>PVJL010000054.1:342500-685760 GCA_004026885.1 Lyroderma lyra
TGTTGAAAAATTGATGTGTTGGTGGCTTGATGAGTGTTAAAATGGTCTAAAGATGGATCAAACTAAAGGAGAATGAGGTAAATGGAATGAAGTTGGATAAAGAGTATCTGAATCTTCACAAGTTAAAAAGACGTAATTCAATTTTTGTAAAATGTATTATTAGATTTCCGGTAAGTTTAAAGTGAAATTATATCCATAGATCAAACCTTTTTTCATGCAGTTAAAGTAGATATTATACCATTAGATAAGCTCAATGTCAGTGATAGCTTCCCAACAATACTGTTTCAGAGTCATAACACCCCAAAGTACTTCAGTGTGCCTACTATGTGCCAAAGAATGTTCTACTTAGGGATGTGGAAAAGAACTTAACTAGTAGACAGACAAGTAGTCAAATTAAGCTATCCGTAACTTTCAGTTGTCTGGAAGTTTAAGTCATTTCCCAATGACTACAGGTTAGTGAGAGGTTACCAGGAAATAATGAGATGGCCGCTATATGAGAGTGGAAGGTCATTGGTTTGATGATCATTACATGTTCATGCAATGTTTTATCCTTGTTACAGTGCAAAAGACTTTGCAAATTTGCTTGTCTCATCACTTTTCCCAGCATTCCCTGAATAAGGATATTTTTTCATATGTAACTAAATAATATATGATTGGTGTAATTCCTCCCCAACCTTGTAAAAGTAACTATATCTTGAGGTGCTTTGGATATTTTATTTTTATATCTAGCAACTCTTGAAATTGTTAAAATATGTTAAAAATTGTTAAAAATTTACTAATTTACTCATAGATATACCTGCACTGAATTGTATCTATATTTTCTTGCCAATTAGTCACTGCTTGAGAGTTCAGTCTCTAGGCTGCAGGTTGTCTCTGGCTGGTACCTCCTCCTCCTTTCTCTGGCTGATGGTCTCACCGGTCCTGCACAAGTGACTGCATAGGCAGGTACAGTGCAGACCAGGGAACTCTGTTCTCCGCTAGGTAGTCAAGTTGGCTAACAGAATTTGGCTTATTTGTGAGTTTCCATTGTCCATGATGGTCTTTCCCAACTCCTCACAAGGACTAATTGCCGACCCTCTCTTTTGTTTTTTATTTGCCAATAGGCCTAAAATGTCTAATCTTGGCCCTAATTTTGGAGATGCTCTAGTTGCGTGAACCACTGGAATCCTGGCCCCAGCTATTGTGTCTCTGGCTGGCTGGCCTGGGCCACTGTGAGCCAAGCTGGAGCAAGGCTCAGGGCACAAGAGAGTCTTCCCTCATTTCCCTGATATTGATCGAGAGAATGAACAGCAAAAAAGTGTGCAAAATATAGGAGAGACACTAGTCAGAAAGTCCTTTTCCCCCCTCCACTTCAGTTTTTGCTTTGAAAACCAGTCTTGAGGGGCATCTGAACCCTCTGAGATGAAAATTCACATCATTTTGCCCGTGCTAGTGGTGATAATGGGGGTGGAGGGTGTCAGGGAATTAATATTTTAGATCAGTAGGTCAGCTCTTTGCATGCCCAGGTGTCTTTGGGAATCACCTCTTGTCAAAGGAAAGGAACAAATAAAAAGGGAGAAAGAAGGAGGTGGGGGAGAGGGAAACAGAAACAGAGAAAGGCCTTTGCTGAGCCCATGCCTTTGTGCACTGCATTCAAACTGATTTGTACCCTTTGTAGTCTTAATTATTTGTGAGAGCTGGATAACAGGAGTACCCAGCTCACCCATTATTTCCTGCATAAAAAAAGGCACACAGAAGCCGCTGATCATTTTTGAATTAGCAAACATGATACTAAAAAAAAAAAGCATAAAAAAATTCATTAATACCATCAGGGATTAGGAGGCTGATTAGCGTATGCAAATGAGCGATAGGCATTTATCGAGGCCTGTGCAAGCTGTCTTGGAGCTGTAAAGCCCACGTATGTTTTTCAGCTGATTAAAATAGTTTTAAGTTCTGGAGAATTTTTTTTTTGGTAGGGAATTAAAAAAGGAGACCATCATCTCTACTTTTCCTTTTGGCGAAATTTCTCTAAAGTGTACTCCAACCATTCCACTTGACGGCACTCTACCGTACAGCCTCTTTTGTGAGTGATGAGGATGCTGCATCCCAGTTAGAGGGCAACTTGAGCTCTTTCCCATGGTTCCTTCTCTAAAAGTTTTCCAGAACTTTCATTGCGAGCCAGAAGGATCCCTTAGCAATGGCCAGGACTCTAGGTTCTCCCCCAGATGAACATCCCCCTCCCAAAGGCTAAAGGCAAATGAGAAGGTATTTGTCACTCAAGCAGAGGGTATCAAGTGCTTCCCTACACAGGAGGAGACAGTGTTCGCTCACTCCAGAGCCTTGGTTATGCAAGGAAGGGTAAAGTGAGTTAGAAGATGAGGGCTGGGGGAGGACAGATCTATATGGACACAGGCACTTGATGAGAATTGGCCATCAGGGTTGCCTTTGGCTTTGAAGCAAAAGCATTGTGGGGAAAAGGTAGCAGGATTTCCCCACTTTGGGTTCAATCCAAATCCCACTTTCAAGACTTTCTATTAGCATATGAGAGTATTATTTTCACTTCTAGGACTACAGAGAATCACCCATTGACAAATGTTCTATGGATAGTGTTCATAATTATTATTGTTTATTAAGCAATTGCTATGTGCCCAGGCACTGTTATAAACTCTTTTCATGTTTGATCTCATTTGATTCCCACCACAAATATAGGAGGTAAGACTATGCCTATCCTCCACTGAAAGAAAATAAATCCAGAATCCAACTCCTTCTTAGTGTCTACACTGCCAGCCTGCTGGTTCAAACCACTGCTCTCTCTAATTTGGATCCTGCCATATTGTTCCTAACTGGCTTTTTGCTTCTACTCTTGCTCCTCCTACTTGTTCAGTCTGTGCTAAGGACAGCAAGCAGAGAGATGCTTTTATAATAGAGTTATACATATAATCCTTCTGCTTAAAAGCCCAGCAGCTCCCTTTTTCTCCTGGAATAAAGTCCAAGGTCCTTTCAATGGCCTGCAAGGCTACATAATCTGCCCTATTACTTCCCTTCCCTTATTTCCAGTCCCTTTCCTCACTACACTTCAGTAGTCCTGGCTTCCTGGGGTTTCCTCAAAAGCTCCAGACACATTCTTATCTTGCTTTAATTTTTCTTTCTTCCATAGTTTATGGTTTATGAAGTGAAGTGCTTATTTGTTACATTTATTGTTTATTGACCCAGCTAAACTATGAACTCCCAGAGGGAAGGGAACTTTGTCTGTTTTACTCACCAAGGCATCCCATGTACCTTGACTAGGCTTTTATTATGAGCTCAGTAATTATTTGTTGATTTAAATAGCTTCAAAGTAATTTGTAAAAATTCACATTAAAAAAAATGTATGGTGAAAGCCTTAAGAGGCCAGGAACTGTGTCTGTCTTGGTTATCACTCTGTCTCTAGCACTTAGCCCATGGTAGGCAATAAATAAATATTCACTAAGTGTATAAATAAATGGGACTAAACTTGGCAACCAATTATTTCTGTGCCAATTTACCCATTTTCACTTCTGGTCACATATTTAAAATAAATGATCAGCCATTTGTATTTAGAGGATAATTCTTTTCAGGCTCAAATGTTTATTTATTAAAAAAAAAATTTTTTTTTCAGTCTCAGAAAACCAGGTCTTTCCTAAGAAGAGCTTTCTTTCTCTATTTTGAGCTGAAACCAGAACCATCTGGGCTCTCTTCAGGAAGAGTAGTCTCTAAGACTCAAGATCATAGAAGGGACAAACCCAGAATAAGTTTTAGTCCCAGTACTGCCCTGAGGCCCAAACCCCAGGTTCTGAGAAGGGTGGTCAACTAGTTCTACCAGGTCTCCAGCCCATCTTCCTGTCTTCTCTGGGGCTTCTATGTGAAGTCCAGGAAGAGGACTTTCCTGGCAGTAAACCATGACCAAGGAGTAAGCTGGTTGTCAGGTAGGAACAAACTAGAGTCAGCTATAACATCAAACAAAAACAGATTAACTGAGCATTAACTTGGTCGTCCAATTGTAGGTGTGAGGGTGAGGAGTGGCAGAAAGAATGGAAGAAACAGAGCGATTTAAAGAAAGTGTAGGGCTTTAAAATGCAGCTAGTGTGCTCAGGCTGAGCCACTGTGAGATCTGGCCCAAGGAAAAGGAGCTAGAAAAGGTTTAGGAGGTGACCTTTGAAGGAAAGGGTGGGGTAAAGCTCTCTATGTCAGGGAACTGTTGCATGGAGGCAGGAATGGGGAGAGAAGAGCGACAGTGAGATGGTTAGTTTCTTGGAGTGGAGCCTGAAAATCAAATTAGAAAGGTAAATGGAATTTATTTTTGTGGAGGCCTTGAATATCATGCTACGTGTTTCTGGCTCTGCTCTGTAGGTACTAGGGAGCTCCCAAGGCAGGGTCAGGACTAGGGCGGCATCAGTCACAGATACAAAATTTATGGGAGTGACAAAAAACTTACTTATCAAGGTAAGTAACACTTCAGTGAATATTTATAAAAATCAAATTGACAAACTATAGCCAGCCTTGTTAGTAAAGTTTTACCTGAAGGGTTTGAGTTGTGGAATGACCTGATTTGAGACCAGATCTTGCCTCTGCCTCAGTGGAAGAGGAGGGAAAGAGGATATCAGAATTGAGCAGGAGAGACAAGTATGTAAACAATTACCCAGATCAGAACAATTGCTAAAAGAGAACTACTAAATGGGGTGGAAAGATTGATGGATTCTAACTGGAGTGGTTCAGGAGCATGTAAAATGGTGGCATGTAAAATGGGCTTTGCAGCGTAATCTGATTTGGCAAAGCTTAAATAGTGGGAAGACTGACTTGGGTTGTTCAAATTCTATAATAGCTCTGCCATTTATTAGCTGTGTTACCTTGAACAGGTCATTTGACTTTTCCGAGTCTCATATAATAATGACCCTTTCCTCACTGGTTTGCCATGAGTTTCACTTGCAATATTATTATATGTAAAGCCCTACTTGAAGATTTTTATTATTAATAATAGTTCACAGTTCAGTCACAACATACATAGGTCATTTACAAAATAAAAGATAGTCCCATGAATGAAGACAGCATTGGAAACTTGTTTTCTGGAATGAAGTGCAGTCATTGTCAAGCAGCAGAAGGGTTTGAGTAAAAGTCAGAGTGATTTCTAATTGTAGATTTCCTAATGTGACTAAATTAATCAATGATTAATATAATTAGCCAATCATTACATGCTCATTGAATACCTGTTGTTTTTAAACTAGGTACTGTGGGTGACCCAGAGAAATATAAGACATGTCTCTTTCCCTAGTGAGCCTTGAATCTGGTAGATGAGATTAGATAAAAGGCACATCTCTTTTTGCAGCTTGATATTCATTTAGCCTTCTCTTAGTAACAGTATCTGTATTTGTGTGTGTGTGTGTGTGTGTGTGTGTGTGTGTGTGTGTGTGTGTGTTAGGGGAAGCCATCCTGTCTTCTTTGTCCAAGACAGTTTGTATGGTGTTGGCATCAATCCTATTCAATGTCCTGGATGGGCCTATGGCTCAGCCTCAGCCAATCAGAGAATTTCCTTTTCCTAGCCACTGTGATTGGTTCAGGAATGGGCACACAACCCAATCAGAGCCAATGAGACTCAATGACACTTTTGTTGGGCCTGCTGTTTGTTCCACTTGACTTGAACCCAAAAGAGGTAAGGCTAAAACTGTATTAAATATCTTGCTACCAGAGAGAAAAGCCATTCTGAAAATGGAACCCAATTATAGAGCCATAAAAGGGTGAGCGAGAAAAATATCCTGGTGATTGGACCACAGAATCAAATAATATTTAAACTCAGATTTTTCAGTTATTGAGTCAATAAATTCCCTTTTTGCTTAAGCCAATTTGAGTTCAGTTCTCTCTTCTCAGTTACTGAATCTGAATTCTAACTGATTTGCTGAATATTAATTTATGAAAGGGCAGATTACCAAAAAATAAACCATACTTCTCTCCAAGAACAAAAATCTGATAACACATAGAAACCTGTCATGGTTGGCTAATACAGCAATGATTTTGAACAGACAAAGTGGGAGGTCCCTACTCCAGGACTTGATGGCTGCAAGAGGCAGCTCTTCTCACTGTGTCTTCCCCTGCAGCTGCCACTGACCCTTGTAATTGGCATGTAGGCCTGCCACACAGCTTTGGGAGCCAAGTAATTGGTCACATTAGGCTCATGCCAGCTCTCGGATGCCCTTCCTTACCAATGGAAGGAATATTGATCCAGACCATGTAGAGTAATGAACAATCCAAACCTAATTCAATGCTGGTTTACAACGCAGTCTTATGAAATGGTGAAACTTTTCAGTAAGTTTTGCCAAGCCTCTACCACTCTCTGACTTCTCTGTATATGTCTTAATCTCAACTGCTATCAGCACATGTTGTAGGACAACCTCCTGCATAACACTCCTGGTATTCGTTGACTACGCAGGAAGAACAAAAGGTCTTGCAAAATACGTACTTCACTTATTTGACTTGCTCCCAATAAGGGAACTTCTGATTCAATTTAGCACCAATGCCTAAATTAAAATATAGCCACTGGCCTATTAAAAACTTGAAATTTACAAGATATCAATACATCACCTTGAGAAGCCTTAGGAGGTGCCACCAGTACCTTGTCTTTATTTTAAGATTCCTCACACAAGTTTGCATTAGTTTTCTCCTCATTTTCAAATGAAAGGTCATAGTGATGTTGAGTTTGATTAGTGAATCTTTCTTACCTGCTTATATGCCTTGATGCTATCCATTAGTTACAATTTAGAGAACTAAACACCAGGAAAATATCTTTCTCTATCATTATTCTTATGGATCACATCTTGTTAGTACCATTGCTTAGCTGTGTTGGTTCATAATGGCCAAATCTCTTGTTCACATTCTTTTGGAGGTTGTCAGCATTATACAAATTGAATGTCTTTTTAGCAAGGGTATAATAGGTTCAGAAATGAAATTATTGGCTCAGGGAAGGAAACTGATGTCAAATACTTTTCCTAACAAATAGAATTCATTGTAATCAGTCAACATCTTGGTACAACTGAGCCTGGCATCACACCAGAGCATACTCCCTGAAAATTAAGCGAATTTTTGTTTATGGTAAACTACACTCTTTTTGTCAATACTCACGGATGTACAGCAGGTGAATTTGTACCTGATTTTGGTCTTACAACTTCTAGAGAAGTTATAGTGAATATTTCATCAACATATTTGGCATAATTTCTTTTCCCTGTGCCAAGAACTTTATTCCTGAAACTAGTATACACTGGCTAAAAAGACATGAAATTTGTATGATGCAGACAATCTCTAAAAAGAGGCAAATAAGAGAATAAACAAGAGATTTGACTGTTCTGACCCAGCACAACTAATGAAGCCTGCTTTGCCTGAGGTGAAGGCTGAGGCTCCCACAATCACCAGCCATGGCAAATCGAAATGAGAGAACCTGTTTTTTTGTGTCCAATTCTGTGGCATATATTAAGACCTAGCTATAAACCAGCACTGGTTTCTGCTTATGATGACACCATTATCATTTTTAAACTTATCATTTATTCATTAAAGCAATTCCAGAGCTTGTGGGGTTGTTGACAGAACATAAATATAAACATAAAAATAAATCATACAATCAAAGTCCTCTAGAGCTGCCTGGGACTTCAAGGTCAACTGGTCCATTCCCCTGTTGAAGTGTTGTAGTCATCAGATTTTTTACCTCTGTCCCATGCCTTCATTTCTTAAATCTCCTTTAACAGGAAAGACCTCCATGAGGGGTTCACTAGGTCTTATTCTTTTATCTGGCCCAAGAGATGATACAACCTTTTTCAGGCCGTGAAGCATGTCTCTTTATGGATCTCACACCCTCTGGTCTTTTCAGGCCCAGGTTGAATATGATGAGTTCTCCTCAGCTCTCTTCCTATGTTGAGTTTTAAGATTCTCTGGCTGTTGACATTACCTGGTTGATCACCTTTTCTAAAACATCCATGCTTCTTTTTAATTGATACGTAATAGTGGGCAAAATGATAACAAATAACTGTATTAAATTTCAGATTGGCAAGATGAAAATCCTTTCACACGCACACACACATCCTAATGCAAATACAAATATACACACTCCTTCAGGTTACGTGACCTTGCATATGTAATGACTTCTCTGGGTTTCATTTATTTTCTATAAATTGATGGGTTGGACTAAATGATACCTCTGAACTTTTCATACGTGTTCATCCTATGTGTCCTCATGGATGAACACTGAATACTTACACTCTCAAAATGAATATAGAAAGCAATTATACTTAGATATTCCCTGACAAATTGAAACATTTGAGTAGGATGGAAGAAAATAAAAGATTTGTTACAAATCTTTTCCCTGAAGCAATTTACCTATATAGATTATGAACCTGATTTCTACTCTTTCAGGAAATCTTTCTTGTAGGTCTTGGATATAATTTATTGGTAAATAAAAGCTCTTTAATGAGCTGGGCAGCATGTCAAGAAAATATCTAGTTTAAGTATTTTAGAACTAGATGTTTGATTTTAGTTCTTCTTGCCAATATTATCTTTGATGCAATTCATTTCTCTTGGCCTGCTCTTGCACCAGTAAATAGGCATCCCATGCTACATTACTACAAAAGCTTATAAACCAAATGAGGTTCTGGATTTGAATTCTACCACATTGCATAGTACAGAAAGATTTGTAGGTCACAGTTTTTGTTTGTTTGTTTTGTTTGTTTTAATGTACATGTAGATATGCTGAACTAGATTACATCTTCTTGAGAGTAGAATTAAGGCTAGCCTTCCCCTCTGACCTTTACCCTAGAACATAGTAAGATTCAGTAAGCCTTGAAGAGTGGTTAACATTATGCCAGAAATCCATGGGCTAGGTCAAGACATTCATCCTTTTTCTCACTACCAACCTTAAAAACAACTAACTAAACAACCATGTTTCTAATAAGGAAGTTGAGTTTAATTTCATTTTTAATTTTTCCCACTTTTTGCAATCAACAATCATGGTGAACAAATTTAACATTGGAGGGAAAAACAAGGGGAAACAAGGATAGACAACTTCTAGAACATCCTGCATGAAATACATTATAAATGAGTAGCACTTATTCTCCATCAAATTCTAAGATGTAGTTTTTTTGGCTATTTATATTTTGAGACTATTAAAAAAAGGGATAAAATTTCATGTGAAAAATGAGCAGTGAGGCTATGGAAAATGCTTACAATATTATTTTCATTGTTCAGAAAACCCAAATCAGCCTAAGCTAAAATGTCTTGCTGATATCCCTAAAATATTCCATCTTTGGACAGAACCATTAACTATTTTTAAAAAGCCAATAATCAATAAGTCTTAATTTGTTGCACTGACATTTGTGCAGGTTTCATCTAGATGAAATTAATTAGAAAGAAAATGGTTTCTCAGCGCTTGGTGAGTCCGTGGCAAGATAAGTTTGACCCTGTGTCGTGGAAACATTTTAATGAGGTTAAGCCTCAGCATATTTGGATCTTGCTGCTTGTTGAGCATGCACTGACATTTCTAATGGGCTACCAAAGGTTTCCAAAAGGGGCCAATGACTTTGAAGGCATGTTTTGGGTCTCTGGAGTTCTAGGTGGACAGAGATAGTAATAAGTCTGAATAAAAGGTGTATAATATGTGAAATAAACCCTTTGGAAGAAAGAATTGTGAGGAACAATGTCACCAAGAACACAGTATCTTTCTCTACCTTTCTCAGCTGAGATACTTTAGTTTGTACACACTGCTAACTGAAGCGAAGTCAGATCCTGCTTTGCTGACACCAAGAGATACCATTCCTCTTGGAGGGGTCCTCTGCACAGCTTACCCCATGCTATTCACCATGGATCTCTTGGTTCTGAGAAGAGTGGGTAAGGATATTCTTTCCAGAACCCTCAGGGGATACCACGTGCTTTAATTGTTGAGGAACCCTTCGTATCAATGAGACTAATGGAATTAGACAAGGAAAATACTAGCAAGACTTGATCAAATGCATTGGATTTCCTCCTCAGCATATAATTAGGTTAAGAGGAGTGACTCAGAGAAAATCCAAGGTTCAGGCTCATCATCATTAACCTAAGTCTCCAGGGGACACTATCAGAGACTGGACAATGAGGTTTTCTGCATTGGGGTTGCATGTCACTTGGAAAAAATGCTGAGCAGCCTGGCAAGCCAATTCTGCTCAGGCCCAGGGCATGCAGAGGCACAGAGGGGGCTGAACATGGGAGGTTCCCTGATCACAACAGGAGTGCTTTCTTTTGAATTGTCTTTTTCAAAGTGGGGCTTCTATCTCCTCTTTGTGTGACCTCTCCCTCTTGGGCAGACTCAGAAGGACACTTTCTGTTGTGCAAGGGCTCTCCCACAGTCTAGAAGAGGAACAGCCAAGTGGACAAGAAGGAGACAAGAAGACTTTAAAAAAAGTCATGGCCCAAAACACAGTGTTTTGTGAAAAGTATCTAAGATTTATGTAGAGCCTTAGAACATGAGAACAGCAAAGAAATGGTTGTGAGCATCAGCAGGCCATGTGCTGCCCTTGTGTTCCTGCTTACTGTGTTAACAGTAATGACAGCAAACATTTATTTTGCAATTGCTATGTACCAGGACTGTGCTAAGCACTACATGTGCCATTTTCTTTAATGCTCACAGCAACCCCAGGAGACACTTTACAGAAAAAGAGCTAAAGCACAGAGACTTTAAGGTACATACTGAAGGTCACACAGTTGGTAAGTGAATAAAGCCAGTCTGAGTGTATTTGCTCACCAGTTACATCTGTGAGTAGTCCAAGCTGGCCTCACTGCTAGAGAACACCTCTGCATGGTAGAATATTAAAGGGATGAAAGATAGCTTTGTAAAGGGGAATGGTAGATAAGAACAAGAAATATAGAGGGTTGTCTATGTGGGGTGGTGTTTCAAGGCCCTCAGAACATGTAATATCTATGAATGAAGCACTAGGTAGAAGCAAGGAAGAGAGGAGAAAGTTTTGAAAAGAAAAAGGAGAAATAGAGTCCCCTAAGCAGTTTGGAATTCTGGGTAGGAAGCTGAAATTCTTAGGAGTAGAAGGAGAATTTTCTTCACCCCTGTTGATCTGTTAAAAGGCAATGGGTCATGGTCAGTGAAGAGTATATTAAGAATGGTTTTAAAGAGAAGGATTTGTTTTCCCAATCCACTTAATAATTGATGGATAATGACCAAGGATATCTTCTAAAATTGTGTTTGATTAAATAACCATAAGCTTTTTATAAAGTCTTTCAGCCTGAATAAGAGAGAGAAATACCTAGATAAACCCGGGAATCTAGGCACCAGGAAGAACCATGTGTATGATCATGAAGAAAAAACAACATGATTCAATGGAAGGAGTAAGAGGTCTCACAATTAAGTTCGCAAACTTACCACCAAGCACTTACATTGTCAGCACTGTACAAACAACTCGGTAAGGTTTCATAACCTTGGTATATCTGTGTCTCACAGCTGTGTTCATGTCCATGTGTGGTGGAGTCTTGCTGAGTGGTATTCATTATTGTTGTTGAGTGTTTTTGTGTGCCATCGTGAGAAGGTTGGAGCTTCAATTATACCAGCAAACAAACATTAAATTTCTTGTTAAACTTGGCAAGAGTGGAAGTGAAATCAGGGACATATTAATGCAAGTTTATGGGATTAATGCCATGAAGAAAATAGCAGTATACAAATGGTTTACATGTTTTTCCGAAGGGAGAGAAAGTAACACTGATGAAAAGAGGACAGTGTGGCCAGTAACAAGCAGAACTGATGAAACCATTGCAAATATTCATTGAATTGTGCATCAGAATTGTTGGCTGACTGTGAGAAGCATAGCAGACCAAGTAAACATCAATAGAGAAACTGTTAGGAAAAATGTTAACTGAAAATCTTGGGATGACGAAGGTGTGTGCAAAAATGGTCCTGAGGAGCTCACCAATGAACAAAAGCAAAGAAGAATCCAAATGTGCCAAGACCTTTTGGAGAGGCAAGACGATGTTCTGGGCCATGCTATCACTGGTGATGAAACATGGGAGTACCAATATGACCCTGAAACAAAGCATCTAAGTACACAATGGAAGTCAGCCAATTCTTCATGACCAAAAATGTTCCATCATTTCAAATCAAGTCAAAATTATGTTGCGAATCTTTTTTGGTATCAGAGGGATTGTTCATTATGAATTTGTACCAAATGGACAGTCAACCAAGTTTACTATTTGGAATTGCTGAAAAAGCAGTATGAAAAAGATAGCTGAAGACAGGCTTGTCTGCAAAATGATGGGTTTAGACTAGCTGGCCAATAAGTTCCTTTGCTGTGACACATTTTAATTTTATTTTAATTCTCTAGGAAAAAAATCAAGAATAACATAGTCTTCCTAGGATGTGGGCAAGAGGGCAAGCATACAAAAAACAATAGCATAGCACTTGGACTATACCTAATACTTTGTTCAATGAATATTTAAAGAAATTACCATATTTTTCTGTGTATAAAATGCCCCCATGTGTATAAGATGACACCACTTTTCTAATCCAACATTAAGAAACCCTCTCAACCAGTTACTCCCGTGTATAAGACAACCCCCAGTTTTTGGTCTAACAATTTTAGACAAAAGTATCATTTTATAAATGAAAAAATATGATAATGAACTGCTTCTATTGGTAACGAGTCTCTTGTCTTTGGAAGTATTCTAGCAGAGGCTGGATTACTTCTGAAGAAAAGGATTGATGAGAGGATTTTGCATTGAGAGGAAGCCTTCTCCTTTGGCTTTGGTAGCTTTTCTAGAGAGTTTTTCTCTTACATTTCAAATTAGAACTTAATATAAACATTACTGTTGGAATTTTAAAATGATCTTCCATGTCTCCCTGTTTTTCTTTCTCCATCATTGAGTTCCTCTTTTCTCTTTCATCATTATTTATTAGTTGCAAACTTCTCAGGACTTTACAAGTCTTTTTAGCCTACAATGTGCCCTCAGCTTTCTTGGGACATGTGGGATGTTGAGCTGTCCTAGGGAAAACAGGATAATAGATATAACTAAGGGAAGAGCTGATTGTTTCAGAAAACTACTTTAGGACACCCAAAGGTGCTTCTCCCAGCTGAGACGTGAAGAGTCCCAGAAGTGGTGGGGTGGTGTGCGGGAGCCACGTACACCAGATTTCTTAAGAGGTTGCTTCTACCACATTTTCTGGTTTTATCAACACATTCTGAACTCCAGGTTGCCTTTAATTTCAAAGGGTCGTTGTGGAGTTTGTGCCTCTATATAGGGCACAGAATGAATAGCTTCTATACACCTGTGTGGGGCTGTTGCATCTTTCCACTGGCTTTTTTTCCCCCTAGGCTTGCCTGGATAATGTTCTTCCCTTACAAATTTCATCTCACTGCACTGTGCATTGAAACGATGCAGTTATGGAGCGCACAGGGAAAAAAATTATAATGCCATTAAAAGTTATCATAAATTTCAGATCAGCATCACTTCTAATCCGATACACAATTTTACTGCCTCTATAAAGTAGGTGATTTGCAGTGGTCTGAGGCGTCTCCTGGAGCGTTTTACTTCTTTTTAAATTAAACACACCAACTTTGTGCTGAATTCAGAGTGTGGACATAAAAAAAGGGGGTAAAAAGGAGAGGGAAGGGACATCAGATGGGAATTGCAATTGAATCTTTATATATGCCATCTTGGCACTGTGGTACTAAATATAGTGCCAGGTAAATAGATGTGCTGAAATATTCAGAATAAAAAACAAATGTTCCAATAGCAGAAGCAGTGAGCCCTGAGAATGATTCCACAGTGGGTGTGCTTAAAATAATAAAATACTGTTGTTTAAGACTACTCAATCCTAGAAAACCCTAGGTTGTAAAAAAATATATAGTGCTGGTATATGTGTAAGAGGCTATGTATGTTGAATGTGTATATATATAAACTCCTAGGAATTTAAATAGAATATAAGGGGCTTAACTTTATTGGTTGAAAAGTTACACTGATTATTTCTTGGAGGTACATTAACTCTTCCTGGAAGCTTAGGACAGCTGAAGTTTTCATTTACTAAATGACTACTGAGTATTTTGAAATGTAATGTCCCCAGTGAGGCTGACCCATTAGCACATGTACAGATGTATATACTTATGTACATGGAGAGAAGTGTGCACACCCAGATGCTAGTACAAAAGAGAACACCATTCACAAGGTTTCTGGTTGAAAGGACTTAATTAAATTGTGACATTGCTTCTGCTCCACATTCTACCTGTAGTTGGTCATTCTTTGATACAAAAAAAAAGTGTTGTCTACTAAGGGTCTACTTTATGCAACACTCTGAGGTACAAATTAAGATACAAAAAGAAAAAAAGTCCCCATAGGTCTACCCTTAAGAAGCTCACAGTCTAGAGGGGGGACTTTATAGGAAGTAAATTCATGATTGCAGTTGATCACATTCAATGCTGTGATAGATCTAAATACTCACTGGGAATGCACAGAAGAGAGGAAGCAACATGTCTGTCATGATAAAATGAAATACAGTATCTTATATCTCTTTCAAATTGAGTCTAAGCTCTCCAGTCCAGATATTTTCAGCAATATTAATAGATCAGTCAATAAATAATATACTAAACAAAATACATATTAAACTCTGGCTATTGTATGTTATTCATTTCCATGCCCCTAGAGCTTAGCGCAGTGCCTGAGACAGTCAGAAATGAACTGAATATATTCTGCACTTGATCTTAGCCAAATGGCTGAGAAGCCATATATTTTGAATTAACAAAACTGGTGATATAAAGATGAATGATAACCCCAAACCTGCAATGAACTTTACATTTAAAATGTATTCTTATTTAAGTTATGCCATTTAATCCTTTATAATATCGTAGGTATATTTCAACTTTACATGAAGAAACAGACTTTGTGAGGGTAAGTGATTTTCTCCTAAGTATGTATTGGGCTAGATTGAATCTATTTTTTCTTTTGGGGTAAGGGGAGTTCCCTGGCTGGGAATTGAACCCAGGCTGTGGCATAGATTGAATCTAGATCATCTTGCTTCAAGTCCTGCCCTGGTTATACACCAGCTGGGTTGGGTGTGATGTATGTGCACAGACTTTGGTGTAGATAAGTCATGTGTTGGGCCCCTGGGAGGGTTATGACATGTTGTGTTATCATGGCTGACTCCCAACTTCTACAGTAGAACAAGAACATGTGAACAGTTGTCTGTGAATTGTGGTGACTAACAATTGCTACTGTATGTCTTATGGATTAACTGCAATAGGTCAGATGAACAGAAAATTTGATCATGATGCCATGCTAGAGCAAGATAATAATGCATAACATTTGTGGGCCACTTCATACCTCTCAGCACATTATACTCTCTTTCAGTCCTCACTGCAACCATACAAGGCAAGTACTATCATCTCTGTTTTATGGATGAAGAAACCAAGGCACAGAGAGATTAAGAAATTTGCCTAAGGTTACATAAGTGAACATATTGGAGTCAGGATTCTAATCCAGTCTAACTTGAGAGCTTGTTGCCTGGAGAGAACAAGGCCTCATTTTTTTCACCTAGCTTTTGTCAATGGGGATGGGTGTCCTCATTATTACTGGAGATAGGGTGCTGTGCTATGAGATAGCTGATAGAGGTGGGGCATGACCTAACATAGGAGCAGTTGCTACATTGTATGAGAATGAATGAATGAAATTGTTTCTAGGTATATACTAACACAAGGGAATGATGTATTGCTGATCTCAAGAAAGACAAATATACACATTTGCATAATTTTCTGTATTTTGAAAACAGGTTATATTTGTGTAGCATTGCTGGTAAAGTTGAGTTCCTGATGTGAAATACAATTGATTGTGAACTCTAGATATCTATCGGCCAGCTAATTAATGTGTTTAATGAATTATCGAAGATTTATCAAGTCCCTACTAATGTGCTACTTACTCTGGTAGGTGTTCATTTTCCATAGTACTATTGTCTTTAATTAAGTCAGATGTTTAGTCTTTAAAGGAAAACTCATTCCAAGGAATTGGTAATTGCTCTTCACTCCCATGAATATCAGGTGATATTTAGTTTTGACCTGTAGCTAAGATTCTGGAACTGGTTGAATTTGGGGCAGATTTGAAGTCTTCCATCTTGCTTAGTTTTGAGGACTTCTTGGAGGGGATGATGCTTTGATGATAGTGTTTAGCTGGCCTTCATGTAAGAAGAGTAGTTTCAGTGGTGGTCCTGCGTACCGTGTCTGGTAACTCCTTAAAGACCTTGAGGCATGCACATTTGCCATCTTACTGAGAAAGGCTAGAACTCATGACACCCTGAAATCAGAAGCTGAAGTAAAAGTACAAATGGCAGTGATGAAAATAGGGCCAAGAAAAGAATATATTGTTAATTAGTAATTAATTAATGAATGTATTAATTAACCAATATTTAATTGTACTTTATAATGATTACCTTAAAGAGCTTTCAGATACTTTAGTGAGATGATTCAACTGGGTTTAGGGAATATGAGTGGAATTTTTTAAACAACGTATTAGTATCCAGCTCAAATTAATGAAACTTTAGTTAGCAACAGATATTAACATTGCTTCATAGTGGAGACCAGAAATTTTATTATATAAGAAATTCTCTGTAACAGATTCGATCAGCTAGGAAGATGTATGGTTGCAAGTAATAGAAAACCTGATTTAAAGTGATTTCAATAAATGGAATTAAAAAAATATATTTAACATATTTTTTGCTGTGTATAGTGCACTCTTGTGTATAATGCTCACCCACATTTTTGGCCCAAACTTTCAGGAAAAAAATTTTTTTGTTTTAATTTTTTAACTTGTTTTTTGTATTATAAAGGAATTTTAGCATTTATTTTTTTAACATTATGGTATGAGAAATTTCATGTCACAATTACAAAACATAAGAACAGATGAAAGGCAAAAGAAATTTTATCTATAAAATTTTTTATATTAAAATAACCTCAGTTATCATATTCCAGGGTATTATTTTGCATACAGATATTGTTATTGATTTCTAGAGTTACACTTTAAAGTCATAAACATAAAGAAAAGAATTAAAACATTTATATAGATAGAGAATTAGTACTGCCCATGTGTAATGCACATCCTTATTTTTTTTGGTCACAAATTTGGGCAAAAAAAAGTGCGCATTATACATGGCAAAATATGGTCCATTTAATAGAAATAGATATCTCAGATGTCTGGAGATAGGTGGCTGGTTTTCGTTTGGTGTTGCAGTGAAAGCTTGGTTTTTCAATTCCTCCATTTCACCTCTTCCCATCTCACCCATTCTATCTCTAGTAAAGCAATGATTTTCTGTCCCTATAGATTAATTTTATTATCTAGATTTTTATGTAAATGTAATCATATAGTATTTATGTTTTTATTGTTTTGCTTCTTTTACTTTGTATGTAGGGTTATTTTGGGATCCATCCAGGTTGTTGCATGTATTACTAGTTCATTTCATTTTATTGCTGAGTAGTATTTCATTGTATGAATATATCAGAACATGTTTATCCATTTTCCTTCCAATGGACATTTGAGCGGTTTCTAGTTTTTAACTATTACCAATAAAGCTCCTATGAATATTTACATACAGTATTTATATACAGTATTTGAATGAATATATGCCCTTTATTTCTTTGTGTAGATTTGTATTTTCATCTGGTGTCATTTTCCTTTTGTGTAAATGATCTCTCTTAACTTTTTATTTATTTTGTTTGTTTGTAATGCAGGTCTTTTAGCTTTATTCCTGAAAAAGTCTATTTTCCTTCTTTTTTCTTCTTTCAAATCTGTTTTCATTTTGAAAGATATTTTTGCTGGGTAAAGAATTTTAGGTTGATTTTTTTTCTTTTGTAGTTTAAAGATTAATCTTCTTGCTTGGATTGTTTCTGATAAGAAATCTACTGTCATCCATATCTTTATTCCTCAGTACATGTCTTTTTTTCTCTGGCTGTTTTCATGACTTCTCTTTATTACTGATTTTTAACAATTTGATTATAAAGTGATTTGGTAGTTTTCTTCATGTTTCTGTGCTTGGATTCGTTGAATTTTTGGGACTATGGGTTTATAGTTTTCATAAAATCTGAAAAAATTCCAACATTATATATTTAAACATTTAGTTTCCTTTCACCTTCACTTTTGGGACTCCAAATACATGTATAAATAAGCTCTTGAATTTGTCCTTCAGCTGATACCCTGTATTATTATTGTTATTTTTGTTCTCTTTATACTTCATTTGGGATAGTTTCTATTGCTATGTATTTAAGTCTACTAATTTTTTCTTTTGCAATGTCTCATTTTCTGTTAATCCCTTTGTGTGTGTGTGTGTGTGTGAGAGAGAGAGAGAGAGAGAGAGAGAAATCTCAGACATTGATCTTGAAACCTCTGATTTCAGACTTTAAAAATTCTTCCAACTTAACATTGTTAAAATGGCTATATTACCCAAAGAAATATACAGACTTAATGCAATTCATATCAAAATCCCATAGACATTCTTTCAAGAAATAGGTAAAAAAAATTTATCAAATTCATATAGAACAACAAGAAACCCTGAATAGCCTAAGCAATCCTACATAAAATGAATAAGGCTAGAAGCATCATGCTCCCTGATTTCAATCTATACTACAAAGCATCAATAATCAAAACAGCTTTGTATTGGCAGAAAAATGGACACACAGATCAGTAGAAAAGAATAAAAACCACAGAAATAAACCCCAAAAATATGGACAGATAATTTTTGACAAAGGAGTAAAAATATACAACAGAGAAAAAGAAAGCCTTTTCAGTAAATGGTGGTGGGAAAATTGGAAAGCTGTATGCAAAAAAATGAATCTGAACTGCAAACTGTCACCATATATCAAAATTAACTTAAAATAGATTAAAGACTTCCATATAAACCCAGAAACAATAAACTGTATAGAAGAAAACATTGGTATTAAACTTATAGACCTCAGATTCAGGGAGGACTTTATGAACCTAACCTCAAAGCCCAGGGAAGTAAAAGCAAAAATAAATGAATGAGACTATATTAAACTAAAAAGCTTCTGCACAGCAAAAGAAACCATCAACAAAGCAAAGAGACAACCAACTGAATGGGAGAAAATAGTTACAAACAATGCCTCTGATAAAGGGGTAAAATCTAAAATATATAAAGAACTCATATGACTCAACAACAACAACAAAAAACAAACAATCCAATTAAAAAGTGGGCAGAGGAGCGGAACAGACACTTCACCCATAAAAACATACAAATGGCTAACAAATATATGAAAAATTGCTCAACTTCATTAGCTATTAGGGAAATGCAAATTAAAACCACAATGTGCTACCACCTTAAACCTGTTAGAATGGCTACTATCCACAAAACAAGAAATAACAAGTGCTGGAGAGGCTGTGGAGAAAAAGGAACCCTCTCACACTGCTGGTGGGAATGCAAATTGGTACAACCACTATGGAGGACAGTGTGGAAGGTCCTTAGAAAATTGGGAATGGAGTTACCATATGACCTGGCAATCCCCCTTCTGAGTATCTACCCCCAAAGTTTGAAAATCTTTGTCCACAGAGACTTGTGTACCCCAATATCCACCACAGTGCTGCTCATGGTGACCAAGTCATGGAAACAACCAAAGTGCCCTGTGACAGATGACTGGATAAAGAAGCTGTGGTACATATACACAATGGAATGTTACTCAGCTATAAGAAAAGATGAAATATTGCCATTTGTGAAAAATGGATGGAACTTGAGATCATCATGCTAAGCGAAATAAGCCAGACAGAAAAAACCAAGAACCGTATAACTTCACTCATGTGTGGAATATAAAGCTAAAAGCAACAAAGAAACAAAAACTCATGGACACAGTCAATAGTTTAGTGGTTATCTGAGGGTAAACGGGGAGGACGGTGGGAGAAGAGGGAAGCAGAGTCAAATATATGGTGATGGAAAGAGAACTGACTCTGGGTGGTAAACACATAATGCAACACATAGATGATACACTATAGAATTGTACACCTGAAACCTATGTAAATTTTGCTAACCAAGGGCACAGAGTGTTGTTGGTTTATTTAGGTTTGGAGAAGTCCAAGTTGAACTTTGAAGAATGGAAAATATGATGTGTTTGAGCTAGTGTTTAAGGCTGTGTCAGCATCTCTGACAGACAAAGGGTTAATATCCTTAATCTATAAGGAACGCCTACCAATCGATGAGTAAAAGATAAGCCCAGCAATTGAAAAATGGGCAAAGGACATAATAAATGACAAAAAAAGAAATACAAGTGGATAATAAATGTATGAAAAATGTCTAACCTCATCAGTATTCAGTGATAAGCAAATAAAAACAAGATACAATTTTCTGCCTACTCAATTGGGAAATAGTTTTAAAGTGGTTTAAATAGAAATATCCAGTATTGGTTAGAATGCAGAAGATAGACACCATCATATACTGCTTTTGGGAGGACAAATTGATTCTATATTTCTGAAGATATATTTAGAAATATGCACCAAAAACTTAAAAATGATTTTAAACTTTTGATGAGATAATAGATACCTCTGGGAATTTATCTTTAGGAAGTAATTATAGATGCACACAAATACCTATATACAAGGCTATTCTTTGCAATGGAATGGTATATACAGAGGTTGAATGGCAGGGGCCATTAGAAGTCAGAGAATGTTTAACCACACAGAAAAATGCTAAAGGTTCATTGTAAATATAGAAATATGGGTAAAAACATTAAAATGCAGTATACATACTGTAAATCTAATTCTGTGACTAAAAAAGATTACTATAGAATACACTTAAAAGAAATATATACTGCAAGAGATTAACCACAGATAACCGAGTGGTGGAATTATGAGCAATTTAAATTTTCATATATACGAGGGCTGTTCAGAAAGTATCCAGTCATGTAACATGGCTCAATTTTTTCCAGACAGCCCTTGTGTGTGTGTGTGTGTGTGTGTGTGTGTACTGTCAAACATTATTTCAGTGAGAATAAGCAACAACTAAAATAATTACTTAACTTTTGTTGATAAAATAACTGCTTAAGTTAATACTTGAGTTTTCAAATGGTTGCTCAGGTATTATATTTACATAATTCAATACAATTTTTGTCTTTGGGAGTTTTAAGCTGCTGGTTAGACCCAGCTAAGAAATTACTGTAATATGTATATTCTACATATTCCTACTCAACCTCCAAGTTCAGGTAGAGCCCCATCTTTGTGAAGGTAGTTTCTAAGTTCTTTTCTCCTCTATGCTATCTTTGTGTCAGTTTGCTCCATGTGGCTCTGAGTATTTTATGTCAGGGACCTTGACTGATTCATGCTTGGATTCTGTGGCCAAGTTTTGCTGATGATATACAGCAGGTACCCAGACAATGCTGATTGGATAGTGAGTGAAAGAATAAATGAATATAGGGAAATGGCTTTCATTAGAGAGTATCTCAGCAAATGAAAATGTACTACACTTGATCTTAGCCAAAAGGCCGAGAAGCAATAGCAAATGAAAATATAATGCCCATAAAGGAAAGGTGGTGACTCAATTACACTGAGTCAACAGTGCAGTTAAAGGGACATTAGGCATTGAAATTATCCAGATTTGGGGTTAAATACAGGCTTTACTATCTTGTTGCTTTATGATGTTGAGCAAGTCACTTAACTTGTCTTTAAGTTACCCAGTCTCTAAGATGTAAAATAGACATTATTTGTCTTCTTTTGTGAAGACTAAAGGAGCTAATGAGCACATATAGAGAGCTTCCTACCATTCCTGGTACATAATTCCTATTCAATTAATAGTAACTAATAATACAATCACAATAAATAATGTCATAATTGATAAAATAATCTGCTAAGTAAAATCCTCAACCAACTGGTTTAATGGATTTCTTTTGTAAAGTGACTTGTTTCCTTTTTAAAAAAATTTGCTTGTATTGATTTGGATATTCAGTCAGCCCTCCATATCCATAGGTTTTGCATCCATGGATTCAACCATCCCTGGACTGAAAATATTTGAAAAATAAATACATTTTTTGCCGACAGCTGCTATGTAGTTGGATCTACTATGGTTGTGTTTGTACTGAGCATGTACAGACTATTTTTCTTGTCATTAGTCCCTAACAACATGGTAAAACAACTATTGACATAGCATTTATATTGTATCAGGTATTATACATAAGCTAGAGATAATTTAAATTATACAGGAGAATGTGTGTAGGTTATATGTAAATACTATGCCATTTTATATGAGGGAGTTGAGGATCAGTGGAGTTTGGTATCCCTGGGGTCTTGGAACCCAGAAACTGAGGGACAACTGTATATCCAACCCAGGAAAACATCCAAGAGAACCACCTCTTACTATCTCTTCCTCTGTGTATTTTCTCCAGAAAATCCCCCATTTCTAAATTTTTGAGTCGCAAGATCTGATTTATGTAATTGACCTGATAGCTTAACCTCACAACTTGCAACCAAAGTGCCTTGTGACAGATGACTGGATAAAGAAGCTGTGGTACATCTACACAATGGAATGTTTCTCAGCTATAAGAAAAGATGAAATACTGCCATTTGCTTTATGCTAGCTTTGCTTTCAAAGTGGCTCACAGACTGTAGATGAAGCCCATCCCTTGCTCCATGCTTCTTCCTCATTGGTTTGAGCACCAAAAACTGGTGAGCAGTGCTTCATCTCCTGCGTGGCTTTGTGTTTGGCACATTTGGGGAAGAGGGCAGACCTCTTACCCCTGGGCTGGAAAGTGGAGACTTGGGATCCCTCCTGAAGGAAGTCCACCAGCTGTTTTTAAGGAGATAGTCTGGTGGACATTTGGAGGACTCGACCCTGTATTTTGGTCTTCTTACAGAGAAATGAAATTCTAGAGGGTGTGAGTTTGGCCAGGCCCACTACACAGCCTTTCTCTGAGCCACTTCTTTTCTTTGTTTGAATTTCAAGGTTATAAAAGTCAAGATTCAAGGATAACTATGAAAGGTCAGCTGGTAAATGTGTTTATAAGTAAAAGAAAAAGAAAGCCAAATGAATGTTAAAGCATTTTTTGGAAGCAAAACAGAAATAGAACTTTTGATTTTTATCATAGAACAACAAAACATTTTCATGACTACACATGTCCATGCTTTCCTATATCCCTCTGTGTGCTCATGTGTGTCCATATGCCTACACAGACATGCGTAGTTGGATTCACACATGCTTCCTTTTCTCTAAAAGCTGTTATTTCCCTCCCTACAGATTTCTTTCTTTTCATTTCTTTCTTTTCTTTTTTTCTTCTCCTCTCTCTATTTTTTGATATTTCAAAGCTGGCAGTTCAGGAAATGGCTGGAACTGCCACATCTCTGTTCTTGCTAAAGAAATCAATGCTAATCCTATTACTGGAGTTATCACCTATCCCAGAACTCACAGCTAAAAGAAAAAAAAAAAAAAACAAACCAACACTGAGATGTCAAAGTAAGGAGAAAAAAAGGGGCTGGGGAGGAGGGGCGCCCTTCGTTCACTTTCAAATAGTAATTGTTTTCTCTCTCTTCGTTTTGATCATCTTTTATTTTCTCACGTTAGTAGAGAAACCAAACTACAAAACACCTGTGCCTATACAACGTTATGTGTCTGATTTGAAACCACATGAGTCAGAGTATAAGCTCTAATTTAGATTTATCTTTCTCTGGCGTGTCCTGACAAAGCACTGATAAAGAATATTTATCATGGCTCCCAGTTTTATTCATAACAATAATAATGACATGTACCATTTAATGGTCACTGCAGGCACCGTGCTAGGTGTTTTCTGCAAATCATCCTGTGAAATGCAGTAAGCCTCTGAGGTAGGTGGGATAAGCATTCCCATTTTAGAGATTTTGAGATTAAAACGTAAGTTTCCCTCATTTGTGCACAGTGACCCAGGTAGGAAGAGGTGGAGTCTGGTACTGCATCCAGTTGGCTGCCATATATTACCTGTATTCTTCCCACTGTCCTCGTTCACCTCCAGACTGCCTTAGCCGGCAGCCTGGGAAGTGACAGGGAAACACTTAACACTGGGATTTTCGGAGCTTTCAGGAAGTTTTTCAGGAAGTCAAACCTGATAGTGTTGGGTTCCTCCCTCCTTACAGGGATGGCCACTCTGACATATGCATCTCTCATTCCTTCCTCTGACCCAACTGCATAATCAGGAGGACACAGCTACATGGGCTTGGGAATCTTTACAAAATAGCAGGAGGAAGCTGATTCAACTGGAATAACAAGCACTAGCATCCTTAAATTGATCACCTACACATGCTCCTGGTCTGAGGATTACACTTTGAGTGGCAATGTTAGAGATGAACTGTGTGCATATCACGTAGAAGTTCATTGGAAGCATAGAATTTCAGGTTCCACCCCAGAACTACTAAATCAAAGCCTGTGTTTTGACAAGATCCCCAAATGATTTGCATGTACATTTAAGCTGGGGAAGCACTGGTCTGACACCCTGTCCTGCTGAAAAACCCTCCCCACAGTTCGGATCCTATTCTTTCCTCTGAGAGTTGTGCACCCAGCACAAATGCTTGATACACAGTGGGAGATCAAATCACGTTCAACAAATAAAAGAACAAACGAATTACCTACGTTGCTAGTTGATAGGGAAGAACAACTTATGTGGGCTAGTCACGTTCAGAACTGTGATACAGTTGGTCCAAGAGTGACTGAAGAAGTGCACATACTTCACTCCATCACCAAGCATACTTTCAGGCTCTTCGCTTCTTGGTTTGCATCTGGTGTCCCTGAGATATTCGCTGCTTCAACAGTCCATTAATCAATCCATTGATGTGTATTGAGTTGCCAGGAACTCTACTGAGCATGTGACCATGAGAAGGCAGAAATACTTTATGACATATGTAAAAACGGCATTTACTTCTCTAGGGGAAAGGATGGAAAGTAATGTGCTTTCTAGATGGTTAAATGTCTTGTGCCAATAGGCAGAATTGTTCTGGGATGAATTCCTATTCCCCATGGACTATTTTCTCCCAAGATAAGAATGAATAATTATAATAAAAGTTTTGAGGAACTGTGCTCCATGTTTTACATGAATTATCCAGTTCAGTTCCAGTACACCCTATTGCCATTTTGCAAATGGTGGATATGAACCCTGGGAAAGGAGTGAATGGCAGAACCAGAATTGGAGCACAGGTTTTCCTGATTCTGAAGCTCATGTTCCTAATCACAGCCTCATTCTGATATTATTCAAAGTTAGCAATATATTTCATATTATTCTTGGTTTCTCCTAATAGAAATAAAAATATTAATGGATAACAGAGGCAAAACCATCACTTTATCAGTTCTTGCGATCTATCCTTCTGCCTTTAGCTTCTGAGAAGAGTTTTCCTCTTTGTTGTAGAGAATCCAGATAACAAAGCAGAGGAGTCTTTTAAATTAAAGAAACCAGGGATGCTAGAGGAAATACATAATAAGCTGAAAAAAAATGGAAATTAGAGAAAGAAGAGGGCAATTGGTCACGTGATATTAGCAAGCATGTTTGAGGTTTGGGTGTGGAGAGTGGGAAAGAGGGAAATATTTGAGGACAAGCTATGTTCTATATGCAGGACCCTGAAGAAGACAGTCCTGGAGAGAGAAATTTTAAGATTTTCTACTTTAAATAAATAGTACATCTTCCTTTGACATTTTTTGAGACACCTAGTAAAATTTAAAACAGTTTATATAGTACAAAGAATGAACCATATGGGACTATGGGATTTACTCAGGTTTTTTTCTAATTATTTATTATGAATTTTCTATGCCTGACTTGGACTGTCTAGTATTTAATATACTATAGGTAGGGCCTCCAAGGGCTCTGCTGTTAGTGCTAAAATATTTTATTCTCGTTTACATTGTATTTGCGTTCTGCAATTGCTTTAGGGCTTACATTTTTAATCTAATTTATTCTACATTATAAAATTGTCTTAAGAGTTTAAGTGCTAGAAAATAATTTTTAAAAAAGCCCTTTAGGACTTTTTACTTCAGTTTCTTCTGCCTGGCTGTCCTGATTTGAGATGCCCACCACCTTACCTGTAACATGATGAGTAGAGAACTTTGTGCTGGGAGTCAGGGGCGGGAGAAAATGAACCAGAGCCTACAAGGCCAATCATTATCACATTTCCTCACACAATCTGGAATTGCTGCTTTATTCAGCTCTCTTAATTTTAAAAACCAAATAAGAAAGAATTTATCATACGAGTGTTAAATGCATATGATTGCCTCCATGGGGAAGATCTAATTCTCAGAACAGAGAAGTAGGAAATGCTGTTAAGTGTGACAAACCCAAAGGCCATGCTGATCACTGTGATGCATTTGATTTAATCCTGGATGTTGCGGGGGACTTAGGGAGCTCAGCTTCAGCTCATGGCCTAAGTTCTCCCAACAGCTTATGAAATTCTAATATAGTTAGAAACCTTGGGTGATCTCATCTCAGTCAAGTGCACAGAGAAGACCCAGGCTATTGTATCTTCATCATCCCACAATAGGAGCAGCTGGTATTTATATAACTTCAAAATTGCTAATATGCATCATTCATTTAACTACCACCACCACCAAAAACAAAACAGAAATATGTATTTCTTGAAGACAGATACTACTCAGTTCCTCATCATCTCTTACTTTTCTATCAAAACAGTTTCCTGATTTCCCCATCTCTGGTCTTCTACTGCCTCATCTTTTCATCCCAACTCTACCTTTTATACTAACAACAGAGAGAAAATAACATGATAACAATAATAACAATCCTATGTGCTATTCCTTTGTTTTAAAATTTCTATGGCTCGCTATTACCTACAGGATAAAAGCCAGAATTCTTTGAGTGTCATTAATGGGCCTTCATACTCTGGCACCAACTTCTCTTCCATTCAACAACAATAAACTATTGGCTATGCTTTTTTGTAGGTAGTGGATAACATTAAAAATTTTAAAATAAGGGAGTAACATGATCAGACCTGGGTTTTAGATGGACAGAGAAGGAAATAGATTGGAGGGGGCAAAGTGGAGACAGGGGAGTAGTTAAGAAGGAACTACTAAAATAGCCCTATTTGAGAGAGATTTAGGACTCCCTTTTCTATGGTTAGAAAATGTATAAAAAAAATCTGGTTCAGGAAATCTGAGAGATTTGTGTACTCTTTCTTGGTTAGACACCATGGGCACTAAGGCATGGATGTCTCCTGCCTAGCTTTGCGAGGTAAGTCTGAACCAGCTTTATACAAGAGTTAACCCCTTCTCAACAATGTAACAACCCTTGCAGTATAGTAGACGATGGAGTACCATTTTAAGGAGTTACATGAGAATTGGTTCCCTACTGTGACCTTTGCCTTTAAAATTGGAAGAGCCCTCCTATCTTTCTCTCGAGAGATATTAACATGTTATGATACTTTACCCACATGTACCAGAAGATGCAGACTTTATTAGATTCTAGTGGCAAAACTTGTTTCCTCTACCTTAATCAATAGGGCTAGTGGATGACAAAATTACACCATCCTTCACATCAACCATGGGAAAGGAGACATAGTTTTTTAAGGCAAAAATATTTGAGGTTATCACCAGGTGACTCTATTTAATAGATAATAAAATTGATGAGGACTGAAGCCATCTGAGAAAACAAGAAGAAAGTAATCAGAATACTTGATCCTATACCTCAACTGCTTAACATCTTTAATTCCAATTGATTTTTTGTTTGGTCAATGTCATGCATGTTACATGAAATTCAGGAAGTAGAAGGTCTTGAAAGAGGAATGGTTGGTTTTTGGACAAGTTGTACTGAAGTGCTTCTAGCCTGGTGGTTTCAATGTGTAATCTTCAGACCAGAAGCATCAGCATTGCCTGGCAACACAGTAGAAATGCAAATTCTTGGGTCCCTGCCCAAGATCTACTCAATTATTAACTCTGGGGAGTGAGCCCAACAATCAGGGATTTTACATGCTCTCAAGGCGATTCTGGTGAATGCTAAAAATTGAGACCCACTTCTCTAGAACATTCAAGTAGAGCTTGAATATCAAGTAGTGGATGAATGAGTCTGGATGGGAGAGGACAAGACTGGACATGCAGACTTGAGAGTCACCAGTGTGTTGCAGTTAATGTGAAATCTGCAGCCTCACTTAGAAGAATACTGTAGAATGTAAAAGAAGGGCTGAAAAGGAACTAATTCCATCTCAGTAGAGTTCTATATTGATTCTTTAATAGTGGGCTTATAGGATTTTTAAATCAGAATGCCTTTTTATTTTTTTTATTACCATTTTTTTCTGGTTGTCATTACATAGGTTTTTTTTTTTATTGTTAAATTTATTGGGGTGACATTGGCCAGCAAAAATAAAACAGTTGCACAACTCTATAGTACATTGCCCATGTGTTGCATGATGTGCTAACCACCCAGGGTCAGTTCCCTTTCCATCACCATATATTTGACTCCCCTTCCTCCAAAACAAACAAACAAAAGAAAGAAAAAAAATCAAGAACCATATCACTTCACTCATATGTTGAATATAAAACTGAAAGCAACAAAAACACAAATTCATGGATATAGCCAATAGTTTAGCAATTTCTTAAGGTTAAGGGAGAGGCAGGTAAGAGAGGGAAGAGGAGGAGAATGCCCTTTTAAATGAAAATTTTCAAGATAGCAAAAGAGAGAGAATGCAACAGGTGAAGAAATCTTGAGGCAGAGGCAGGGTCAAGACAAAATTTTTTTTGGATGGGGCTGACTAAACATATTTAGGCAGAGGTGTGGTATATATTGTTTAAACTTTACAACAATACTGAAAAGTAGATATTATTTTCCCCATGACGAAACTGAGGCTCTGAGAGGGTATGTCATTAATCTAAGATTACATATGGGTAGAGCCAGGATTTCATCTCAGTGTCTGATACCAAGTCCTTGTTCCTTCCACAGAGCAAAGCCATCTATCATGCCTTACTCAGCTCTTGGAACCAGAGGTACATTTTTACAGTAATGACCCCAGGGAACCACACTTAATTGTGCTTTTTTGAAGTCCCCTCTTACACTTTACTCTGGGTTTGGCCATGCAAACTGCTTTGGCTAATGGGACCTTAGCAAACAAGATGCAAGCTGAGGCTTGAAAAGGCACACACCCAGTGGAACTTGCACCTCTCTCTTGCTATTTTGGAACCTACCCACATATGAGGAACTCAGTGTAGTCACTTGGAGACACAGGCCCAGCACCATCCACCAGTCACATGAGGGAGGCCATCTTAGACTACCCACTCTAAGTCTGTTGCCCAGTGGCGGCAGCCACCTGAGTGACTCCAGGTGAGGCCAGTCAGTATAACTGCCTTACTGAGCCCAAATTTTGGCTCACATATATGTGAACAAATAATTGTTTTCATACGTAGTTTGGGGGATCCTTAGTTACACAGCAATAGATATCTGACATATCTAGGCCTATTTCTGTGGAGTGGGTAGAGAGGCAGGAAAGTATACCCCAATAAAACTTGTAGAGTTCTCTTTCTTAGATACTCTTCCAGTAGGAGACCATTTCTCCTGTGATCTTTAAAACAGCCAATCCCACATTCTCAAGGGCTCTTCAAAATTCTTCAGGATTCCTGCTTGCCTTCCTAAGCTTTTCTAAATCCAGATGAACATGAGGAATTCTATCATGACCTTTCTGAATCTCCTTTTCCTTCCAAAGGAAGACCCAGTCAATTATAAAGTATGCCCAGAGGTTCTGGTTATAATTGCTTCATTAAAGTAGGAAGAGTGAAAATAGATACTGTCTGTGGGCAGACTTGAAATTCTGATATATCCTTCCAATTCAAAATACCTAAACTTATTCAATGAGAAATAGTAAACAGCCTTTCAAATGCACACTTGAGATTAAAATAAGATAAAAGAAATAAAGTAAAATAAGGTAAAAGAAAATTGCTTAGGTCAAAATTAAGGAAAAACAAACAAACAAACCCAAAAATCAGGGAAGTAGCTGGGCACTATGTGGATCAGGTCTGGGAGTATGTAGGGTGGGGGCTAACAACTGAGAAGCTTGCAAAGAGGTGGGGCCCTCAAAATGCCGTGGTCTTGGTCAATGGGACAACTAAAAAAAAGAAATATTTCCATTTCCAAGGAAGACAACCAGGAAAGTGTTAATTTTGACCTAGCCTGGGAAAAAGTCTCCCTAAGCCTTCATAGCTACCAGAAAACAAGTAATTATTGTTTTAAGCCATTAAGTTTGAGACAGGTTTTGGGTCCAAGAAGCCCTAAATTGAGAAATTAGCTTAAAGTGGTTCTAGATTCATGTATAATTATTCTAAAATTATAATGATACATGGGATTATGATGGTGAAAGCATCATACAAATATATAAATAAATATAGTTTTCTTATCCCAGGAGACTGGGAATATAAAAACTTAAATTTTATTTTTAATTTTTGGGTTTGAATCAGTGATTTGGCTTGCTGTGTGATCCTAATCAAAGATCGACAATCCTCTCTGGGCTTTTGCTTCTTCATTAGGTAAAGGAGGGGTCATTTTAGCCTAGCTTTCCATGACTCTACGATTCTATGAAATTATTACTTCATGAATGTATGAAATAGGACTGTTAGGTCTAGGGAATAGAAAATTAAGATCTTATCTAGGTCACTGTTTCTGATTAGCAAAGCCATTAGTGCTGGCTCATTTTCACTACCCTCAGGCTCTACCGACCTGAAGTAGTTGGTGAGAAAGGACTCTTTTCTTTCTTGTCTGATGTCTTTCAGTGTTTGGATTGCACAGATCTGTCCACTACAGTGTCCCTGCAGATGGCTGTCAAGAAGGCTTTGGGGACCAGGATCACCTGAGCTGACTTGGGAAGCCACAGCCCCATGTACTTTTCTCCGAGTGAATTCCATGTAGACACTTGCTGTATACAAATTCAGGCACACAAGGTGCCTTCTCTGGGTGTGAAAGTTAGAAGGCAGGGTGATGTCACAGGAAGAATTTTATTTTCAGGTTATATTTGCTTTGTTTTATAATAATTAGGTGATAGGATGTTTGCTGCACATAAATATAATTGAAAATAATTCATGGACATTATTTGTGCCAACAAGGAGCTGACCTGGGAGACAGAAACCAAGTTCTAATGATATCCCTTGAACCCCTTTACAGCCACACATAGACTTTTAATTAACAAGCCAATAAATTCTCCTTTCATTAGTTTGTGTTTTCCAAATTAACTGTTGGTTTGGGTTTTCAGCATCTTGCAACCCAAATGATTCTGCATGGGAATGGAAGCTACACTTTCCTGCATCTCTATTCCCCAAGTCCTGCCCCTGCCCTCAGCCTGCCTCATTCCTCATCCCCTTGGTTTTTTGATTGCTGGAAGTGGCCTAGCGTAGCTTTCTGGATTTGTTTGCTGCAGAGAAGTTTCTGTACCTGGTGAACAAAGATGTGAGGTAGTACACTGCATAATTCAGTCAAGGTGTCACTCTGAGCAGGGACTCTTTCCACTACAGAACCTAATTGCATGATGATGCAAGTTGAGTGGAGACTTGAGGCAGATCAGCTAGAGCTCAAGAAACCAGCAAGACAACTACTGCAGAGATGAAGGAGAGCTGGAAATCATTATTGAAGATGAACTACAATCCCAAGTGTGATTTCATTTTATCTTCCTGATCAGTTTGCTTGTATTCACACTTTGCAAATAAGACTCTCAGGGGATAACTACTTTGTCCAATGTAATAGACACTATATTTAATGCGGATTTGTCCGAGTTTTATGCTCCTGATTTTCTCACAATGCTACTACCATTTATAAATGAGGTAAAGGGGAACTACATTAGGCTGGTGGTGGTCCCCAGAAGGGTGATGGTAGGTAAAGGATATCAAAGCTATTTCAAAGAAACAAAATCATCTTCCCAAATTTTATACTCATTCTCAATGTATGTTAGCCTTCCATGCTCATGCAATACGGTTTGAGTGGCAACACCCCAGGCTTTGAAATAAGAGATCTCTAGACTTCTATCTTTGCTACTCCTTATTACACTGACACTCTGGGGGGAAATTATCTAACTCTCTGAGTCTCAGTTTCTCCTATGTCAATTGTCTCTTAGTATTGCAAAGATTGTAGATAATGCTTATAAAGTGAAATACTGTTGACATCACAAATAGATATTTACTATGTGAAGCTATTTTAATATTATATAACCCAGAAAATTATTAATGCTTAAGTATGATTACCTTTGAGTAAATTCCAAATGTTTATATTATCTGATCTGCCTCAGATCATCAGCCCTGCCTTTATGGAGCTACATATTTTCAGGGAATCAGAGATCGTACCTTCAAAATGTTGACATAGGAAAGGTCAAAGATAGCATGTGAGGAATTTCAAAGATAATCCTATTCTTCCCTTTCTTCTATTAGACTCTGTTTTCAGCTGGTTCAGAGCAAGTTATGTCTGGTTTCATTAAAGTGTATGGCACCATTTAGACACTGCAAATATAATACCAATTTTATTGCAACCTAATTGTAGAGTGACAAGTGATAAAGCCAGAAGATGTATATAGTATGAAATGCCAAGTGTGCTTCACTTATATAAGAACCACACATAAAGAGGCATTATGCTGAAAGTGAGGAATAGCTGAAGTTGTAATTCCTGCAGATTTATATATAAGTAACACTGAGGACTCCTAGGGTATCTGCAACTTAATCAGTTGACTATTAACATATTGTAGGATAAATGTAGATCTGTAATTATTGTATGCTGCTAAAACCACCTTTATTTTCATTTAAAATCCTGGTTAAATAATCTGTGGTAGACCTTTGGAAACTTTGTCAATCTTGTGAATTGGAGATATGTTTAAGAAATACTGATTGAGGTGAATAAATAAAAGTGCAATATTCTGAAACTGTTAATGGAGCTTTTAAAAAGCCTAAAAAATAACCTCAGCTTAAAAATCAAGGGATCTGGTCAATACAACAGAGTAGGTAAATGCTGTGCTCAACTCTTCTTAGGACCACACCAATTACAACTAAACTAAAGAATAATCATCATTGAGAATCTCTTGAAGTCTAGCTGAACCAAACGACCACTATGAACATAGAAGTCAACTTGAGACTGATAGGAGGAGTGGAAACACAGAATAGGCTGGCCCCATACCCATGTGTGACCATTAAGAACTGGGAAGAATATCTTGGCTATGGAGTTTCCCCTGGAGAAGCAAGGGGTTCCAGTCCCACAGCAGGCTCCCCAGCTCTGGGTCCCAGTCCCAGGGAAAGAAGTCACCATAACTTGTGGCTGTGAAAACCAGCAGAGACTGTGGCTGAGCGAGCCGGAGGGTGGATGTAATTCTAGGCACTTCTCTTAAAGCACCCATACATGGACTTACTTGCTGATGGACTCACACTCTGACTTCCAGTGCTGGGGCAGCAGCTTGAAAGGTACCAGGAACATATGGGGAAGAAATGAGTTGTCTCACTTAAGGAAGAGGGCCGGAAGGGCAGCTTTCTCATAGTTGGAGGAGCTGGTGAAAGCCATTGTTTCTTTGTTGAGCCCTCCCCACTCTCAGCATACAGATGCAGGTGACTGCCATATCTGAGTCTCCATTAATCTGACTAACACTGTTCACCCCACCCTGGTGATTCTGAGATCCCATCCCACTCAACTTTTGGCACACCCAAGCTGCTTCCAGTGGCTTTTCTGTATAAATGGCCTGCTTATGCTACAGACTTTCCTAAAACTCTCAAAGGCTCACAAAACTCAAACAAGCAGCATTTGGTTTTGCCATGTCCCATACCTCTGACTGAGCAGCCCTAAGCCTGGCAATAGTGACAGCCAGCCTCAGTTTGCAGCTTGGATTCTTGAGGCAACTCCAAGCCCACCTTAGATGGCAGCTAACTGTAGATTGCTTTGTGGCTCATGCCAGGTAGCTCCTGTCAGGGCACAAGCTGTGGCTGAACTTGACCTGAGATAGGGCCCCTCTCAGGAGGTCCCAGGGCTGGCATGCCCCACAGTCAGCTTCAGACCCAGCCAAAGCATCACCTGGCTCCAGGGACAACACACTCAAAGGGCAGATTGGATAGGTACCAGAGCCCTGTCCAAGTGAACCCTGCTCTGTAGGGTCAGCCCTTGCACCACAGCTCCTCCACTGTAGTCACAGCCAATTCAAACAACCAATCATCCTGAGGGTCAATTCCTCCTATTGACATGCAAACAGCAACCAAGGTTCAACTACAGCAGGAGGGCACACACAATCCACACAAAGGACACACTTGGAGTACCCAGTTCAGGTGACCAGAAAGACTGTGCCACTGAGCCCCACAGCATTATCTACTACATAAGGCTATTAAGACTGGGAGACATAGCAGCCCTACCTAACACATAGAAACAAACACAGGGAGGTGGCCAAAATGGGGAGACAAAGAAACATGTCTCAAATGAAAGAACAAAACAAAGCTTCAGAAAAAGAACTAAAGAAAATAGAGACAAGCAATTTACCAGACATAGAGTTCAAAACACTGTTATAAGGATGTTCAGTGATCTCAGAGAGAACCTAAACAAAGAGCTAGAAAACATAAAAATGGAGATAGAATACATTAAAAAGAACCAGTCAGAAATAAAGAATAGAATGACTAAAATGAAGAATATATTAGAAGGAATCAACAGTAGATTAGATCAGTGATTTAGAAGAAAAGGTAGCAGAAAACACCCAATCAGAATAGCAAAAAAGAAAAAAATAGCAAAACCAGAAAAAACAAAAAACAAACCAGAATCCAAAAAAATGAGGATAGTTTAAGGGCTTCTGGGACGACATCAAGTGTACCAACATTCATATCATAGAAGTATCAGAAGGGAGGGGGTTTGGGGATGGGTGAAAAAGGGAAAGAGATTAAGAAGTACAAGTTGTTTGTTACAAAGTGGTCATGGGGATGTAGGGTATATAACACAAGGAATATGGTCAATAATACTGTAATAACTATATATGGTGTCAGATAGGTACTAGGTTTCTTGGGGTGATTGTTGTAAGGGGGTTGGAGGCAGGGTGAAAAGGTGAAGGAATTAAGAAGTACAAATTGGTAGTCATAAAATAGTCATGGGGATATAAAGTAAAGCATAGGGAATATAGTCAATAATATGGTAATAACTATGTATAGTGCCTGATGGGTACAAGACTAGTCAGGATCACTTCTTAAATTATATAAATATCTAACAACTATGCTGTATACCTGAAATTAATGTAAAATAATATTGAATGTCAACTGTAATTGAAAAACTTAAAAAAGGGGGAAAAGGTGAAGGGGAATAAGAGGTTCAAATTTCCAGGTATAAAACAAAAAAGTCATGGGGATATAATGTACAGCATAGAGAATATAAGTAGTGAATAATACTGTGATGGCATTGTATGGTGTCAGATGGTTGCTGGACCTACCATGATGATTACATTTTTAGGTATATAGGTGATGAATAACTACTGAATTTAAATATAATATTGTATATTAGCTATATTTTAATAGAAATCGTTAAAATAATCAAATGACCATAATTAAACTAAAATTGAGTACAAAAGCAAAAGATCACAATATGAAATAAAAATCATATACTTTAAAAAGTTTATTTTAAAATGGCTCCAAATTCCAAACTGGAAACAGAAAATCATGATTGTCAACCAACATTTATTGAGTACTATAGCAGGTATGTTGAACTTTGAATAATTGAATTGCACATTTTATAAATAATCTGTCTTTTATGACAGAAATCAGACAGTTCCTGGCATAATTTGACAGCAGCATTCTGCCTTTTGCCTGTCAGCACGGTGTGAGGCAATGCAATTAAAATCAAACTGTGATTTGTTTTGACTGGTGAGATTTTCTCTTTTCTCTTTAGGTAGTATACATATTTATCCACATGTTAAGGTATATTATTAAAGAAATATAATACTCATTTAATGTAATTTATATTATTAGTACCAATTGGAATACTTTTTGAGGATTGGACCCGACTTTAGAATTGCAGTAACACCTAACATTCTGCCTGCTAATCCCTTTTGCTCTCTGAAGCTTCTTGAATTGCCCCAACCCCTGCCCCCAAAGGTAGCAACCCAGCTGTCCCAGACTACCAATGCCCGCTCCTGACAGCAGCATGGCTCTGTGGGCTTGCTTCTTACTCCTTCTTGTCTCTTCTAAGGCCAGAGGAACATCTTTCTTCTCTGGTTCACTGCTGACAATCTAGCCTCAGGCAGTATTTTTCTCTTACATAGTGACATACAGGGCTGTCCAGAAAAAATACAGCCCTAAATGCCCCAGTTTTTCATATTAGATGGCTGGATTCTTTCCGAACAGACCTCATATTTTCTGTAATCATGAACCATTCTACATACACATACATGCACATACATACAGAGGGTGCCAAAAAAATGTATACACATTTTAAGGAAGGAAAAAACTGTATTAAAATTGTAATACTCAATGTATACCAATAACAGAAGATGAATACAAGTCACATTTGACTTCTGCAGTTACAAAAGTTGCTCAAAGTAATTAGCATCAGTGTCCAGAAATACATAGATAACGTCTCTTACAATGTGTATAAATTTTTTTGGCACCCTTGGTATTTCCTTCTTTTATTTTCTAATCATTGCACAGTAACAGTATTAATATTAAGACATTTCTCTCTTTTATCCATTTCTTCTGTCTTTTTATAGTTGGTTCAAAATCACCCCAAAAAAACACTTCCATCCAAAAAAAAAGAAATCACATTTAGATACAAAAGTAAAATTTTACAGAAATTTAAGCTTTCAAAATTAACCCACATTTACCTTTAGACTCTTTCCAAGTCTATTTTTATACCTTCCTCTTCCAAAATTTCTTTTTCTCTAGGTCAGAATTCCCAGTATAGTTTTTATTTGTATATTTCTTACTATGAATAAGATTAAGCTTTTTTTTTTTTTTTTTAATTTATGGTTAAGAATCATTTAAATTCCTTTTCTGGGTACTGTCCTTATCCTTTGCCCATTTCTATGTTAATGGTCATTTCCTCATTCATTTCTAGGAGTACTTTATGTATTAAGGGTTTAGGTCTCATTTACAAATATTTGGGTAAGATAGTTTTTCCATTTGTTGTCTTTTGGTTTTATAATTTTTTCTATGCAGAAATTTCTTTTGATTTTATGGAGTAAATTTTTTTTTTTTTTGGTAGTTTCCTGGCTAGGAATCGAACCCAAGCCATGACATTGAGCGCGCCAAAGCCTAGCCACTACACCACCAGGGAACCCCCTGAAGTAAAATTTTTATTACTTTTTATAAGGCTTCTGGATTTTGAGTCATAAAAAGTCATCTTTACTCTTGGATAAATTACCCTCTATTTTCTTCCAATATCTTTAGATTTTATTTTTACATTTAAATTTTTGACACATTTGGAATTTATTATAATATAAAATGTGAGGTATAAATAAAACTTAATTTTTCTCCAAATGACTACCCAGTTAGTCAAATATTACTTATTGAATAACTCATCTTTCCACCCATATCAAAATTTCTCTTTAAACCAGAATCTATTTCTGGTATTTCTCTTTAGTTCCACTGGTTATGCATGCACCCTAACTATATAGTTTTGCTTATTGAGGTTTTATTATATGTTTTAACCAAGTTAGCACACTTTCCACTGCTCTTTTTGTTCAGAATTTTCCTGGCTAATCTTGATTACTTTTCCATATGAATTTTAGAATCATTCAGCCTAATTAAAAAATTGATAGATTTATTGAGATGACATTAAATTTGTAAATGAAATTAGAGAAAATTAATATCTTTATGATGATGGGCATTCTTATCCAAAAACATGTTATGTCTTTCAATTTGTTTAAGTCATCTTTTGTATCCTTCATAGTATTTTTAAGTGTTCTTCATATAGGTCTTTCACTTTTCTATTTAAGTTTATTGCTATATATTTACATTTTTGTTACTATTAGTATTTTCTTTCATTATATCTTGTAATTAGGTGTTGTATTCTGTAAAAACTATTGATTGCTACGTATTATTTTGTATTCCATTATCTTAAATAATTCTCTTGTTGTTTGCAGTAGTTTTAAAATGTAAAACCAAATTCTTGGAATATTGTTACCCCCAAATCATGTAATCTAAAAATAATATGTTTAACTTCTCCTTTCCAAATTTTTGAATTCTCTTGTATATAATTGCATTGACCTCCAATACAACCTTAATTGTACAATTGTACCGTAAGTATAACATTAAATAATGGTGCTAATGGTGGACATCTTTGACTTTGTTTCTGAATATAAAGGGAATGACTTTGGTGTTGTGTTTCTCAACATTGACTGCACATTAGAATCACTTAGGAGCCTCTAAAAATCCCAATGTCCAGGACTCACTCCAAACTTGTTAATCAGATTCTCATGGAGAGAGGACCAGGTATCAGTATTTTAAAATGCTTAGAGATTTCCAAGTGATTTTATGTGTGGCAAGATTACAAACTAATGCTTTACTGTTTTTTCCCTTTCAGCATGAAGCTTGCTTTTAGACTGAAATGTATTTGAGTATATATTTTATCATGTTAAGAAATTATTCATGTATTCTATTGAGATTTTAAATTAAAAAATAATTTCTAAATTCTGTTAAATATGCTCATGATTTTCTCCAAAGAATTATTAATATAATGAATTCCAATACCACTATATTAATATAGCAAATTATATTAGTGGATTTCCTAATACTGACCTATACTTGAATTTCTTGAATAAAACTCAATGAGTATTACTTTTTTAATGTCCTATTTCAGATTGTACTAAAGACTTTTTACATTGATATTCATAAGTAAGATTGACATGCCATTTATTTTGTGTGTGGGAAATCATTGACAGGTTTGGCATCAATGTTGTACTTACATTATACAAAGACTGGAACTTTACCTATGATTTAAAGTGGCTTGGTTAGGTAGATAGCACTTTGACAGGTTTTACTTCTTCCACTATGCAGGTCAGTTAGTTTAGATTTTCTGTCTCTTATCAGGTACATTTTGGTCACTCTATTTTCCTGAAAGTTAGCTGTTTAATTCAGCCTGATTTTCTAATTCAATTTTAAAAGTTTAAATATTGTTTAAGATTCTTTTTAATTACTCTTGTTTTGCTATTTGTTTCCATTTTATAATTTTTTCATTTCTGCAATTGTAATTTTCATCATGATCAAATCAGGTAGCAATTTGTCTAATTTTTGAAGTATTTTTCATTTAAAAATCAGTTTTTGTATTTTTTATTATTATTTTCTTTGTATTGTTTTCAAACTCATTGATTTTTTTATCTTTAAATCCTTACTTTTTTTTTTTTTTTTTTTTTTTTTTTTTTTTTTTTTTTTTTTTTTTTTTTTTTTTTTTTTTTTTTTTTTTTTTTTTTTTTTTTTTTTTTTTTTTGGTTTATTTTGTTATTCTTTGTTCTCACAGTTTGAGACAGACTTTTTTGTTTTTTTGGGAATCGAACCCAGGCTGCAGTGTTGAGAACACCGAAGCCTAGCCAGTACAGTACCAGAGAACTCCCTTGAGACACATTCTTAAACCATTTCTTTTTCATCCTTTTTATTAATGTATTAAAAGCTATCAATTTGCCTCTGAGCCCTGTTGGACCTATTTACCAAAGGTTTTGAAATACAATGTTTTCATAATCATTGTTTTCTAAAATTTCTCCAATTTGAATTTGTATTTCTTTTTTCTAATTTTAATTTATTTCTTTTATTAGTTCCAGGTGTACAAAATAACATAATGTTTAGACATTTACACACCTCACAAAGTGATAACCCAGCAAGTCTACTACCATCTGATACCGTACATAGTTGTTACAATACCATTGCCTATATTCCCTATGCTGTACTTTACATCCTGTGAATATAGATATAGATATAAAGTTATAGTTGATATTTTGTATTTATTTTTGACTCAAGAGTTGATTAACAGAGACTTTTAAAATTTTAAGTCAGGCTTTAGTCAGATGGTGGATTTTTAAACTTACCTGTGACGAAATGACAATGATCAATAAACACAAAATGAAAAAATAGTAAAAAAGCCTTCAGAGAATGATAATTAAACAATCTGATATTTGGAAGGCTTACAGCCACAAAGAAAGCATTGCCAATGATTCAAAAGTATGGCTTCTCCCATCAGTCTAGCATCTGTTTTTCTCCTTCTTTCCTCTACCTACTACCTCCCCCACTTGGTCTTCCTTTAACTATTGCGGTAACCTTTCCAGGTTTTTTTTCCCCTCTGTATTTCCCATGCTGTATGATGCCTGAGCAGGAGTAGGGGTTATTTTTCTCAAGACCTACAGAGGGTATTCTGGAGAACAGAGGGGGTCTAGCTGTGCTTTGCCTTTTTGTTCCTCTCCAGAAGTTTCTCTTTCTTTGACCAGTAGCTTTAATGTCACTGCAGTAGGGTACACCCTCTTTCTTGCTTTTTTATTGAAGGTGAGAACATTTATAGCTATTTGCTGGTCTTCACTATATTTTATTCAATTTGTTGGTCCTATTCATCTCAACATTTAACCTCTTTGGGCTCCTTGGTGTTTGATCTGGTCCTTCTAATTTCATACAAAAGTGAGTCTGCTCTAGTCCACCCAGAATTTGTTGCTGGCTTCCTCCTCTATTTCCAGGTGCCCTGGTACTATCATCTCTTTCTGCCCTGGCTTGAGCCTTCCTTTGCAGCTGCAGTCACTATCTGTCCTGTTGCTCCTTGTGACCAGCCCTCACATACACTTTGTGCTCCAATGAAGGGGCCACTCGTGCAATCAGGTGGGAAGAGATCGATTTTTCTGGAGTGATTTATACCCTCTGATAATTGAGCTATCATCAGTGACACTGCTGAGCACACAAAACAAAGCAGCACCTCTAGTTGCAGGGAAAGCTCAGGCCTTGGAAGCACCTGAAAAGGGTGACAGGGACATTGGATATTAAAATAAAATTTTAGCATCATCAGGGGTCCATGGGCAGCATATGTGAACTTAAAAGAAATATTTTATATTCTAGAAAAATCCTTCTAATGAGAATAGAGTTTAAAAGTAGTCATGGGTGAAAACAAAGAGGTACTCTTAATATTACCCCTGTATTCTTTGTGCTTCTTTCTATGAACAGAACTTGTTAGGGAAGAAAATATGCTCTCCTCTCCCATGGTCTTATTACATCCAAAACTACAGACACACATCACCAACCAGTGCAACACCATGCAGCACAAGTAGTTAGGAGTATTGGACTTGACAATCAGAGGCTTGGGTTTGAATCTAGTTATTGCTGTTTATTTGCTGTGTGACCTTGGGAAAGTCACTCACTGTTTGGGCTTTAATTTTCTTATAATAATAACTATCTTACAGAATTGTGGGAAGATTAACATGAAAATCAATGCACAGAAACACTTGGCACCTGACCTATAAACTTAATATGGTTGGCTTCTCTTTGGATGATGAGAACAAAACCCCTATTAGAATAAACCTGGATTAATATTTCTCTTCTTTTGGCTTTTTGTTTTGTTTTGTTTTGTTTTATTCAGCTGACTAGAGAGAAATTCATAAAATTAAATTGTTGGACAAAAGTATAATGGCCAAACTTCATAAATATTGAAAATAGAAATTTAAAAAGAAGTTGCAAGAAGACCGTCTTCTGTACAAACAGGGAATCATGGAAGTAAATGGACCCTTTAATATTTTAACAAGGTTTCTAGGTCATAGGCCCTCTATTTATTGTCTTACCTTAGGCTGACCCCATTGGATGACAACACTAAGAATAATGATTTCTTTATCCTCAGAGCAACTGAAGACAGAGGAGGAAGGAGTAAATCTCTAGATTTACTCTAGTTTTTAAAGTTGGGGACCTTTTGCCCAGGTCTGGCTTCCTGGGTGGAGATTATATATATGGAAGTGACTTCTTTCTCTCTCTCTCTATATATATCTCCAAAGAGTAGGCACATGAAACTTCAAGTTCCCTTTCCCCTTAGGTAAAACTTACCAGTTCAGAACCCTGGAAACCTTATTGTCTTCCCTGTCAGCATCTGAAGGTGGTTTAGAATGGAGATGTTGAAATGTAGAGCATGGTTTTGGAGGAAAGACAGACCTGGACTCAATCCTGGTCAGTGCCCTGTAAATTGTGTCTATTATTATTTTTATTCCCTTTCAGCTTTTGTACTTCAGTCACATTGATTCTTAATCTTCCTTTGAACGTTTCTGTGTAGAGGAGCCTTTATGTGATTAGTTTTGGATTCTTAGCTTTTCTATTCTGCATTTTGAATTCTGTCCATGTAGCCAACCTTCCCATGCTAATTGCAGCATTCTCAATACAGAAGTCATTTCTTAGATACAGAGTCTATTCCAGAGCATTCAAGAAGGATTGACAGGTGATTCTGGGATGTTCCACTCTTTCCAAATTTAGCTTTTCTTCTCAACCTGTTCCAGCATCTGTCAATTTAAAGGCCCTCACTTTAGTAGCAGGGTTTTATGTAATAACACTCCTCCTCTTTACATATCCTCCAGTTTGGCTGGGAAATCTTATACATATGGGTCAAGGGACCCTGATGCCTGGTTTTGAAAATGTATGATATATATTAGTGCTTCTCTTCTCTTCTTGTTTGTCAATCAGAGTTTTGCCACCCTGTAGTTAAAGACTCTGTTAGGATTTTTGATAACTTCCATGTTGTTTCATTTTAGCATCTTCCTTTGGCCTCAGAAGATTCCTCTTTTCCCCCTTCTGCTGTGTTTTCTCTTTGTGGACACTCTCCTTTCCTGGCCACATCTCAAGTCATCCTTCCTTTGGGGTGAGTTACCATCCCATACTCAATAATAATTTAGAAGATTATAATAATAGTAATAGGTAAGATTTACTGAGAAGTCACCATGTATTAGACACTACAGTAACCACTTTACATATATGAATATAACATAATACAACTGTCTCATGAAATGGATACAATTATTACCTCCATTTTACAGGTGGGAAACTGCTGCAAGAGAGCTTCAGTATCTTGTACAGCTGCAGCAGGTGGCCAAGTTAGGCCACAGGTCTGCCTGGCCCTTCAGGAGCCGACTGGAGAATTTCCTCTATAGGCACCTCTAGGCTCTGGATGCTAACATCCGGGATCCTGGCTCCAGAAGTCCTGATTAAGGAGCCCCTGTCATCAGCAAACACACCATGTAAAAACATTTTCTACAGAATTTACAAAATGCTGTAATAATGTGTCATTTGTGCAAATCCCTTTAAAAGCAAGTCTGCCAGAACCTTCATGACATTACCTTTGTGCTCAGAAAAAACATTATGAAGTAATAAAAAAAAAATCACTAAAATAAGGTCACCTCCCTCCTCAGAGCACAGTGCTGAGCAGGTATTTTTAGATCTTGCTTTCCAAACAAAGAAAGTTGAATGAAAGAAGTCACTTCCATGTGAAAATCAGGTGAAAGTCAATAACACTGCTGCTCATAAAATTAAAAAAAAAACCACAATAATTTTCCTAGGAGACTATCTTTACATGAAAATGAATTTCTAAGGTAAAAAAAAATATTAGACAAAACTCAGTCCAACAGGTCATTTTGAAATGTGCCAATTTAGGAACTACCTAATAATTGTTAAGGCTACAATTATTTTTTGGTTAATTCTAAAACGGACTTTTGTAGACACAGCCCGAGTGGGGAAAGGAGACCAAACAATGAATGAAGAGAACAACAAACAAAGGAAACCTTTCCAAAGGCTCTCTTCATTTACATTCTGAGATTACTGGCCTCATCTCTCTGCTGAAATAGCCTTTCGTTACCAGCCGTCCAAAAGCACCATCAGGTGCGCGTGGGAGCTTTGGCTCCCGCAAACTGCGCGAAGAATGTCTGACTGCTGCCAAGACTATAGGTGCCTGTTTCAAGTTGTCATAGAATAGGCTACAATGTGTCATAAATAAGGGAAGTATATTTATAAATCTGACATTAAAAATGTGTTCCTAAAATATCTCGTGGGTTCCCCAGCCATGTCAGCATAGAAATAATGTTTAGTATTTGTTTATTTTACTGGACCACCCTATGAACCTGGGGGAAACATGTTAGAAAAAAAAATTATAGCTACGCCAACTATTCTGGGAGATACACGAGCCCTCCATGTTTATCAGGTTGAGGGCACTGTATTTTGATGTCAATAAGCAATTTTTCCAGCCCGGTCTCCTGCCCGACCCTTTTAATCCATCAATATATTATTAGAGATAAAGTTGGTGGATGCCTGCTGCAGTTAGAAGATAAATGACATCTCTGAAGTCAGGCATTAAAGACTAGATTAAGGCCTTGTGACACCGTTTTCAGTGCTCATCTGTGCACTTCTGTTCAACCTATCACACTGAGTGACAAGAAAGAAAAATAATGAACTGGGCCAGGGGAAGAAGGAAAAAAAAAAGGCAGAAAAAGAGAGAGATTTTTTTCCTCCTAACACACAAACTACATCAGTTCATATTCAGGATTAGACTGCATTTAAAGAAAGGAAAAAAGAAAAGAAAATGGGGAATTGGGAAGGACAGGGAAGGGGGCTGTTCTATAAAGATGAAAATAGACAGGCAAAAGGGACAGGAAAGCCAAGAATTCCATTTCTGCCTGGCCCACGTGGCTTTTGGTCTATCCCCTACCTGCCTCCCAGCTTCTCCCATGCAGACATCGCCCATTTGGCGCTGAGTTGCTCTGGGAATCTGCTTCATCCCCGAGTTGGGAGAACTGACATAAATCTTGTTAGAGGCGGCGCTTGGTTCTAAATCTTAGTGAATTATGTCCTTCCATTCCCGCCAAAGGATTTCTTTCACACTGCTACCACTGGGCTGGTTGGAGGTATTAAAAGATTTTTGTAACTCTCTTCTGATAGTGATTTGAATATGGCTCACGAGTTGACAAACACAAGTGTCGAATTTTTGTCTGATTGTGTGGAAAACAGCGGCCCCGAATTAATTTCAAGGTGCAAGTGAAAGGAAAGGGAGATGCAGCCAGGAGAGAGCACTAAGCAGTAGACAATCCCGTGTTTGTGGGAAGGGGGACTGTGGTCTACCCTAAGTCTGATTATGCCATAGCTCCCTTTCTCAATCATTTATGTAGACATTAAGCCCCCTCCTCACAGGTCATGCCATGGGTGTGAGGATAGAAGGGACATGACCTCTTTTGTTCCCAGCTTTGACCGTCCTCATTAGAATCCAACTCATGATACATTTATGTGCATCATGGTGTTTCTGGCACCCTCCACGACGCAGTACAGAGAAGGTTTTCACTGGTTTTTGGTAACTAACTGAAAGATAACTCCCACCTATCTCTTGCTCCAACCCCTTTACCAAACTGCTGTTGAACATCTCATGTGAATTCTTCTACCATTAAAAACGTCCCCTGTTGCTAGGCTGACCAGACGTACCATTTTAAACAGGACAGAAACCAACAGTCCTGTCCTGTTTCAGATGACATGTATGGTCAGCCTACTGTAACTTTGAATTTATTTCAGTGAGACTAGGCTGATCATACGTACCATTTGAAACGGGGGCAGTACTGTTGTTTTCTGTCCCCTTTAAAATGGTACCTCTGGTCAGCCTACCTGTTGCCAATTAAACAATTGGCTTTCTGACCCTGGGCAAGCTTCTCCTGGTGTTCATCTCATCATCCAGGGTAATACATCCCATCTCCTATTTCCAAGTGCTGCCTTTTTTTTTCTTTTTGCTTTTGCATGTCCCTTGTTCCTTCCTCACCCTCTTCTTAAGTCCTCTTTGTCCCAGACTTTATCTCCTGATTCAATCTCTGTCCTTCAAATCCATCATACCAGCTGTAACTAGATTGATCTTCCCCTAACTCTTCTTTAACAGTGACATTCCTTGCTCAAAATCTCCCACCATCTAAAAAAAATTCTATTTCCTTACTATAGCATTAAGACCCTGGTTTTATCTTTCTCTCTTCCTCCTCTAAAACCTAGGCTGCAGCAAAGTGGTTCACATGCTTCACGCATGGTTATCATTTACTCGTCTCTACTTATTTGCTATTGTTCTCCCTTATCTTAAAATTTCCTTCCTGAAATCTCCTCCTGCTCCAATTCTATACCTCCCTGGCTCACTCTCCTCCTTCTCCACATGGCTGTCCTTGTCTTCCCTCACTCGTACATGGTATCTCGTGTTGGCAAATACTGTGTCTCCTCTAAGGTACTGTGCCTCATATTGGCAGGATACTCTTGGTTATGAGTGCCATAACTTCATTTGGTTATAATAGCAAGTGGTTAGAAGGCTTGGTGGTCATGGAAAAGGCAGAAGGCCTCTGCATCTTTAGGAATCCAACCAGAAGATTGACATATTCTTAGAACTCTTTGTTTTGCCTCTTCTTTTTGGTAAATGTTGAGTTCTTTCTTTCCAACTGAAGGCAGAACTCTTCTTCCACACCAAAGGTGGGCTTGTAGAGTTGGTAAATAGCTGATGGCTCTAATCTTACATTTTCCCCATAAGAGACAAACTGAGACTTGGGCTCTTTAACTTCAATGGGGAAAGACCTGGGCGAGATAGCAGATTAATCCAGCAGTTATCAGATCTCCATCTCTGGGTCAAGAAAGTAAGCCTGAGGGTAGGGGAGAAAGGTGATATAATTTGTTCAGCGTGGACATACACCCTACAATTTTCCAGGGATGTTGTGGTTGATTGCAGATGTGACATGATCTTTCACTCCTCCCTGTGATTTTATGGCTCTTTCTATCAAGAGGTGGAGTCTATTTTCCCATTCCTTAAATCTGGGCTAGACTTGAGTCTTGCTTTTGTGTGAAAAGAATGCAGCAGAAGTGATGCTCTACTCAGACCGAGATACCAAGCCACAAAGTCATGAACTACATTAATGGTTGTTGCTCTAAGCCATGAAATTGTGAGATGTTTTGTTATGCAATAAATTTAATTGGCACAAAGGTGGAATCTTTAATGACAGCTGCTCCCCTTGGAATTACATAATTGAGAGTAGAAGAATATTTCCCAGAAGCAGGAACATTGTGTTCTGGACAGACAAAACTATGGAGGGTCAGGTACAGCACTTCCAGGCACTTAACACAAAACTAGTGCATTCTGTTTTCTCTACAACTAGATAGTGGGCTCCTTAGGGCAGTGTCTAATATGGCTCATCTCCCCCAGTGACTAGCAGAAGCTAATCTTAGCAAAATGAGTAACTAGATGAGATTATTCTACCATAATTCTAATTTGTAAGGGCATAAGACCTAATGATTTTATCACCAATTTACCACTAAGCCTTAGAACTCTAAGCATATTTCTGGGAAAAAAAATTCCATGTGTTACATAAAAATGCAAATTTGGTATCATACCCCAGCAATAGCGCTGTTAAATTTCAGGAGTAAACCACCTCATAGAAAGGAAATACCAGTGTTTACAGTGCATTTTTTATCCACTCTCCCTGTAGAAACTGAGCCCACTTTTTGTCCATCACAGATGAGATATCTGTGGCTACCATTTGTTGAACATCCACTACGAGTCAAGACCTTAGTCTGTCTGGACTGCTAGAATAAAAATACCATATACTAGAGGGTTTAAATAAGAATTTATTTCTTACAGTGCTGGAAGCTGGGAAGTCTGAGATCAAGGCACCAGCAGATTTGGTATCTGATGAGGCCTGTTTCCTGATCCACAGTCAGCTGTCTTCTCATTGTATCCTCACCTGGCAGAAAGGGTGAGAGAGCTTTCTGGGGTCTGTTTTATAAGGATACTATTCTCATTCATGAGGGTTCCACCCTGGTGATCTAATCACCTCCCAAAGGCCATACCTCCTAATATAACCATGTTAGGAGTTAGGATTTCAACATAGAAATTTTGGGAAGATTGCAAACATTCAGTCTATAGCAGCCAAGCACTGTGATTGTCATTATATAAACATTCTCTCATTTAATTTTGTCCTTAAAATAGCCCTGTGCAGTGATTATTATTTTTGTTGTACAGGTGAGGAAATTGAGGCTCAGGAAAGTTAAGAACAATTGCTCAAGTTCATGTAGGTAGTAAGTGCCCAAACAGTGACTTGAACACAGGACTCCCCTACTCTGTAGACCTTTCCATGTATGGATAGTGTTCCTAGGGGATAGAGTATAACCTCCAAGTTGAGACAGAATCTGGGTATACTGGTCTTGTTCTCACTTGTGGGTCTATATATTCACTGGTTTCTTTATCACAGATGTTTCTCCTTTCTTTTTTTTTTTTAACCTCTTCAAATAAATTTTAGAGAGTTATTTCCTTTAGCTTATCGTAGCCTCCAAAGCACAGGGACGATTGTTTAGAGTCATGCTCAGTCATGACTTAGCTATGAACTGTAAGTAATAGTTACCATTACTGAAATGCTTGGGGAGTTACATATAAAAATACTCAAACAGATACAAAGCTTCAACTCATCACCTTTCTGCATGTAGCTCATGCTAGCTGTGCAAGTTCAGAAGGTGATCCTAAGATATGACCTCTATCTTCATGGACTTAAGAGACTAAGGAGAAAGACAGACATGGACACGATCGCCTATCAGTGAGGGGTGTATATGAATGCTAGGTGCACCAGTCCATTTCCAAGAGGGTCGTAGAGGAGGAGGAGATGACTTTCATCTGTAGGAAGCAGTGTGTGTTTACAGAAGAGATGGGCACTTGAGCTGAATCTTGGAGGACAATTGGGAATTAGAAAGGCAGAACTCGTGTGGCAGTCTTGTTCAGTGCCCCTTTCCAAAAATGCTTAGTATGTCCCAGAGACAGAGAAGGAGCTTAGCATTGCTTCGTTTAGTCTTCGTTACCATCAAGCATTGGATGAGGAGGGTTGATAAGGTGGGGATAAGGGTCATAGCAATGGAAGTATTATAGGCTCAGGGAATGGACAATGGAAATCCTCCAAGATGTTGTGAGTCTCTGGGTCTCAGTGACAGTAACTAGCTTAGATGGACATTTTCTGGGAGGACACTGTCACTGTCACTGATATTGTCAATATTTTCTTCATTATAAGGAAGGTATATTTAGTTCTGTAAGTGTAAAAGTAGGAGACGTATTGAGGGAAACATCTAGTTACAGGAAATGAAACACAAAGTAATGAAGGCAAATTTTAAGGAAATAGATTTCATTAAACAAAAGAAATCAATTTAAAATATTCTATAAATTACTTTGAAACCTGCACATTTCTTAAGAAAATATTCTATAAATTACTTTGAAACCTGCACATTTCTTAAGAAAATGTGGAAGAATTAAAAATATTCCCAATTTTAATTTGAAAACAGGCAAATAGATTTTCAATAAAGCCAAAGAGTATATGATTGCAGTGGGTTGTGTAGTATCTCCCCGAAAATTCAAGTTCAACAGAACTTCAGAATGTGACTTTTTTTCAGAATAAGGGTCTTTGCAGATGTAATTATGGTAAAGTTCAAGTTGAGATTATACCAGGTTTTGGTGGGCCCTAAACCCAAGGACCGGTGTCCTTAGAAGCAGAGAGGAGAGGACACAGAGAGAGAGAGAAAATGAGTAGTCCACGTGAACACGTAAGTGGAGATTGCCGTTAAGCCACCACAAGCCAAAGAATAGCAGGAGCCCCAGAAGCTGGAAGAGGCAAAGAAAGATCCTCTGCTAGATCCTTCAGAGAGAGCATGGCCTGATAACACCTTGGCACTTTGCACTTAAGGTCTCCACAACTGTGAAAAAATGAACTTCTGCTGTTTTAAGCCACCCAATTTGTGGTCATTTATCAGGGTAGCCCTAAGAGACTAAGGCAATGATCAATACCAGGTTTCAGGAAGGAGGAGATCTGGAGCAGGCAGGGCTTCCTAAAGGAGGTCAGGGTGGACAACAGAAGAGCTTATGAGTGTGGAGTAGAGGAAGGGCTTTCTTGGCAAGAGGAGCAGTAGTAGTAGGATATTGAGGCAGGAATGGGCAGACTGGGGAGACTCCTGCATGGGGAACTGAACTTGCTTTGATTTGTATTTGATTGGTAACTCCTGATTTTCTTTCCTCTTGATACAGATATATCACTAGAAATAGCCTCATATTTAGCAATTATAATAAGGGGAAGAGTTTTGGTTTCCATGTAGATGAAAGATTGGAAGAGAAAATTAATGAGAAAGATTGTGAGAATTGAGGCCAAAGCTTGTCCAATAGTGGAACAAACCAAGGAAAGTTACTGAAACAGATGTTGGTATTTACCGGGTCTGACAATTAAGTTCGCAAACTCACCACCATTCGCTTACATTGGCAGCACTGTAAAAACAACTCAGTAAGGTTTCAGAACCTTGGAATATCTGTGTCTCACAACTGTGTCTGTGTCAACATGTGGCTGTGTCTTGCTGAGTGGTGTTCATTATTATTGCATGTTCTTGGGTGCTATCACAAGAACGTTGGAGCTTGAATTACAGCAATGAACAAACATTAATTTTCTTGTTAAATGTGGCAAGAGTGGAAGTGAAGTCGAGGACATGTTAGCCCAAGTTTGTGGGGATAATGCCATGAAAAAAATGGTAAATGGATTAAATGTTTTTCTGGGGGGAGAGTCAGCATCACTGATGATGAGAGGTCAGGGTGGCCAGTGATGAGCAGAACTGATAAAAACATAGCCAAAATTCATTGAATTGTGCATCAAATTGTTGGCTGACTGTGAGAAGCATAGCAGACCAAGTAAACATAAATAGAGAAACAGTTAGGAAAATCTTAACTGAAAATTTTGGGATGAGAAAGGTGTGTACAAAAATGGTCCTGAGTTTCTCACTGATGAACAAAAGCAAAGGAGTGTCGAAGTTTGCCAAGACATTTTGGACAGGCAAGATGGTGTTTTGGGCCATGTTATCACTGGTGATAAAACATGGGTGTTCCAATATGACCCTGAAACAAAGCATCTAAGTGCATAATGGAAGTCAGCCAATTCTCCACAACCAAAAACCTTCCATCAGTGCAAAGTAAGAGTCCAAATGATGTTGTTATCAGGATTGTTCATTGTGAATTTTACCAACTAGACAAACAGTCAACCAAGTTTACTATTTGAAAGTGGTGAAAAGGCTGTGTGAAGAAGTTAGACAAAAACGACCTGAACTTTTCACCAACAACTCATCGCTCTTGCATTACCACAATGCACCAGCTCACATGGCATTGTCTGTGAGGGAGTTTTTAGCCAGTGAACAAATATCTGTATTGAAACACTCTTCTTATTCACTGATCTGGTCCCCAATGGCTTTTTTCTTTACCCAAAGATAAAGGAAATATGGAAAGGAAGACATTTTGATGACATTCAGGACACCAAGGATAATACAATGACAGCTCTGATGGCCATTCCAGAAAGAGTTCCAAAATTGCTTTGAAGGGTGGACTAGGAGCTAGCATCAGTGCATAGCTTCCCAAAGGGAGTACTTCCAAGGTGACCATGGTGATATTCAGCAAGGAGGTATGTAACACTTTTTCTAGGATGAGTTTGTGAACTTAATTTCGCATGTGTGAAAAATATTTCCTGATATTACATATAATGATATGTATAAACAAACTAGCTAACTAACAAAAAGCAAGGAAGTAGTGAGACAGAGAAAAAAGTGTACTCAGCCTCTGTTTAATTTCTGGGTTGGGTAAGAAGAGGGAGGAAGTAGGGAAGCGGGATGGAATATAAACTACTGTTAGGGCTACTGTTCCCTGCTCCAACCACCAGGTGGTGTCATCAGTTTATGACAGCTTGGTTGCAGCTCACAATGGCTAAGATGAGGAAAGCATAAGTGCCTATGTGTATTCATAAATGTGTCTGGCATGGATTTTTATAGGCTATGTACTTCTTATCTAGGTAGGGGTCTGTAAAATACAGACATTTCCCAAACTATATGACCTCTACTTCTACAAAAATTAAAAATGATAATGGAGTTTGCTATTGAGTCATGAATAAAAAAATAAGGAAAGAAAAGAAAGAGAGGGTTTATTAGATTTATGTTAACCTGTGTATTGTTCTACATTGGTAAAAAGTCACAAGGTATTTTAAGGTTTGAAAATCCTTAGTTTACTCATGTCTTGTTTTCTGAATACTGTCATAGGTCCTCAGGTAGATAATCCTGAGACCCAGAAACTATGCGTTATGCATTTTTCAACCTTCAGCAGGCACAGAATATAGGTGCTTAATCAGTGTTTGTAGAATGAATGAATTCTATAGAATTCTGTAAATGAGACTGGGGGTTTGCTCAAATGTGCTTTTCCTTATAGTAGTGATATGGTATGGCTGAAATAATTTTTATGAAGAGATGGAATATAGAAAAACTTCTCAGTAGGAGAAATCCTTGAGCTTCTATGGTAAGCTTCTAGGATTTGGGTTCTATCACCATCCCTACACTATGGGGCTTTCAGTTGGCTTCTGGGAGTGCTCATCCATAGTGAGTGCACATTCTCTTTGCCTGGCCTGAAACAGTGAATCCTTAATTTGTAAGGACACCTCTGGACATGGGGACTTACCTTGCTGTCTATATTCCTAGGAAGGGCCTCAATATTCTTTTGTGAAGAGAGAAGAATTGGAGGATGGGAAGAACCTCAAATGAGGCTTCTAGTAACTCTTGAGCTGCAAGTACAGTCCTGACCTGTCCCATGCTAGGATTAGTCCCAAAGACCACTATTCTCTGAAGTTTTGAATGAAGAATAAGTTACTAAAGAGCTCCAGGTAGTCTGAGTGGGTCTTGGTGAGGCCCATCATCGGAATAGAAATGGGGAAAACTAAAATTTTGTGCTGGCTGTGATCACATCAAACAAGCCCATGTTCTGTAAAATCATCCTCTATTATACATTTTATGAGCCATGGTCACTGTGACCCCCTGAGAATATGCTGATAGGTGTGCCATTGTCTCAGCCAGGTATGCATACTTCAGTCCAATATGTGTAAACTAAAACAGAGCATTTACCTACCCTTTAGCTGAGAACATGGAGGGACAGCTTTTCTCCCAAAAAGGGTTCAGCTGATGCTCATCTAGCAGAACGGAGCTATAAACGAATGGAACCCAAACATGCCCGCTGTGCCTTTCAAAATCCTTCCAGAGTTTTAGCTATTTGATTTTATGTGTTCATGTCCTGGATGCTCCATGTGAGTTCTCAGTTGACCATGGAAGTTCTGCAGATCTTTCATGAACTGATTTGGGTTACCTTATCCTAGGTAACCCAAATCATCAGCACCTATGAGGCTGAGAGCCTGAGTTAGGGCAGAACCATGCTCAGCAGGGCGGGAATAGGATCCTTTACCGTGAGCCATTTCCCTGGACTGAGGCAATTTAACAACTGGGACCAAGATTCCGCTATAGAGGCCACCTCTGCAAGTCTGTGAAGGGCAGGCAAGACCTCTGCAGAGGACAACAGGAGCAAACCTAACCAATTCTTTCACAGGCAAAAGTCTTTCTAGGAGCAGTGTGTTTGGGAGCTCAGACGTGTAAAATCAGATGCAGGACTGGGCCTCTGCAGGGAAGACAAAGCCAGAAGAAGCCAATCCATTTCTCTAGGCCAAAGGGAGGCAGCCAGGCCCTTCACACTGCCTGGGGCAGGGCCCTCCCTTTTTCCTCTCCACCTCCATCCCCTGGGGGCCCTTGGAACTAGTCACTCCATTCTTCCACGTCTCAGTGTTTTTCATCTGCATGATTGAGAACTTAATAATGTTTACCTCATGAGCAATACTAAGTAATTTTCATAAACTTATGAAACAAGACAGGTATGTCTAAAAATCATGGGGGGTTGTTTTTATAGCTCTTTACAGTGCAGATGTGCCTGTGTGCCTCCAGTGTCCACAAGGTTTCTGATCATTTGTGAGTTTTATCTCTCTTGTCTGGCCATGGTGGGTTATCTCAAACCCTCAGATTCCCTAGCTGACAGAATCTCCTCCTTCTAGTGCCTTCGTCATCACTGTCTCCTTTTGAAGATTCTTTTTTTCAACTCTCCCCTTTTCAAAAGATTGCTTTGTCACAATTATTCAGGAAAGGGTTTTGCGCCTGTAGGAAATATTAATAGACTATTATGAAGTCCTACAACTAATTTTTCCACACATATCATCTGTCTTTGCATGGTTATTAAACTTCAACAATATTTCATGCAATGCTTCCCTGCTAAATTAATTTGGTTCCTTCTTTTCTGGCTTCTTCTTTTCTGTCCACAAGCTTTAAAATTAAATTGAATCTTCATAATTATAGCTTTTTGTTGTTCTCCTTCATATCTTTTTCTTTTTTTCAATTTCTCTATCAAAGGAGCAATAAAGACATAAAGAAGCAAAATTATAACTCTAAAAGACCCAAATGGTCTGGAGTTTGATGGGCTTGAGGTTGGGTACTTTTTAAGTGGAGGAGAGAGGGTGAAGAAATTCAGACCTGCCTGGAATTAGATAAATTGGCTCTGATTTATCCCAGGGCACTGGAAACAAATGAGAATTGTTCTCTCAATCATGAAACTTTCATGATTGCTGTAGTGTTCTTATTTGTGTCAAGTGGTACTCTCATTTTTTAAAAAATAAATATTCTCTTTATATTTACACACACATGCATGTGCACATGCACACACACACACACACACACACACACACACATGTTCACTCATGGTTAAATTTTCCCAAAGTTATACGTAGCCTCTCTTAAAAATCCTTTATTTAGGTGCCAAGAAACCTTCACTTTTGTGCAACATATCTTGAAACTAATAGATGAAGAGCTAAAACAACCTTAGTGCATGGGGTTGACTCAGCCAGGACACCAACCAGGGGGCTAGTGGGAAGTGGAACCAGGAACAAGCTCTGATAGGAGGTCCTGAGAGCCTGAGATAAGAGCCAGCTGAAGTTCACCAGGGAAATCAGACACGCAAACCCAAACAGCGGGAAATGTATGGGGAAGAGACTCCCAACTCCTTCCACCTTCTGTCCCTAGGCTTACTGTTTTACGACCTTCCCCAAAGAGAGAAGCAATTGCCAACCTGCTAGATCAGGTTGGGTCTTGTTTCCTGTTGGGTGGCACTACTGTGCCCATGCTCAGCCTTTCTTCGGATCAAATCAGAGCCTCCTTTGGCAAGCCAGCCATTGTTGTATCTACCCTGGAGCTAAACTGTCGGCTAGGTAGGGTATCGAAAGCCCATCTTGGTGCTTGGTGCCTCTCTCTATCCCCATTTCTCCAGCCAAAAAGCTCCTTTCCTCAACAAAGCTTCCCAAAGTAGACTTGTATTTAGCAGGATTGGTGCTGGCTTAGTTATTAATAAGGAGGTACTATGATTCCTATTCTGTCCCCATGGCAAGGGTGAAAAGGCAGGGTAGGATTTTGGTGTTCCTAGGACTCTGGACATAATGCCATAATACACCCGACATCTTACCTCTAATCTCTATAAAGAGACCAAATATAAATATGGAGTCAGGCAATATTCAGAGCTGGACAGAGATGTGACCAGTGGGAGGCCAGATATAGGACAGGGATAAAGGTCATGGACCACTGCTTTGAACAGCAGTAACTATTTGCATTTCACAGTAATGGGCCATGGATTTTATGGTGTCAGATGTGTTAGTCTGAATTAAGGTCCAGACATAATTCTTCATGACAAAATGATGTATCAAGCAAATAATAGTGTAATCAAATCTCAGACAAATGCTTAATTTACTTAAGAAAATAAATTGAAACAAAGATAAAAATAAACTCCCAGTTTTCCAACATACTTGCAAAGTAGGAATTACTTTCCAGTTCACAGAAGAAGGAGAACCAAGAGATGACCTAGTCCATTCTTCTCACATGATTAAACTGAGACCCAGAGGAGGTCTCCCCAGACCCAAATCATATCTTATACCTCTTATTCCTAGAACCATTCTTCTTCTTTAGCTCCTTTAGTCTGTGTTTAAACAATAACATTATATTTACTTCCTGAGCCTCTGGAATTCAGAATTTTTACTAATTTAGCTTTGGCAATTCTGATTAGTGAAATACTAACTAATGAAAAGTACAGTATCACACTATAATGGGTAAGGCCAAAGAGGTAAGAGACTAGAGTTTTTAAAAAGCTCATTTGGATCATAATTTTAACATCTGGGGTTTCTTTTGTAATGCTTTACTTTTGAGAGAGCCCAGCAAACCTTCTAATTATCTAATAATCTTACTTAACATGCCTATTTAAAAAATGGACAAACCAATTCTTAAAGCAGTTCTGTTATTCTCGCAGTGATGGCCATTCTATAGTGAGACAGGGGATCACCGATAAGCCTGTCTCTACATCCTCATTAGCCTGATGAAGGTTGTGATGTGATTGCAAAGCACCGTGTCAGGTAATTGATCCTCAGAGGCAGAAGAAGGCATGGCCCAACTGTTGGGTCCACCTGGTCACACTGTGAGGCCAGAGCTATAGGGAAGGTTATCTGACAGAGGTAAAACGTTCAGTGTAGAGATGGAATGGGAGGGGGCCATCAATTACCAACACATTAGTTAACTTTTGAACCCAAATCAGATGGATTTAAAAGCTCAGTCAATTTTATTAGATGGGCATAGATCAGATACTTCCTCTGGACTGAGCAGAGGACTTACCTGGGAAGAGGACCCAGGCCCCACTCCCAGGTAGCTTTCGATACCCACACCAGGCCCTAAGCAAGGTGGACTGTGAGGAGTGGTATAGTAAGATTAGGTAATAATATTCTAGTCACCATTTATCGAATAATTGCTATATATCAGACTTTTTCCCTAAGTTTTTTATGTAGGTCATTTTGTTTAACAAAGAGAGATGTGGGGGAAGAGAGAGAAGAAAACACATTCATTAGTTCATTTGTTCCTTCATTCACAAACATTCCCAGACCAGCTACTCTCTTCCAAGCACTGTACTAAGCACCGAAGACTTCAAGTGAATAGGACAAAGTTGACATTCAGTAGGAAAATGTGAGTTGTAAAATGCAATGTGAGGTTAAACACGCTGCAGTGTGTAATTCTGATGGGAGGCTCTGGGAAGGAAGGCTCTTTATTGAAGAACTGCTGTGGCAGTGTCAGTCCTGTTTTCACAGGAGTGGTGAGGGCATAAATGGGCACCAGGGAAGCCCAGTGCCCTGTTAGGTGAAGAAACACCATGTGTGAGTCTCAGATGGGTTACCTGCCGAGGGCTGCCTTTGAGGCAGGCAGGGGAACCTGGAGACGAAGCAGGTGATTGTAGGGCAGGAAAGTTTCAAAATACCCCAGTGGTTGTGGGTAACACAGGTTCTATCTTCATTGTTTTCCTCACCCATTCATTCTCATCCCTTCTCTCTCCCTGTCTTCCTCTTGCCAGCCAGCCACCTCTGCCACCACCTTCAACTGTGTAAAGCTCAACGTCAATCATGCTAGTAATAGCTGATACTTACAAAGCCCTTACTCTGTGTCCCATTCTAAGTTCTTTGGAGATGTATAAACTAATTTAATCTGTACAACCTTAAGAGGTAGTTACCATTACTGTCCCCGTATTATAAATGTGACACCTGAGACCCTGGGATGTGACTTGTCTCAGGTCACAGTGTAAAGGGAAAAGAAAGGAGGAGTTGAAATCCAGGCAGTCTGGCTCCTGAGTCTGCCCTCTGGGTGGCCAGGCCAGGCTTTGCTGCCTCCAGTGTGTCACCCTCCAGTTCCAACACATACCCACATTCACTACTCACTACCACGTAAATCCAAACTTCAGCTTGTAACTTGGCTCCTACCGCCCACAGTGATCAATCCCCCTATTTTATCAGGCAAAGAAAATTACTTAATGTCCTTCAACACTCATTAACACCCTTCACTTTTCTTGCTTTATTTTTTCCCCTCCACCTGGGATGTCCTTTCTTTTCCTTTCCAACTCCAAACCCTACCTATATTCAAGGGCCAGCTGAAATGTCACGTGCTCTGTAAAGACTTCCTTGATTCCTGAATTGAAGAGATGTTCTCCCTCCTCTGAACTCTCTCATAATACTTTTTAATTCACACATGTCCTGCCACCCTAATATTATGAACACTTGTGGTACCTGATAATATAACTCAGGTGTACAAGTTTTAGTTCTACTTGATTTGTAAGCTTCATGAGGCCGTTTCCTCTATGCTCTCCTGACCACCACCCAAGATCCCTTAACTGGTCTGCATTTAAGTCTCTCCACCCCCACCCCCACTAACACTTTCATTTGGCCAGTGCCCATGACACAGTGAACATTTATGGCTGATAGTAAGATGTCCTGTCTTGCTCAGGACTGTACCCTTTAACATCTGTGGTTTGAATATCATTATCAGTGTGGAGTATTTCATTTTCTTAAGTGTCAGGGCAAGGTGGCATTGCGGTTAAGAGCGTTGGCTCTGGGGTCAGACTTCCTAGGTTAGAAATCGAGATCTGTCACCCTGAGCAAGTGTGCCTCAGAACCTTCTGTAAAGTGGGTATCACACCAGTTCCTCACTACAGGTTATTAGGTTATCAAATGAGTTAATCAGGAAGGCTGGCCTTGCATGTAATAATCGTGCTCACCAACAGGGGGCCCATGTGTTTGGTATCCACTAGTCCTTATCAAATGTTCATCGTCTTTGTTCATAAATCTGTGTGTGACAGTTGTGCTTAATATGGTAACCATGAAATTGAATTAAATGTTACATAGACTGATGATAAGTGTGAAAAAAGAATTGTTGCTTCTTTGAACATTAAATTAAATGCTTGGACTCAATAAAAATGAGTCACTAAAATAAATGTTGAATTAGTTGTGGGGAAAACCACTATAAAATATTGAGGGAGGAAGTTCCCTGATGGTGTAGTGGCTTAAGGCTTCGGCACTGGCGCTGTCAGTGCTGCGGCCTGGGTTCGATTCCCAGCCAGGGAGCTACCCACATACCAAAAAGCAAGCAAACAAACAAACAAACAAACAAACAAAAATATTGAGGGAAAAAAATCATAAACATCTAGAAAGTTTCTGCACTTAGATTGCTTCAAAAGTGATTTTAAACTCTTCCTGTACTTTATAGAGACTGAACTGGAAATTGGGGGTGATGCATTTCTACGGGTGCATGCTTTGTACAAGGCAGGGAAGGCAGAATCCATTAGTGCATGTACATTAAGAGAAAAGTCTTTGGCCCTACATCAAAATACTGGTGAATAAATGTGCATTTATGTATTTTAGATAAAATAAAACATATAAGATATGTTTATGTAACTTTTAAAAAGAGCTTCACAGCTTTAATGAACATTTTCAGTAATGACTACCTCCCATCCCGAGAGTGTTAGATAAGAAGACAGCACTGCACACTTTGAATTAATGAGTGAACAAATGTAGGGGATTGGAGGGTAATTGCAGAAAATGCTGTTGGCTTTGCTCATTTTCTCCTGGTCCTCACCTCTACATGTCAAACCTGCATACTAAGAATACCTAGCACTTTCCATCTGAGAGCTTTTACATTTGTCTGGAAGGATCTCTGCTCACACACAAGGAAAGGCAGGAATGAGTGTGGGAGAGTCAATACCCCAGAAATCAGCCCCTCCAATAACAGACAGGGACTTGGTAAATAAATGATTCAGCTTCCTCTCCCAACCATTGAGATATCTCTGAGGCACAGTCTCCCAGAGGTCCCCAGTGGCCCATGTGGTAACTTACTGGACAATGCAACTTCTGGCAGCCTCCCCTTCTCCACCTCACTTCCCCACTTCCTTAGTGATGGCTCCTAAAATCATCTCCCAAATAACTACTTGCTCTTTAGTTCTTGTCTCAGCGTCTGCTTCAGGGAGAGCCCAAACTGAGACACAGGCCCAAGCCTCAGGACCTAGGACAATGCCTTTCATAGAGAAGTGTGAAATAGACAAACTAGATCAACCCAAAAAGCATGAATTTACTCAGAACAAGTTAAATACAACAACAACAACACTGATTTGACTGAGGTTGAAACAAAATAGTTAGATTTTGAAGTCAACAAAATGTTACCATTTTAGTTGTTATCAGACCAGTTACCAGAATACTTTTTTAAAAAAATTCAGTTTTTCTGTGTACATGTAGCCTTTGTGAAGTTTGAGCCATGAGCATTAGGCTTCCCATGTAGACACAAGAAAGTCAGTAAGATCTGCTTTATTAACTTGTTCTCCAGTGTTCTGATCAAACAAGGGGCTGTTCTCTAGGAGGTTCTGTATGGGCCTGTTCCAGCCTCACGGTGGTTAAGAGGCAGGGCAGTGGGGAGATCCAGAATGGGCCATACATCTGTGGGTCAAAGAATCCTCTCTGAGGTTCAGTAGCCTTGTCTGATAAGAGAACCCATACCCTGAGTGGTTCTAATATTTATAACAGAACCGCAAATTCCCCAGCTCCCCCTATCTTACCCTGAGCGCCTGGCTTAGAGACTGTGTGTTCCAGGACTAGGGTAAGGCTCCAGGCACCATGCCAAGCTTGATGAGGTTTGCAGATTCATGTGAGCAGCAGCAGCTGCCTGGGAAGTTATCCAATGCTCCATCAAACCTCAACAACTGTCCTGGGACGGCTGTGCTGGCTGGGACTGCCCGCTGCAGCCGGCAGAAGCCCACACACACCTGTGGTTAATCCCCCAGAGAAGTAGTTCCAGCCAATGAAGAATGGGCAACAATCGGATTGGGCATGAAAAGGTGAACAAACATTGCCCAATGCCCTGCCAATCGCCAGTCCCCTCATTCTGCTTTCCACCCCCCTGGGCAAATTTGGTTTCCTGAAATTAATTATTCAACAGGAGATGACAGCCGGTGTATAGCAGCACTGTTGGAACAGAGAATAAAGAGGCACATTGGACACAGCAGCTGCACCTCCCAGACCCTGAAATTTAAGATCTTTATAAATGATGTGTTAAAACTATAGTGACGATAAGCTTATGAATCATGATCTATATTAATCAGGGCTGCTGATATGGAAAGATTAATTGAAACGTGCAGTTCTACACAAATGATAAAGTGGTAACAATTTAATATCAGACAAGAAGAGTGAAGAAATTACACTCCTAGCTTCATGCATCATTACTATGGATATTAATATTTTACCCAGCGCAACAGCATCAGGAATCATAATGAAAATCCATAAGTGGTGCACAGACATGATTAAATACAACAGTCTTTAGGAGCTGTTTGGTGGCAGCAGTTGGGCCATATTTCACTTGGCGGCTGGTGATTCCAGTGATAGAATCTAGACGAGGGTGATTAAAAATTGTTCCTCCTAAAGGCTGTTAACCTTTTACTACTAAAATGAATTTCTTTGATTTTTAAATTATGTCATTCTCTTTGCTCTTTTCAAAACCAAACTTGATCTCAGACCTTGACAGGATGCTAGGTCCTTAGTGTCCTGACAGTCAAAGCAAAATTTCTCAGCTATAGTCTCCTGTCCTAAGGTGTGGCATTAGCCAGCTCATGGAGCATGAAGGATCATTGTCTACCTTGACCAGATATGTCTAGAAAGAGTGAATGATGAACTATCAGAAACCCTTGGGGAGTTCCCAAAGACTAGAAGTCGATAAGGCTGACTTCCTCATCCAACCTTATCAGAGTGGAGATAGAGATGACTTATTCTGGGATCCTGGTTTCACTAGTTGTTGTAATTAGGTTATTTATTCAATCACTCATCCAACCAACCAACAAACAAGCATGCACCCACACCTGGGAAGTGCAAAAATATGCCCCAACATATATGAGATTCAGGCTGAGAAGACAAAGACCCAACTCAGTATGAAAGCTTTGAGAATGGAACCAGAGAGAGTCCAGAAGTACTTCTTTGTGTGACTGTTCCCTCTACCTTGTGAGATCTGCACTTTCATGTATAAGTCAATAGACTCTCCAGGCCCCTTTTATTTTAGCTAAAACAGAGGTCAGTGTACACTTGCAGTAATGAAATTCATTACCACCTCAGGTAGTAATAAGAAATGCCATCTAGTCTCTTAAAAATTTTCCACCTATTTCTTCAATGTTCTAATTTCTTAGGTCTCTAAGGTAATGATTCTCAAATTTTAGTATGCATACAGTATCAACTGGGGGAGAAAAGGGATTGTTAAAAATGCAGTTTTTAAGAGAAGGTCCCTATAGAAATTTCTGGAATTCTTTTGCTAAATAGCTTTCTCTTTTCTGAAGCTCTGCCCTGTAACTTCAGCTACCTCACCCTCCCTGAACTCCTATGTATTTCCTCCATTCAGAGAGACCACATGCTCAGCTTTGGATTGCCTTTGCTGCTTTATGGTGTGAGACATGTTTTCAGGCAGAGAACTAGGGTGATCAGAGTTTTCTTATTTGATTTCTTTCTTCCACGGATCACAGTTCTGTGTTGCTTGTTCCCCGATGTCTGAAAACATTAGTTTTATATATTTGTCTAGCTTTCTAGTGGTTTATAGTGGGAGGGTATATCTGGTCACAGTTACTGCCTTATAACTTGAAGTGAAAGTTGCTACCTCACTTTTTATCTCAAATATGGCAATGATGGCAGATTTCCATCCTCGCCAACCTTTCTATCTTATGTTTTACCACTATCTTCTTTATTCATGAGGCTCCAGCCAAAACTCAATTTTCTTCTGTTTCTTAAATGCACGAAGCATCTTTTAAGTGTGGGCTTTTTCACTTTTTCTTCTTTCTGCCTAAAATATTCTTCTCATTTAGGTGGCAGCTCAAATGTCATCTCTTCTGAAAGTCTACTGTGACCACTTAACTAAAATGAACCTCCAATATCCCAGTCTACCATATCAGACTATTTTATTTTTCACTGGCTTCATTACTACTTAAAATTATCTTATGTAATTGCTTGCATGTTTACTTTTTGTTTCACTAGAATGAAAGTTTCATGAGACAGGAACCATGTTACCTTACTTATCATGTATCTTTAGGGTCTAAAACAGTGTGATAGATGTACCAAAAATACTCATTGAATGATGAATGAGTGAATAAAAAATGTGGAAAAATACATGAAAAAGAAAACAAATTCAGGATGAATGTTATAATGGGATTTGATGGAAAACCAATCATGAGGTCAGGGAAATATTGCTCTGGTAGGGAAATAAATTAACCTTACATTTTTAGACTCTGTTTTAGTCAGATATTTGGGACTTCCATAGCTTTGTAATGAGATGGTTAGCAGCATAAATTTTGATAAATTTTGAAAAACTTGTTTGGTTGTTGGCTTTACTATTTAGAAACTATGTGTATGAGCTTTAGTTTATTATTTTGTAAAAAAAATCCACTGGGGTTGTTGTGAGATAATGTTTGTAGAGAATGTGATGTGGTACCTGGCTCATGTTTGAATTACCAGACACAGACCTTAAAAGTAACTCTTTAGTAGGCTCACAGAGATAAAAAGCAAGATTAAGATTTTTCACAAAGAACTGAAAACAATACCATATGAAATTTATAGAATTGCAAAATTTAATGATCAATAAAAGAACTCATCAGACAGGCTTTCTATTAGACTATACACATCTAAGAGAGAATCAGAGACAGGTAAGAAGCAAGCAGCACTACTGAAATGCAGGAACAAAACTATAAGAAATCTAGTTTTAAGAGAAATAGACAACATAGAGAAAGATTCTAACATATGTCTGGAAAGTATCCAGCCATATAATATGAAAAATAGAGGTATTTATGGCTTTATTTTTTTCCAGATAGCCCTCATATGATTGGAGTAAGAGAAGAAAAGAATAGATCAGAAAAAGTTAAAGAAAAACACTTGCCAAAAACTGGTGAGTGACATTGAGTCACGGATTTAAGATGCCCTGCAAATACTGAGCCAGCTAAAAAGAAATCCAAGCATATAGTAAAATTGCTTAAATTCAAAATGAAATAAAAATCACAAGCTGTCATAGGAGAAAATAAAGATGGATTATCTGCAAAAGAATAAAAATTAGACGGATAGCTAACCATCTAATAGGAACAATTGAAACCAAAAGACAGTGAAATGATATCAAAGCATGAAAGAAAATAAATGCCAACCTCTAATTCTATATATAACAAAAATATCTTTCAAGAATAAAAGGAAAATAAAGACATTCAAACAAAAACGGACAATTTGTCACCAGGAGACCTAGCAGTAATGATGCTCTTCAAGCAGAAAGAAAATGATCCTAGATGGACACCTGGAGATAAAGAAAGAATGAAGTGCAGTGAAAATGATGTAGATGAGTAGAAATGAACACTAACTGTATAAAACTGTTATAATGTGTTATTATGCTTAAAGTGTATAAAACATTAAAATGCATGAGAATAATGGTATACAAGTCAGGGAGTGTATGTAAATATAGCTAAAGAGTTCTAGTGACTTTGTATTGCCTGAGTAGAGTGTAACACCAATTAATAGTATATACTTACACTAAAGGATGGATGTGCTAATTTCTAGTGTAATCATTATAATAGTATAACAATGCATAATTTCTAAGATAATAGGAAAAATGGAATCCTTAAAACACTCAGAAACTATTTTTTAAAGTCATAAAAGGAGAGAAAAAGTAAGTAGAACAAGTATAGTAAATTTAGCACAAACATAGTAATTATATAAAATGAAATAGACTAAATACTTTAATGGAAAGATTTTTCAGACTAAATTAAAAAATAAAAATCATGTTTTCTATTTAAAAGGCATATATAAAACAAGAATAAAAAATGTGTTGAGGGTAAAAAAATATGAATTAAAAGAAAGCTGATGTAGTTGTATTAATAGCAGACAAACTAGAACTTAAGAAAAAAATTACTGAAGAAAAAAATTACTTTATAATAATAAAATGTTTAACTGATAATAAATATATAACAATTATAAATTTGTATGCACTTAATTATATGAAATCAAAACATGCAAACATTTACAGAATTACAAGAAAAATTGGGTAAGTCCCTGATCATAGTTAGTGATTATTTTGTATTTCCAAATGACTGATTTTAAAAAGCAGACCAAAAAGTCAGTAAAGTTATAGGCAATATGTATACATGTATAATAAGCATTCTACCCACCATCTACAAGATAGATAAAGTTTTAAAACACCTGTGGAACATTTATAAAAATTGACTATGTGTTGAGCCATAAATCAAACCTCAACAAATTTCCAAAGATTGAAATCATACAGAATCTGTTTCCTGGTGACAGTTAAATTAGACTTAAAATTAATAATAAAAGTATAATTAGAAAATCCATGATTGGTCTAAAGATGTCTATCTTCACTAATTGAGAGTTAAGAAATATATTTCTAAATAATGCATGAAAAAGAATAAAACCCCTATTAAAATTATTTGCCTACATTAAAAAATAGTCTGAAGTCAATAACTTAACCTTCCATCTCAGAACACTAAAGAAAGAAGAGCAAAGTAAATCCAAAGCAGGCCAAAGGAAGGAAATAACATGAATTAGAGCAGAAATTAGTGAAATAGAAAATAAAATAACAATAGAGAAAACTAATGAAGCCAAAAGTTGTTACTTTGAATAAATCGACCAAAGTGACAAGCTTTAAGTTAAATTGACAGCAACACCAAAAAGATAAGTCTCAAATCACTAAACTCAAGAATGAAAGAGGGGATAATACTGTTGACTCTTCAGAAATATGAGGGCTGTCCAGAAAAAAATTCAGCCATTGTCAATATAATAAGAACTGTTATGTGTCTGGATACTTTCCAGACAGCCCTCGTAAATAAAATTATGAGAATACTGTAAACGATTGTATAACACAAATTAGATAACTTAGAATAGATGAAATGGACAAATTTCCAGGAAGACACAGACTACTGAAACTGACTCAAGAAGAAATAGAAAATCTCAATAGACCTATAACAAATACAAAGATTGAATTAGACATTAAAAATTTTTTTTCCACAAAGAAAATCTCAGAACCAGATGGCTTCACAGGACAATTATAACAACATTTACAGAACCATTAATATAAAATTTTCTCTAAATTTTCCCAAGACTAGAAAAGGTGGGGACACAGTCCAACTCATTCTGTGAGGCCAGTGTAATGATACAAAAAATTTCAAGAAAAGGAAACTACATATCAATATATTTTTGAATATAGATGCAAATACCCTAAAAATATTCTAGCAAATTGAATCCAGAAATGTGCAAAAAAGATTGTATACTATAGTAAAGTTATAAATAGAATTTTTAAAAACACACAATCATTGCAATAGATGCACAATAAACATTTGACAAAATTCAAAATCCTTTAATGATAAAAAACAGCCAACAAACTTGGGATAGAAGGATATTTCCTCAACAAATAGACAAAGGTTATCTGTGAAAAATCCACAGCTAACATTATACTTAATGGTTAAAGGTTGAATGTTTTCCTCCTAAGATCAGAAATAAGACATGGATGTCTGTTCTCCTATCCAATACTTCTTTTATTCAATATTGTAGTGGAAATTTTAGTCAATTCAAGGAAAAGAAGGAAAGGGCATCCAGGTTAGAAAGGAAGAAATAAACTCCCTCTATTTGCAGATGACATGATTGTGTATGTAGAAATCCCTCAAGTATCCTAAACAAAACAAAACAAAACAAAACATAACATAACATAACATAACAAAACGAACAAACAAAACTATGACTAGAACTAATACATGTGTTCAGTCTTATGACTAGAACTAATAAATGTGTTCTTCTCCTCTGGGACTTGAATGTTAAAGCTTTTTTTTATAGTCCCACAGACCCCTGAGAATATTTCTTAACATAAATTCATGAGAATCCTATTAATACAGTTATAAACCCCAAGCCAAGACACTATGCAAAATGATCAACTGTGACCAAGTAGAGTTTATTCCAGAAATGTAAGACAGGGTTTTCTTTATAAAATTATTAACAAAGATAATTTTGTTAAAAAATTAAAAATGTATGATCTTCCCAGTAGATGCCAAAAGAAACATGTGACAAAATTCAGCACACATTTAAAGAAATGAAGATAAGACAAATCAGCATAATACTCATAGTAAGATGGCAATAGTAATATATAGAAACTTTTTAATTTGATAAGGTATATCCAACAAAAGTCTAATGCAAATATTAAACTCAATGGTGAAAATTTAGATGCATTTTCTCTAAGGTAAGAACAAGAAAAGAGATGATTATTATTGCTGCCTTTCAACATTATTCTGGAGGTAATATATAATGCAATAAGACATGAAAATTGGTACAATTATTGGAAAAGGAGAGATAAAACTGTTATTATTTGGAAATATAAGAATTGTCTACCTAAAAAATCTAAGACAAACAACATAAAAATCTAAGAACTAATTAAAATAGTTCAGTGAGACATCCAAATACAAAATTAACATTAAAAACCCAACAAGTTTATTATAGGTTAACAATACCACACAGAAAGGTGCAAAAAGGTGCCATTCACAATAACAACACAATATTAGAAATAGACCTAATGAAAAATGTATGAGACGCATATAAAAAAGGGTAATGCTGAATAGAGATATATCCTGATTTGACAGGAAGGACTTGAAATTGTGAGGATGGCAATTCTCCAGAAATTTAATTTGTAAATGCAAATAAATGTCAATCAAAAGCCCAAAATGATATTTGGTGAAACTTGAAAGGATGATTCTAAAGTTTGCCTAGTAGAGAAAATGCACATGAAGGAACCAAGAAATGAATTTTAAGGAGAACAATGAAGCAGTTTTGCCTACCAGATATTAATACATTTTATAATGTCATAGCAACTTAAACATTTTGATGTTGGTACTCCAATAGACAAGTTAATAAAAGAATACAGCAACCAACGAAGAGACATTGTAATTAATAGCCCTTTCTACCACTTCTAAGAACTTTGTATTGAACTTGACCCTCTGTCCATCAGCAGCAGCAAGAAAGATGGAGTCATTCAAGCAGGATGCAATTGCTACAACCCCTGTCCAGTGCACACAGGCTATGAGGAGAATGAGTTCTGTTGTGAAGAAATGCGGTAGGGAGAAAAGATAAGGCAACATGTAAATCTGGAAATATGACTAAGTTGGGGGGAAAATTGAGGCATGTGCAGTATCTCAGACTTTTAAGTACCATTAAGTCCATCCGCTTGTAAATTCTTTCTTTGTTTACTGTCCATCCCAAATGTGCCCAAGTAATTTCCTAGGGTCAAAGTGACTAAACTACCTGGAAATTTGTTCTTCATTCGTGTTCATTTCGTTTTTCAGTGTCCTTATTATAATTAACATGAAGAAGAGTGCTCTAATCAGGGAACCTAAGAGTGGACATTTTTCCTAGGCATTGTCTGCTTGCAACTTAGTCTTCTGAAAGTACATGACAACATGTGATCTTCTTCCTCTTTATCTTATTTCTGTCTGTCAACTAAATCTTGATACCAGGACAACTACGCAGAGTGATTGAAAGCAACCCTGTCCAAAAAAGTGTGTTTCCCCTTCTTGAAAGACTTTTCATCCAAATGCAATCATATACATTTCACTATATACTGCTATAATTTTTATTCTAATACAATTATAGTCCTTCAATTTATCAGATCCTCTTCATAAGAGAAGTAAGTTTATGATTAATATATCATTTAAAAGTAGTAGAAAAAGAACAGGCTGTTTGTTAAATGGTGTTGGCACAATTGATTATTAATTTTCTAAAGTTAGATTATGCCCTCACACAATAATCAAAATTAATTTGAGATGGATTAAAGACATATATATCGAAAATAAAAATTTAAGGTTTCAAAAACATGGAAAAACATTTTTATAACCTTTGATTGGTGTAGCACAGGGTTCCATTGTAGAAAATGGAGACTGCACTAGTTTTTTTAAGCAGAAAAAGATTAATTGTAGAGAATTAGTTGCTTCTGAACTCTATAAAAAGGCTGGATAGGTGGGGGTCTAAGTTGATTTTTCTAGAACAACACCCAGAACTGGTTCTCCAGGGAAGCTTCTACCTCTGTCACACTCAGGAAAATGGGGACTCCACTTCCGGAATTCACCATCTCAGCTGTGACCTATAGTGAAGACACTGCCTATTCTGTAGGCAGAATAGTGCCTGTGCCTATCTGTTGATACCCATAAATGTAGTGACTAAACAGTCCAGATTCCAAATATTCTATGAAGACATCTAATTGGCTGAACCTTAATCACTCCTGGAATTCGAATTGCAAAGGGGTTTAAGAAATGTAGTTTTTAGCTTCTCAGCTCCTACAGTAAAAGAAAGCACAGCAGGAAGAGGATGAAATGGTTAATACATAGATGTGGAAAGACTTCCTAAACAAATAGCAAAGGAAAAGTAAAGCTGAATGTTTTGATTGCCTACCCAAAAGCTATTGTGCCCTTCTTCTTTGCTGACTATGGAAGATATTGATAATTGTTTATCCTGTATCTGTTCTTCCCATTCCTCTTTGGTATAGAATCCAAATATTGGCCTCAGCAGCTGTATGTCCAGTTAAGAGACTAATTTTTAGCCTCCCTTGAAGTCAGAAGTAGACAATTCAATGTTAATATTGTTAGGTAGAGTTTTTGGAAAAACCTCTTAAAAGCGCCTGACTCAATTAGGAGTGGCACCATTTTTCCTTCTTCCCTTTCTTCCTGAATGGGACATGGGCATGGGCATGAGGACTAGAGCTCCAGCAGCCATTCTGGACCATTGGCAACATTAGTTATTTGGGGTCAGATTTCAGTTTGGTTTTCTGTTTCTTTCAACAAGAGACATCCTAAGTGACATCTCACTCACATTTGACAGTTGTGGCTACATATGTACTCTTTAATATGGCATAGTAATTACAAAACTCGTAATAGTTGCCATTAATTGAGCACTTCCGATGTGCCAGATAATGTGCTATGCACTTCCCAAATAGTATCTCATTTAATGCTCGCAATAATTCAGTGATTTAGGTACTATTATAATCCCTACTTTATGAGAGCAAACTAAGTCTTAGAAAGCTTAAGGGATTTCCCCAAGGTTATATAGCTAGTACATTATAGAGGTAAGGTTTGAACCTAGGCTGCCTGATTCCAGAGCAATAAACCTCTCTCTTCTGTGACTTTTTCACTATGAAGATGTCTTAAGCAATAATAAAATATGTGACAGGCTTGGAGAAAATATTTGCAAACTTTATGACAAATATAAGATTAATATCAATAACATCTAAAGAACAACTATTAATCAACAGAAAAAAACTCAAATTATCTGATAGAAAAATGGGTAAAGTATTTCATAGAACAATAAATACACATGCCCATTTAAGACATGGAAAGAAGTCAACATCATTAGTGATTCAGCAAGTAATGCCAGCTTTTTAACTCCTCATATTATCAAATTAAAAATATTCTTAATATCCAGTGTGCATATGGGTATAGACAAATAGCCACTGTGATATACTCATAATGTCGGTGAGGATAAAAGCTAGAAAAGCATTGTTGAAAAGAAAAATTTCAATATATATATCAAAAGTTAAACTTTTAAATGTTTATACTTTGTCCCAGCTATTCTGTTTCTGGGACTCTCTCCTGTAGCAATAAACCTATTCCACTAACATGGATTTAGCATTATTTAAAACACTATGAATGACCTATAACTGGTAGTGAGTCATAGAAGTAATGGCCCATACCAAGTGTACTCATCAGAGTTCTCCAGAGAAACAGAGCCAATGTAAATCTCTTTACATATAAATTCATTAAAAAGAATTGGCTTATGTGATTAAAGAGACTGACAAGTCCCAAGATCTGTAGTAGGCACGCTGGAGACCCAGGAAAGATGATAGTATGGTTCTAGTCTGGAAGCCAGCAGGCTTGAGACTTGAGAAAAGGCAGGAAAAATCAATGTCTCAGCTCAAAGGCAGTCAGACAGGTAGAGTTCTCTCTCATTCTGCCACTTTGTTCTTTTCAGTCCTTTAATGGACTGTATGGGACCCACTCACATTGAGGAGGGCAATCTGCTTTTCTCAGCCAACTGATCCAAATGTTATTCTCATCCACAAAACACCCACACAGACACACTCAGAATAACGTTTGACCAAATATCTGGGTATCCCATCGCCCAGTCAAATTAACATAAAATTAGCCATCATAGTATGAAATATTCATAGTATATGGGAGATCTGTATACTTTGTATTTTTGACTTGGAAAGATCTCCAAGCTATACTGTTAAATGAAAAAAAAAACCACTGAGTAATAATGGAGTATTATTTTTGTAAGTATATATTAATTTGATATATTTACATATATTCATATTTAAATACAAGGAAGGGGTCTAGAATCTTACTACTTTTGACTCTAGTTTCAAGCAACAGACAAGAACTTCTCTCAAGCTCAGTGAATTTGCATTCTGATAAGTGGGTTCAGACAGTATCAGTGGGGCTTTCCCTGTCTCCATACCTCAGATCTTTCTTCTGTGTTTGTGCTTTCTCCAGGGCTGGGGAAGATGACCACTGACTGTACCAGGTTTATAGATGAGAAAAATCCTTCTTGGCACTTTGAAGTCACCCCCAAACAACCCTAAGTGCATTCTATTATCTTATCCACTAATGCTAATTTATTTCCAATTAAGGATGAACCAAAGCTCTCTAAGCAGTTCTCTGATACGTGACTTACAGGGCAAATGAACATAATGATAATCAGAGGAGGGAGAACATCATTGATTGGGCAACATGGAAGCATATGAAACTCTAGGCAGTGATGCTCATAAAGTGGACTGGACATAGCTAAGGGGCTCCCTCAGAGAGCCAGCTGATGTGGAAGGGGCCTTCTGCATGGCTTCCTGCTCTGGGACATTTATAAACTGTGGGTATAGAGTGAGAGTGAGCTTGAGAGGCCATCATGAGCCTTTGTTGCTGAGTAAAAAATGGTAGAGACTGCAGAACGAGGCATGTGGTCTCATTTTAGCTTTATATAGATGATCTAGAGTTCTTCTAGAATTGCACCTTACTTTGACTTTTTATAAACACTTATATTTATTCCCAATGTCACTTACTACAGAGCTAAGCATATGGCAGGTTCTTACTAACTGACTAGATGGTAAAGACTGACTTTTGCCTGACCCTAGATTTGCGCACATCAAGAGGGGAAAAGAACACTGACTGGCAGGTTAGCAAGGAAAGTGAATGACAAAGATCTTGAAAGATCCAGTTGAGGAGAAACTGAGGCCAAATCATTTACACTCTGAGAATTGCACTCACATTTCTTCTCCCAAGTTCTATTCAACTGGGAAGAAGCTATTAAATTTGGCATGATTTGCCTAATATTTCTGTAAATTAGCTCAGTGAAGTAAGAACATTGAAATCAGCTTTGCGAAGTCCTAGTTTTAAACATTCAGGGCCACTAGGTTAGATAAGTGATGGGCAGATGACCCACAACAGGGGTGAGTGTTCACCACCATGACTTCCATAAACTCCACTGCAGAAAAGTCCTGGGCTGGCTCTGGGAATGAGATACTGGCATCTGTCTCCCAGAATCAGGATGGTGTTGGGCACCCGAGTAGGCCAGTGGTGCGTGAGGAAGGGGCTCCCAGGGACCCTTAGACTGGGCTGGAGCCACCACCTCTGTGGGATGACCAGTGTGCTCCCAATTCCCTGCCTCCTCTGTCAGAACACCCTCCACACCAAGATGTTGCTGCTTGTCTCTGGTCTGCCTTCCCTGCCAGACTGTGACTTTTCAGAGGACAGTGACCTTATCCTGTTTATCTGTAGGACCCCCAGTGCCTGGCATAGCATCTGGTTCACAATGAGCACTCAATAAATGTTTGTTGAAAGAAGAATGAACAAATGTCATAGGCAAAGTGTATAATCCAGGGATTGTAATCAACTCCAAGCTAATTCCTAGTCAATTCTTTCCCATGGCTCATGGCCATATTAAACCTTGCATTGGAATGATGTATGGTGACTGCTTTAACATGACGACAATAACATACTCAACAAAGTAACAAATGAATTGTGTTTTAGGTATGGTCAGTTGTCAAATTAGGAGTTAATTTAATTCAGAGCTTCTGCTTTTATCATTGATAATATCACATGGAAATATTTGAGTAGTTCAGCTTCATGCTGTAACATTAAAACACTTAAAATCCAAGAAGCTATTATTTCCTAAAGAATTATAATTGAGGAACAACCCTTTCTTTAATTAAACTTTTAGCTTCAGTAAAGGTGGTTTATAAATTTACTCCCTATTTTTAACTGCTAAAGACATTTGCTCAACATCTGGTTTTATAGCCATTTAAAGAAAAGGATTTTGCTGTAATAAAATGTGTATATTTGTCTTAAGTGGGTAACATTATTTTTTATTGGAGTGCATCTTGCACATTGCAATTAAAGGCTTCTATAGCACTGGCTTTCAAAATATACATAAAGTTATAATCCCAAAAGATATTTGCTATAGAAAGATGTCAATAAATAGGAGTATATGAATGAAAAGACATCAACGTTATTTTCTCCTAGGAACCCTGATGGTATTTCTCTTAAATTATTTACAAACAGTTAAATGTTTTAGAAAAAAAAAAGGTAGTTTATGGAGTGGAATCCCCAAACCACCTGTTCCTCCCTCATCTTACCTCCTCCCTTATCCTTAACTAGCTCCCAGTATTTATTATTCTTTTTACAGCTTCTTGTCATCTTGCTTAAGAGAGCACACAGGTCAACAGTAAACTCATTTGGTCAAATTCCCATGAAACACAACTAAGGCTTCATCAGTAGGATTCTAAACATTTAGCTGTTTGAAAAAAAGTCATTCACCTGACAAAAGTGCCAGTTTCTTACCTGAGAGAAGTAGTGAGTTAGAAAGGAGAGTGGTGAGACTCTGGTGGAGAAAGAGAGTGATGATCCAAATACAAGAATACATTTTAGAAACATTGCTTAGTTTTTATTTGCATTCCTGTTATTCCTCCTTCAAATTCCAGGAAAGGGTTCTAGGGATTATTGTAAAGCAATGTAAAATCATCCTGAGGGTTCTCAGGGGGTGATTTCAAGAATATTTCCCCAATACAATCTGCGTGCACATGAGAAAAGGTGATGATTGGAACCATTAATTGAGATAAGAGGAAAACACGTTTGGCCACTCTATGCTTTTTTGTTTTTAGATGGTTTTCTCAATCCTTTAAAACCCAAAGAGTATTTTAATTGTTGCCTCTCCAAAGCTCTTTTTGTTTCCTTTAGCTTGTGCTGCCTGCAGCCTTGTTCCTGAAATTTATGCTATTGTCAGAAATCTTATTAAAAATCTAGTAGTGTGACTAGATACACTTAACTTTCGTTCTCTCTAGGTGTTCAACACCCTTATCAAGGGTCCATCACTTCATTTGGTGATCTGTGTCTATGTAGATGTGTGCAAGTCACACCCCTCCCCCACGTGCGTGTGTGCAAAGACACACACACACACACACACACACACACTGAGCAGGAATTTACTTCGCTGCCACTTTGCATCATCACACTTATTAGGATTATCTGAGTATTGGAATTGTGGGTAAAAGAAGATCTATTTCTTTTCCAAAGGGTGAGAAAAATGGGAGGGTGTCAGGGAGAGGGAAAAGGAAAAATAAAGTGTGTGTGCGTGTGTGTGTGTGTGTGCGCGTGTGCGTGCGTGTGTGTGTACACGCGCGTGTGTGTGTGTGTGTGTGTGTTTTGGATGAGAAGACAGACAGAGGGGGGAATATGAGTGAGTGTGGAGGGAGGAGGGGAAATGAAAGGATATTATATATTTTTTTGTATCTGTCATTTCCCTGCTATCTCCCATATGACTTCTTAATCCATCAGAATGCTGGGAAGATAATGTTTTGGGCGAAATAACATGAGAGAGAGGATAGACTCCCAAGGACCAATATCTTTATTGCTCGGAGGATAAACGGATTATGTCAGCCATTTTCTGTTGCTGACAGCTTTTCTTATTAACCGATTTTATTTTTTAATCTTCCAGGGAAGAAATATGGTTTTATGTCACAATAAAACGCCGGTCACATCTAATTCTGCCCTCAAACAAACAGATTTCTGAAAGCCTTGCAGAGAAATTTGAAATAACTTTAAAGAGGGGGTTTTTGGATAAAGTCTTTATCCAGGGGCTTGTTCAACTGCAGTGTAAAAGGTTTAGAGAGAGAAGAGAGGAGAGGGGAGAGAGAGGAATTGAGGGAGGGAGGAGGGAGAAAGGAAAAGGGAGAGAAGAAAAGAAGGGGCAAGGAAGCCCCACATCGCTATTTTGCTTGGTGATCTCCTTTCAAACATATTCAGCCTCGTCAGGAAACTGCAGTTTGGATGAAAGAGGCCCAGACAGGGGAACAGAAGGACAATGGGCCTCGTTGGGGCTTTCGGTGTGGAAAGCTGCTTATACACACCCCTCTGAAACAGACACTTGTTTCCCAGTTGTTGTGGAACCATTAGTAGTTGATGGCATCTTTCAAGAATCATAAACAAATCAATGTGAGTTCTGTGAGGCATTGAAAGCTCAGAGGCAATTCTAGTGTTCTTTCCATGATTCCTTTGCCAGGAGATTTCAACCTGCTTGAGGATTTAGGTCCTGTGTTCCCTCCAAGATATCTTCTGTCAAACACCCTAAACAGCTTCTGCCTGTGCTTGCTTCCATCAGCCCACAGCAAGCACATAACCATTACTAATGAAAAAGAAAGAAAGAAAGAAAGAAAGAAAGAAAGAAAGAAAGAAAGAAAGAAAGAAAGACCTCTCGTTTCTTCTCTTCTGTGTGGCACAAAGCAATTTAGCCAGACAGGGCCCCTGCCCTCCAGGGGCTTAGCCCAGAAAAGGTCCTTAATTTGTGCCTCTCGCTTTGTTGGGTCCCCTGCTCACTGCAACCCCAGTCCCTTGACTGATAATCATGGCCAAGTCTTAACATCATGCCCTGCCTGCAAGGATTGGTGATGTAGAGCACTTTAAGAATCTGTTAAAAATAAATCGCTTGGATTTGCTAAGGTGTTGTTTTGTATAAGAGAAACTGGCTTTTCAAAAAACTGTTCTGAAACCTCAGGCAGCTTGGGAACTTAAAACTTATCCTAAAGCAAGTCGGCCAAGCTAAGCATCTATAGCCAACTGTGAGGGAAGGCGGGGGAGGGGGGTTCTGAGGAATAGATTGAACCAGACGTCTTACCTGGGGGCACAAAGTGGATTTTCCTGACTCGTTTTTTTTTTCTTTTTTCTTTTTACCTGAAAGAACAGGGAACTGGTAGAATGGAGAGAAAGGCCATTTGAGGTCATCCCATCTTGTAATAAAATGACTCTATGCCAGGACTGAACCAGAGAGACATGAGCAGTCTAGAGGCTGCTTTGACTTGAAATAAGCCCGAACTTCCAGAAGTGCTTCTGACTCATCTTTCAAGGCTTGGCTCCTTTAACACCTCCTCGGTGAATTCCTCTTGAACCTTCATGTGTGGTTTGATCCCTTTATGGCATTCCCTTAGTACTCTTTTCATCCCATTGGCTGTGTCCTTGTCTTTGTCAGTGACTATGAGCCTCTCCAGGGCAGAGCCTGTGTTTTTGCCTCCAACTATTTCTGGTGCCTAGCACTGTGTTTGCCAAAGTACCTAGCTGAGTGGTTTTCACTAAACTATATTATGACTTACATCTTCACTCTTAAAGGGGAAGAAGTGCTTGTGTCTATCTCGACCCTCTGGTTTATCATCACTTGAAACCCATGACTGTGAGACACCTGCACTAAGTGGTGATGGTGTGCCTAGGTTAGAAGTTCCTTTTCAGAGAGATAAATGATATTCTTTCAAAAAGTGTTAGAGTTGCACTTGTGGTCAAGATGGTGGTTCTCCTAAGGGAAGGTGGGCAAGAGGGTGCCATTACCCGAAAAGGGAGGAAAGGATGCTTAGCAGACCAAAACAATGCACACCAACTTTACAAATTAAATGTCTAACTGTGGGGCAATGGCTCGCCTTTAATAGAATATTACCCAGCCATTAAAAATGTGTTTATACACATCTCTGTGATAACATGTAGAAATGTTTATGATGATGTTAATAGAAAAGTGTCTACAAGATTGTTTTCCAAATTTTCTTTAATAAAGATGGTACTTCAAAAAGGAAAGTTTTAAGACATTCGGTGTAATTAGACAAGTCAATATTGTACTAGCTATTGTAAGAAGTAAATATGTTATTTTTGTTGGTATAACACTGAATGATTTATTTAGAACAAAGAATTGACACCAAAACGTATACAGAGCTAAACTTGCAAGTGAGACATTTAGCATATGAAAAGAAACTTAACGAAATGAAGAGATGTCAAGAGCAAAAGTTCTGACTGGCACAAAAGGTGTAAAGATAATAGGGGGCTTCTTAGAAGATGGTGGATTAAAAACAGGCCAAAATTCCTCCTCCTGGATACTGTAACAGGAAACAGTAACATCATCTGATAAAAAGAAGATCAATAACCCCACAGTAGAAGTTTAGGAAACAATGAACAAATCTAAGTAAATGCAGTGACCTTGATTCAATTAAGCCGTTCTGTAGCACCAGCTGAAGACACTACCACAGAGGAAGAAGCACTCCTGAAGGAGGCTTGAATGAATTGATAAATTAAAAAAAAAAAACAATGATTGCTAAAAATGAAACAACTTGCAAAACTGAAGGACTTCAAATACTGAAACTGAAAATACTGTAAAGAGTCAAAAAGGGTCACAGGAAACTAAGAACAAAATCATGTATAGAAAAGCCCAGAAACTCAAGGATGTCTAACTATCCCGTGAATAGAGATGAAAAACCATGTACACAGAGGAAGCTTATAAATGAAAGGGGAACTAGGAGAAATGGGAAAGACCAGTCCTATGGGTACTAGAATCAGGGACACGAGGAAACAAATTCATTACATAAAAGAAACTTCATCGTGCAAATTAGAAAAGTCCAGAGAGTTCCATTTAAGAATAGTCCTCAAGGAAAGATCTTCCTTTCTTTGAAATGTTAGCGCCAAAGACAAGTTCCCAAGAAAGAAAATGAAAGAAATTGCAAGGTGACTTGTATGTTTATTCTGAGAAGTGACATTTACAGGTGTAAAAATAGGCATGGCTCTATTACTTCAATCCTCAGGATCTGAAGAGGAAGAAGAAAAGGACTTCAAAATGGTGTGAGTGTGTGTGTGTGTGTGTGTGTGTGTGTGTGTGTGTGTTCATGCAGGTGCATGCACCTGGTTTGAAAAATCTATTTAAAGCCAAATGTAGAATTATTGAAATGTAGTTATTTCTCCACTTACTCATTTAATGTCTCGTTTTGAATGTTGAAGAATAGTACTTCACATGTAAGCCCTAAATAAAAATGTAATTTTGGGCTTACTCTTCCCCACATTTAGAAAGAAAAATGGTCATGTGGCTGTGCTAGCTGAGGGTGGATGGGGTGGTCTGGGATGACGGTTCTGGGACGCTTCCTGCTTGTGTTAGTTTCCTAACAAATCACCACAAACTGAGTGGCTTAAACAAGAGAAATTTATTTTTTCACAGTTCTGGAGGCTGGAAGTCCGAAATCAAGGTTTCAGCAGGGTCATACTCTTCCTGAAAGCTGTAGGGAAGAATCCTTCCTGTCCTCTTCTGGTTTCTTGTGATGGCCAACAATCCTTGGTATTCCTCGGCATGTGGTAGCATAACTCCAATCTCTGCCTCCATCTTCACATGACCATCCATCCTCTGCATGTGTCTGTGTCCAAAGTTCCCTCTTCTTATAAGGACACCAGTCATTGGATTACAGTCCACCTAAATTCAGTATAATTTCATTTTAACTTGATTACGTCTGCAAAGACCCTATTTCCAAATAATGTCACATTCATAGGTCCTGGGAAGTCATTAATTGGGAAGAGAAGGCATTATTTATCTCAGTACACTGCTGTTGAGACATTCTAGAAGAATCTGAGTTTTACCAACAATGGAAACAGCACCAGGAGTACTCCATAGTCCCTGGTGCATAAAGCCATGAGCAACAGGTAAGGTGATCAGTGAGGAAACTCCAATAGGAGAAGCTAGGATGGCCAAATGCATGCTGGCTCTACCCCTGCTCCCAGACAAGAATAATTATGTTGGGGCAAATAGGGATTTACAATTACTCTGGCTTCCATTTCTTTCTGCCCATTCAAGAAACTCAGGGTGAACACTATCCTTTCAATCTCCTGAATCCTCTACTGCTTCCTCTCTCCAGAAGCCTTTGCATCAAGATGAAGATATACTATAAGAAAAACTATATAGTGTGTATGTGTGTGTGTGTGTGTGTGTGTGTAAGTGTAAAATATACTAAAACTACAATGCAATGTTGTGGTTAAGAGAGCAAAGTCTCAGAAAAATCTAATCTGAAATTATGGTTTTGGCATTTGCTGTGTGACCTTGGGAAAATGACTTAACTTCTCTGGGTCTACTGTCTCATCTTTAAAAATGGGAGTAAGAATAGAAACTCCCTCAAAAGTTTTTTTGAGGACCCCCCAAAAATTATGCAGTCACCTTAAAAGATGCTGAAAGGAAAGTTAATAAAATTTAACATAAATTTTGTATTAAAAGTAAGAAAATTAGGGAGTGTTTTTCTTAACATGACAATGAGCATTATTTAAATGGAAGCATTGAGGCCACTCAGAATGCCTTAGTCTTACAAACCACATTCCCTCACCAATTAAGGAAAAAGAGAAACATGCACATTTTTAATAGGAATAAAACAACATAAAAATACATTTGAAACATTTCATGAACTGGATAGTTTTCTAGTACAATATTGACTACAATTTACCTGATTAGAGGTAGAAAACTTTAATAATAAGTCTAATAGAAGTGACAAAATTTGTATTATTTGTTGGTAATGGTTATCTCTTTGGAAAAGCCAAAAGAATCAAATAAAAAAAAAAGCTGTTAGAACTATTAAGAATTCAAAAAATGGCTCTTTAAAATTTAATTCTCTGCATAACTTTTATTTATAAACCATACATAAACCTCAATAACTTTTCTATAATTCAACAATGACCAGTTGAAGGTGGAATTTAAAGCAACTCTTAGGTAGGGGAGTAGCAGAGAGGGTGTTGATAAATAATTGGATTCAGAATATATTTTGATGGAAATATAATATTGTTAGGTTAATTGGGGGTAATGAGGTAAAATATAATTTTAATAAATGACAATTTATACAGTATCATATGGACTAGACAGTCCAAAGAACTCCTTTTTGAAAAATGTCAGTTATCCCCAAAAATGATCCTCATGTTCACATGAGAACTCTAGTTCAGGTAATTGATCAGAGGCATTTATCTCTCCTTCTTCTCAAGCTTCATTGAAATAACAGGAAAAAATATTTCATAATATTTCCAGAATCCTACAAAACTATAAGAGGTACTAAAGCTATAAGAGCACACTAGAAAATTAAGAAATTACTATAAAACATAAAATATTCAGATTGTTGGCAATACTCAACAGAGCTAAGATATCAACAATTAAATGCGAAAGAAAAAGATTTTCAAAATAGTGAATATTTTCAGAAAAAGTCCTTGATCGGAAATAGCAGGCCGGGAACAGAAAGCAGGATGTTTAATTACAGAGTTATGAATGGCCACAGAGTGTCTGGTTACAGCATCTATCATTTGATTGAATTCATGAGTGAAGTTCTTTAAACAATATGGGAGATTTTTCACTCTAGATGTCAGGAGTGAGTATTAAGACTAGATAAAGAAGCAGGGACATGCAATTGCAGCACAGGACCTACCAGAAAAAATACATGTGTCCTGAGGCAAACTCAGGGCAAAAAGGAGGGAATAACTCTAATGCCCTGAGAGAGCCAATGTGCAGGTATCTACTCCCTTCAGAAAGGCACACCCTCTTGCTGTGTGGTAAAGTTAGTGAAAGAGAAAGAGAGAGGATAGGAGTCACCACAAAGAAAATTATATTGATTTGAATAAATTAAAAAGGAAATTATGAATGGCAAAATAGAAACATATGGGAGATTTAACGCAAGAGGACACAATTTTTTAAACATATGACACTAAAAAAAGGTTAACACTGATAATTACACCAAGATCCTACACATTACTGAATGAAAAACAAGCAATCCTCATGGTTCCCTCTGCCTTCAGTGTGCTGCCTCTGGTCATATATTATATAGCTGACTCCCCTATTCTTAGATTACAGTCCAAAAGCCACCTTCCCTGACCAATCTATCTGAAGCAGCCACTCAATTACTTCTATTATATTATCCTTATTTATAATTGTTTGCATACCTCTTATCATTAGCTAATATCTTTCTTACTCACTTTTTCTTGTGTTGTCTTCTATCCATCTCTATTAGAGGGCAAGTTTGAAGCCAGGAACATTGTTTTGTTAACCACTTTTTTCCTGCACCTAGAATTCTTTACCTAGCTAATCTATCTTCCTAAAATGACTTTTTTAATGTACAAAAGCTCAAAAATATTGTCTACAGCAGAGTTGCATTATGAAAACTGTTGAAGTCTTTCAGGAAGAAAAAAAATGATGTCAACTGAAAATCTAAATCCACACAAGGAATAAAGAAATAGTAAATATGTAAGTAAATATATTTTCTTATATTTAATCTCTTTAAAAATAGCTTATTTAAACAACAATAAAATGAAGTTAGGGGATATAAAATATTTAAAAGTAAAATATATGAAAGCAACCAGACAAAGTTTGGGAGGGAGAAAGAACAGTATATTTTCATAAGGTTCATATACTAACTGTGAAGTGGTATAACATCATGTGAAGGTAGACTCCAATAAATTAAAGATGTATACTATAAACCCAAGTGGTTTTCAATTTGGACAATTTTGACTCCCTTCTTCCCTGGGGAACATTTGGCAATGTCTAAAAACATCTTTAGTTGTCACGAATAAGGGAATACTAAGAGCATGTGGTGGATAGAAGCCAGGGATACTGTTAAGTATCTCACAATGAATGGAAAAGCACCCACAGGAATTTTCTGGTATAACAGGTCAATACAAGGTTGAGAGACCCTGTCCTAAAACAACCTTAGAAAAGGCCCACAAGAAAAAATTTGAATCATAAAGACCTTAAGTTAATCTTTAAAAGGCAGAAAGGGAGGGAAAGAAAGTTTAGAAGGACAGATGGGAGAAATAAAAATAATTAGTTCAAAATAGGAAATACTAATCTATGGTGATAGAGGTTAGAACAATAGTTACCTTTGGAGACATCAAAGATAGCTGCCAGGAAAGAGGAGGGGATTGGAAATGTTTTATAGTTTGATCTAAGTACACATGGGTGTACAAGGGCTGTCCAGAAAAAAGTCCAGCTATAATACCTCTATTTTTTCATAGTACATGGCTGGATACTTTCTGGACAGCACTCATATATGTATATATATCTACATATACTTAAGATTTTTGCATTTCATGTAAATTATGCCTGAATAAAAATAAAAATAAATGAATAGAAAGTCTGAAAAAACTGATTAAATCTTGTAGAATATAGAATAGCTAAAAGTATTTATAAGATATAGACAACTAAAAGTATTAGGAAAAAGTTAAATGACAAAAGGATCAGTCTAGGAAAGGCAATATCTATTTATTAGAAATTCCATATAGGAAAAAAAAAACAGGAGTAAATACCTAAAGAAATAATACAAAATGATATTTCAGAGTTGAAGAAAAACATAAGTTTTTACTAAGAGGCTATCTGAGTGTTGAAAATAAAAACCACACATGTTCTGATTATTTTTCAGGACATCAAGGACAAAGATCCTGGAAGCTTTTAAACAATAAATTTTTATATTTATAATTTAGAGAATTTTCTATAAAATATTTCCATCAGTATTGAATATTAAATTTACAAGGCAGTGAAGCAATATCTTCACACTATAAGAGAAAATAATGTTGAATCAGAATTTTATACCCAGAAAAACTATCATTCATGCATCTTTTCTTTTAAAAACTAATTTAATCCAGTGAAAGAAAACAAGGTATCAGGTCCAAGAAAATGGAACTAACCCAAGATGAATATTCCAGAATAATAAACATTCGGTAGATCAGAAATCAACTGATTTAAATGAGAATACTATAAACCCAGGTAGTTTTCAACTTGGGCAATTTTAAAAGTCAGAAGACTTCAAAAAATTGTCTTCAAAGTTTAACAAACACTATGATTAAGAAGCTAAAGAATTTTCATATGAAAAAGTTACATCCCTTTTCTTAACAACAAAAACAAACAAAAAATTAAAACACTCAAATATTTTATGTTGGTTTTCAATTTTTAGAATCTATCAGAGACAAAACTCCAACTACAATTTTATTATTCTTACAATTGTAAAGTAATGGGAAACTTGCTTAAGTTCACCAGCAGAGCAAGATTGTAGCCCAGGGAGAGTAGACTTCAAAAATCCAGCACTACATGCTCTTTTCCCCCTCCTCCAACAAGAGGTAGAAACATGCTGACATTAAAAGTGATTAATAGCACCTTTCTTTTTTAACTTTATCAATATCACTTATAATTATTTCCTTGTCTTTGATTACTGTGACTCAAACTTCAACTGGCTTGCTCTGGTCTGAAAGAGGAAGTCTCTGGTTGAACTGCTTCTGCTAAGTGCAAAACTTGAGTTTTTGTGATTATTTTCCTAAGCAGAATCACCTCAGGGTCTTCCACCCCTGTTGGATGAGCTGCCTTAATTGATTTGTTTACAATGTGGCTGTTACCTGGAGTAGCTATTCTGCTCACCTTGGTTTCTCTAACTGACTTGTATTCAGTCTTTAATGCTTCCATGTGGTCCAAAAAGAAAAACAAAAGAGGAAAAACTTCTGCCTGCCTCCTCCTGAAATTCGATCACAATCTTCACTACCCATTCAGACCTGGCTCTTGGGACTAAAACTTTGTAAACATCTCCAGACTTTCTATGACTTCCATCTCCTTACTCACTTCTCTCAACAAACACTTAATCATGAATTGGGTTCTTACTGCTTTGAGCCTTGTATGTTTCTGTTTCTGCAGTCTACCGCAGTGCAGTGCTTACAGAGGCCTAATTTGATTTTCTTCCTTGGCCTTTATAATAGCACAGACCAGAACCTTACTGGAAGTATCCTAAGCTTTGGAGTTCTCTGATAGCTACAAGATGAAAGGAGCAACCACCATCCCACCAGAAAGCAATTTCATAAATTGAGATTCTATTTGTACTTTTACTCTATGAATAATCTGTTTGCCTTAAAAGGTCTCTAGTTTTTCTTAAGCCAAGAGTTCCACTAAATAAATGATTATTCCTTTAAATTTCTGTGTGTCATATTTCCCAAGGAAGGGTATATTAGGATAAGTTAGTTTATGTGGTGGTAACAAAAACAGCAAGAGCTTAGTGGCTCCTAATACATTTCTTTTTCATGCTCATTCAATAGGTCCATGCAGGTTGACTGCAGGCTCTACACCATGTCTCCTTCCTTTAGGGCCAAGGCTGATTGATGGAGTGTCCACTATCTTGAATGTTGTGAATAGTCACCTTAAAGGAAAAGAGGGCTCTGGCAAATTGTGCCCTGGTTCTTAAATTTTTCTTATTATTACCCTGATGTAAAATATTACTACACTTTATTACCAAAAGAAAATAACATGGCTACAACTAACTTCAAGGGATTAGGGAAGTGCAATTATATCACATGCCTGCAAGTGGAGAGAACCAGAAATATGTGGTGAGAAGCACCAGTAACTATCACTAGGGCCTTGGGTAAGAGCCAATGCCCATAGACAGTGCAAAGGTCGTAAATTTGTGAAAAAGTAAAAGGAATGATCATTTTCAAGTTAGAAATAAATTGTAAACTCTAATTCCATAATCATCTAATTGTTCTCCATTACCTTTCACCTGTAGGCTCCTTGAGAGTAGGGACTATCTAAATCTTCTGATTGGCACAACATAGCCAGTGGGTTTGGAATCAAACATATTCAGTCCATGATTTATTTTTTGTGTGAACCCATTGTTTTTTCTGGGGGGAAAGTGGATCAAGCCCACAAATAACTTATTGTAGCCAGAGAATAAGCTATTTTTACTGAATCCCCTTGGACTGAAATTTACATGTTTTGACAGAGAATTACTAGTTGTTAACATAATTGTTTTCTCTTTTTCTTGGACACACAGCCAGACTATACACAGTTAGATGTGGCCATGTGACTAAGTTCTAGAATTGAAATCAAAATGGAAGTGATGTGAACCACAGGCTAGACAATTATATTCTCTGTGCTCTTTCTCTTTTTGTGAATTTAATAGACTGGCATTGGTGACCTATAAGAGAGCCATATGATGGAAGGAGCTTGGGCCCTTAAATCATTGCTTGGAGGAAATCACCTGGCAATCAGGAGCAGCCATTTGAACTTTACTTGTGCAAAGAAGAAACTTCTAACATGGTTGAGCTAGTATTCTTTTTGTTTTGATTATTACAACAGCAAGCATTTCCTTAACAAATATAGGTGTCTTCCACAAAGCCTTGAAGAATTGGTGAAGAGGCCCTCTGAGGAGAAAATCTGCATACAGAGTTTTGCAGAAGATTCCATAAGAAAGGGATGGTAGGAGAGGAGGGCTAGAAGGAGAGTAGAAGTTCTCTTCTGGATACTCAGACCCTGGCCCAACTCGACCCCTTTGGAGACAGCTGATACTCTAGGATGGGGGCGGGGATTCTCCTCACTTCTGTAAGCAAACAGAGAGTCTTAGGATCTCTGGAGAACCTCAAAACCTTAATGATGGTGAGCTGAGCGCAGTGTATATGTAAATAACAGCCACATCTAACATAAGGCACTTGAATCCTCACAATTTTCTTTGCCACATGCTAGAATCTCCACTATTAGAGTAGTTCTTTTGAGTTTTAGCATTGATTCCAGAAGATTCTGTTAAATTTGATGTAAATTATCAAACAGCATAACTAATAAATCCAAAAGCATGGTTTGCCTAACAGGCAATGTCTACAACAATAACTAACAGGCAATATCTACAATATGAAGTGGGAGGAGGCTTGGCCCAGCACATCTGGGAACCTGGCCTGTTTCAGTCCGGGCCTGACCAGCGTGATGTGTTACTTTGACCAAGTCCTTGGAGCTCCATTCTCCAACTTCCTCTTTTCATTCCTTTCTTTCCTTCAAGACTCAACTCAGATGTTACCTTCTCCTGGAAGTATTCCTTGATCTCAGCCTGGGTTAAGTAACCTGGAAAGGCACACCCCTCCTCCATGCTCTCAGAGAGGTGAATTACCCTGTAGCACCGCAACCATGTCTCCCCAACTAGACAGGATATTCTTGAGGGCAGGAACTACGCCTTATTCACTGTTGCACCCCCAGAACATGGCCCATGATCTATCATACCAGAGGTGTGTTAAATACATTAAAAACTTATTCTTCTGGGAGGTTTGTGTCCCACATAAAGAAGAGATCAGGGCAGTCTCTATCTCAAAAGACAGAATCTGAGCTGGGGTTTAAAAAATGGGCAGGAGAGGAAGAAGGAGGAATTCCCAGTAGAGGGAACCAGGTGAGCAGGGTTGTACGCCTGTTCCAGAACAGCCTTCACAAGGCAGTGGGTGGGTTGGAAGTCCCTGAAATTTGGGTGGTGTAGGCCAGAGGCCTTTCCATCCCAACACTGGGGAGAGGCTGGTGGGAACAGGATCCTGCACTATTGTCCCCAGGAATGGCCTGTCACCTCCTGAGCTATCTGGCTGCTGTCCTCAGGAGTGGGCTGTCATCAGGGGATGAAATAAATAAATAAAGCTATATTAATATCAGCTCCATTAGAAACACAGGAAATAAATTAATGTTTGCCAAACGGGGAAAGAAAAAATCAATAGGGAAAGAAATATTATTTTTAATCTTCTGAGAAGGTTTTTATAAACAACAGAAAGGGCAAAAAATAAACACCATGAAAAAGAATCTGCCATCATCCTTTTAACTTGTATTTATTATCACTCATTCTGCATCATCCCGAACTGCATGATAATTTAAAATTTCATTTTAATTTCCATGTATCATATAATTCAACCGAGGCTTTTACAGCATTTTTTGTTGTTGTTGTTACTGAAAATTTTAAAATGTTTCAAAAGGAAATACAACTGGGGGAGGGAGGGTAAGAAGTCCTGTAACCTTCTAGAGTAGTCATTTAATTTCTGAGATTAAAAGGTCTGTGCAAAAATATGATAACACTAAAAGCAACAAACACAACCAATGTGAATGTTCCTTAATGGCGTGCCAAATCGTGTGGAGTGGCTGTGGCTGGGCTTCTCTCTATGCCCTATGCTTTCATTTGAATTCAAATTATTTTAGACTCTAGGCCATTTTGGTGGTTTTAGGAGAATATTTCTTCTTTCATTTCTTCCACGTTTAATCCATCTGAGATGGTGGCTTCTTTCTGGAACTTGTCCTTTGCTTTTACCTGAGAGATTTCTAGAGTTTCAGAAAATGCTCATATTTGTAGTTAGCATTTACTGAGCATATACTCTGTGCCAAACACTTAGTCAAGTATTATAAATGCATTTTGTTACTTAATTCTCATTGCCTCCAGGAAATAGGGATTATTGTTGTTCACATTTTACAGATAAGAAAACTGAAGTTCAGAGAAGTTAAGTAAACCACCAGAGGTCACATAGTTAGGGAGTAGTAGAGATTTGTGCCCAAGTCCAGCAGATGCCAAAGGCTGTGCTTTTGGCATCATGAAAGGGAGCTGACTAGTGGGAGGCACCAGGGGAGTACTGGGCTTCCTTCTTTATGATACCCCACTCAGGCTCCTGCACTGGCACCCCTCTACAATGGCTCTGTTCAGAGATGTATCTTCCAATCACATAACTTAGAGTGAGAGGGCATGTGTTCTGTGGGACCCCTGCCCGGAGTTAGGCTGGCCCTGTAATACAGTCAATAAGAACGTCACTGCATCCCTCCTTCCTGGGCTCATTGTCCTGGCCTTGGCCTTGGTCTTGTTATCCTATTGGCTGTGGGCAAATCTGAGTTGGCTTGTGGTTGAAGATATCAGAGAGGCATATTGCCAGCCAGACTCAGCAGGTCATCTTACTGTTTACTGCATTTATTTATTCATTTATGTATTTAGGCACTATGCTAGTTAGGGTAGGTTTGACGATGCTGAAGTATCACAAACAAACCACTCTCCAAAGTTCAGGGATTTAAAATAGCAAAAAATTTATTTTTCCTCTAACGTCTAATGTGACTTATCAGGGAGCTTTTCTTCAGGTTCCATCTTGACATGTGTTTCCCTGAGATCTGCAACAGGGGGAAGGGAATGTGATGACTCACACAGTGGTTGGTTACTCATGGTTCTATTTGGAAATGACACAAGTCACTTTTTACATCTCATTGGCTAAAGTGAGTCACACGACCAAACGTATCTATCTGGAAAGACATGAACTGGAACATTTGTGAATAGCCTTGATGATAGCTATGGCACTATTCTAGGCACTATAATACTGTAGAAAGTCTTTATTCTAGTGGGGCAGGCAACTAATGTATTTGTGATTAATTTTAAATAGAATTAAGTGCTACGAAAAATTAAAGCAGTGAAAGAGTAGAGAGTGATGGAGGCAATGTGTAGAGGAAGATTTTTCAGATAAGGTGGTCAGGAAAGACCTGTCTGAGAATAAGATATTCGAGTTGATAATTGAAGTGAAGAAATGAGCCACGAGAAGATCTAGGCCCAGGGAAAGAACACTTTAGGAAGAAGGGAAGAGCAAGTGCAGACGTCCTGAGGTGGGAATGAGCTTCACATGTTAGAAAAATAGTCAGGAAGACCATTTGGCTGGAATGTAGTGAGGGAGGGAGATAGTTGCTGTGGAAAAGGGGAGGATGGAGCCAGATCACAAGAGCCTTCCGGACCATGATCAAGATTTTGAATTTTAATTCAAGTGCAATGGAAAACCATCAGAGGATTTTTAAACATTTTAAAAAGATAATTGGTTCTGTAGAGAGAGACTGTAGTGGGCAAAGGTGAAGGCAAGAAAACCACTTAGGAAGTGACTGTATCAGTGTAGTGTCTTCTCTTGTCTTGGGAGCCCAAAGAAAAATGCGGATAGTTTGGAACTTTCTGGTGCTCAGAGCCATTCTCTCCAGCCTTCATTGGGCCCTCACACACCTAGGTGAGGCTTGGCTTGGGGGATTCTTTCAAAGGGATGAGTGTCTTTCTCCTACAGTACACCTCAGAATTTGCAAGGGAAGAATGGCACTCAGACTCCAGATCTCTTCCCCTGATTCTAGAATATGGAAGATGTGGCTGCACAGAATGAGCCAAGTCCTGTGGGACCTGTTTACAGTGGCTGAGAGTCATCTCCACAAGTGATTGCCACAATTTTTCTCCCTAATCACACCTGAAAAATAAATTCCTTGTTTTTTAGCAGAATTATTTTTAAAACTCCTGAACGTTAATTTGCTAAATGCTGCCCTGTCACTGATGATATGTTTCACCTGATGCTTTGGCACAAGTGATGGGCAGAAGGCACCTCATTTTTCTGTGTCAGGCACCATCAGCAGTGATGTTTGTCAGGGGTTGTTTTAGTGACAGCCACAACACACCTGATTGTATACCTAGAATTACCTGTTATGGCAGAGCAGCTCACGCCTCTATCTGCCAACAGTGATTTGTGTGTTTCAGCTGAAATAGGCACGAGACAAATCGGGAAGCATGTAGAGATCCAAATTAGTTCTGTGACCAACCTTTCATAATGAAAAGAGGACTCTGCTGAAAGTTTCTGTGTGGCAAGTTCACTTGGAACATTTATTTGCTGTTTCTATTCTCTCCTCTGCCCAGGCATAAACCATAAACCCTCAGGCTCAGTTAAACCCAGGGGAGGAGGCCTAATTCATGCATTGCAAATGAATTTCAATTAAAGAGGATTCATTTCTATTATTTCTGAATCTAGCCCAAATTGGAGTTCTACCCTCAACCAGAAAAAGAGAAACTTAACATTTGCACAAAACTCAAAATGACATTCTCTCAGATTTAGATCCAAATTATTTTGGCAACACAAACAATACATTAAAATAATGCAGAGTAAGGAAGGCAGCAAATTAATAACCCTTCCACTTTCTGAAGCATACTGTAATGAATGCAGTGTTTATTTTCTTAATTTAATTTTTGTACATACCTGAAGCAATAACAATTTCAGATTTTTTCTTTACTTTTAACTTGGAAATAATTTTAGATTTATTAGGAGAGTTACAAAGAGAGTAGTACAGAGTTCCTATATACCATTCACCCAGCTTCCCCTAATATTAATATCTAATATAAGCATTTGTCAAAATTAAGGAATGAATGTTGGTGCAATGCTATTCACTAAATACAGGCTTTATTCAGATTTCATTAGTTTTTCTACTAATATCCTTTGGTCTGTTTCAGGATCCAATCCAGAATATGACATAGCATTTACTTGTCATATCTCTTGATCTGTGTTCTCAGTATTTTCTAATTTGCCATGATCTTGACAGTTTTGAAGAATACTGAATAGATTTTTTTGTAGGATGCCCCTAAACTGGGGTCTACCTGGTATTTTCTTAGAATTAAACTGAGGTTACAAGTTTGAGGGAGGAATATCACAGGGATGAAGTACCGTTTTCATTGCACCATATCAGGGCCATCTTTGTACAGAACAGCATTCATTATTACAGACAGTATCTTGAATTTAACTAAATGCCATGGATATTTGGCTAGGCCAACATGTCCGATTCATGAATGCCAAATCCACAAATCTTGATGTGATTGCAGAGAATAATTTCTTAGAAGTCAGGCACAGCTTTAGAAGGCTCAAAGCACCCTGAAATTGTATGCAAAAATCTTATGTGAAGAAGAGAAAGTTTTTATTTTTGCTCAGGAGACAGCTGGTAACTTTCATTAGCTTCTCAAAAAAGTCCATGTTTCCAAAGGGTTAATGACTGTTAGTTGTACATATTTTTATCCCATCTTGTTCCAGAAAAATTAAGGTTATTTACAAAGATGTCTACAACAGAAAAGATATAATAATTAGGACAAAAAATTAAAAATGAAGATTGGTTCAGTTGATCTGACTGGTTGGGGTCAAGGTTCCTCCCCTCTGACTTTGTCATATCTCTCTGGACCATTCATTATTCATGGTCATTGAGGGTGCTGGTCTTCCAGAGATTCAATCAAGGTATCTGAAGAGAAATAACTTTGGAAAGGTCCCAAGTCTCAGCAGCACATCAAAGAGAGGAAAACTATCTGAGGATTCTTTCTTAGAAGCACCACTAGGAAATTGTATGTATACATAGGTATGCGTATATTTATGTGTTCATACACTTGTAAGTGGGTCTGTGACAATGTGTGAATGAGTGTGTGTGAGTTCAAAAATATGTGTGAGTATATATAGTGATGTGTTCAAAACCATGTATGTGTATGGGCTTCATTATGTATTTGCATATGAGTTTGAATAAGCAAATGATGTGTTGCAGTTAAGAGATACACAGAATATGGAGGACAGGAAAGGGCAAGGCCAAGGGAAAACATAACAAGTAATGAGAGGAGGGATAAATTCTCTTGAAACACTGGAGTGTAATTTTAAAGTAGTGATAAGCATGAACACTAAACATATCTATGAGTTCTATGAGTTATAGAGACACAGGTACTGATAATACCACTGTAGTTTGTTGCCTATCTTCATAACAGAAGAAAATATTACATTTTTTTAGCTAGTGAAAATGAAGATGTAAATTTTCCTATTATAATTTATGAACTCTCTGAAATATATTCATAGCTCTCATGAAAGTACCCATTGATCCTGTGTGAAGAATGCCTGATTGAGGGAGTCATGACCAACATTTTCAAGGGAAATATAGAATGGAGTGGAATGGGACAGAATGGAATGGAAAATATCATAAAATATCACATAGGAAGAAGTATTATGTTGAATATTTTGTTTCAGTGGCTCTGTGTGTGTGTGTGTGTGTGTGCGCGCGCGCGTGCACGCACATGCGCACACACGCTGAGTCATGATGTGGAAATAGGTGAAATACGTGCCAGGGAATAAGTTTTAAGTGAATCTTAAACCTCCTGAAATGCCAGGGGAAAATTTGAAGTGCAGGAGGCTAGAGCTCAGTTGCAGAAACCATCTTCCAAAAGCCGTTAGAAGGATGGACCAGAATGAGGTGAGGTGGAGAGAGAGCAGCGGTTAGCAGGTCACCATGGAATTTGAAGAACAGGAGAGCATCGGTGTGATGATGAAAATGGAGGGGAGGGGCAGATTCCAGGGCTGTTATGGAGGTAGGACCTAGGGATTTGGTGAGTCATTGAGTATGGGAGATGCTGCAAAGGAAGCAATTGGCTTACTCCTGGCATTCTTATTTAGACCCCTAGATGGATGGGAGTGCCCATCTGAGATAGATCACAAGAGCATGTATGTGAAATTGTATGTGAAAAGAACTTCTTAAACTTAATATTAAAGATTTTTCTACAAATAATAGTTACCAACTGTACCAGGGTTGCCTGGAAAGTATTCAGCCATATAATATGAAAAATAAAGGCATTTGTGGCGGGATTTTTTCTGGACAGCCCTCATATAAGTAAAGTGGGAACACATCAGCTCCTTTAAATAGAACATGTAGTGATAGGCTTAGCTTCAGGAAGAGCTGGATCCAGGGGATCTTTCCTCATGCAAGGAGGCTTTCGCCTTGTGGGGTCAACTTGGTGATAGCAACTCCAGCCTCCCAATCTCCAGGTTCCAGTCTAGGATAACTTTTCTCTTAGTTCCTGCAAATGTATTATTCTGATTAGATGAATTTAGGTCACTTGCCTCCCCCTGGACCAATCAAAGTGGCTAGGGGAAAATGACTGACTAGTTCTCTTATGGTTGGAGACAGTGGATCCCATCAGATCACTGTCCTGAGAAAGTCAGAGGAGGATTCCCAAATGAATAATAGAGGCGACTGCCAGAAGAAAGTGGAATAGATACTGGGAAGGCAAACACTGAAAGCCTGGATATGCACGCACACCAGAGAAAATTATAACTTTACCGTAGGGCTGCAGCCAGAGAAGTTGTCTAGTACACTTTTGTTGAGCTGGACATCGGGGGTCACGGATAGTCATCGAGCTCTGAAGAATCAGAAGATTGGGGTAAAAATTCAAAAGCCCTAATAACTATGGGTCCTATTATAGAAAGCCCCATTCAGGAAAGGAAGTTAGGATTTAGCAGGTGGAGTTATCTAGGAGAATTTAAATTATCTTCTAGATTATTTAATTGGAAGTTTACTGGACGTCTGCATGTGTCAGACAAGAATCTGAAACAATAGCACATTCAATCTCTCCCCACAGCCTCTGCTTCAGAAGCCTGTTCTGGCTGAGATTTCTCTGGGCCAGGGCTCTGAGGATAGGCAGGATGGGGTTCGAGAGGTAAGTTGGTTGTTGGCACTTTAGTCCTGGGCCGGTTGACCATAAATAAAATTTTAAGGCGCACATAAAATACTCCAATGGCCTACTCACACACCTGCAAGTGGATTTGCACATGGGTGCGTGTGTATGCAGACACACATGCATGCACACACACACACAGGCACACACACCTCAAAAAGCAATTTCCCCCCCAGAGCATCAAGAAAGTTCCCCTTTCCACTTAAATGCTTTTCCAAATAGTCTTATTTTATTTTTTTTTCTTATTTATTTCTCTGCCATATCCTTTTCAATCTGGAAAGTGACTTGGCCTCTTTTCCCCCATCTATTTTCTGCCTTCCTGCTATTCAGTTTAGGCATGAAACACAGAACTAGATTGAAAGCATTCAATGGCTATTCAATCGGAGAAGAAAAGAGCCCCTTGGAGCTTTATTAGATATGAAGATCCACAATAAAAATCAATTTCTGCCTCTTTATGCAGTTTAAATGACAAAGCACCCACCCATTCTGCAGCCATTGTGCCTGGGAAATGTAATTCAGTCCCCGAGCTGGGCCCAGAGCACCACGGACTCCCTGACCTGCACTGACAGATTCCAATATGATACAGACCTTCGGAGATAATGACAGCCACTTCATCTCACTGCAAGAAAAAAGTTATCTGATATCTTTGAGGGTTAAAAGGCTATGTGGGCAGCATTTTCAATAACCCACTAAATCAGCATCTTAAAAAATACCTAAGCTTTGTTCCTTAAAAAAAAATTTGCCCCTTACTCTTAACTCCCTTTCTGAGCCCCAGCTGACATTGTCATAAGTGTCTCCTGCCAAACATATTGAACCTTCTTTGGCATAGAAGGATACCCTCCTACATAATTAGTCCAAAGGGAAACAAGGTGAGAGAGGGAATACAGATCTTTAGGTCCTGACAAAATAAATGGGATGAAACCAGTAAACACACACACGCACACCCCAAACCTGTTCCCACCTGTTTAAATTGTTACTATAAAAGTTTCTTCGCTAGACGTGGACATGGCTTCTTTAATAGAATGAAGTTTGTGTTTGAAGGAAGTTTGTGACAGAGACCAAGGGAATCACAGGAAGCACTGCAGTTGATCATTAATTTTTCTTGAGTAAAAGCTTATTTTGATTGGGGGGAACAATAAGAAATGAGATGTGTATTTCTGCTTTTGTTTACAATGATTTACTCGCAGGAAAACATGGAATGGGAAATCTGCTAGTTCGCACTCTGAGCCCATGATTGGACACGTCTATGTAAACTTCATTTTCTCACTATGACCAGGAAGGCAGAAGAGTAAAGAGGTGGTGGGAAGATAAACTGTATCTGTTCTCGGGTCCCTGGGAAGGACTTAGAGAATGAAAGGCTACAGGATGGTTAAACAAGGACCACAGGAAGGACTTTTGGCTCTAAATTGAGAAAAGCACAGTATGTTACAAAACCACCTGGCCATGAGGAATTAGAATGATGCGTGACTGGGGTATCAGTGGGGAGTACTGGGAGTGGGGATTCTGGACTCCAAGAGCTCTGTGTGAATTTTGGCAAGTTTCTCATTGCCTGGGCCTAAGCTCTCTAGTTGATAAAATATAAAGTCTCTGCCAAATGATTCTTAAAGTTTCTTTTAGGGTCCCCATAATCTATAATTTGATCCACCAAATTATAAAGTTATTTGCTATATAGTTTTTATACTTTGGTTTTAGATTTAAAAAATGATTTGCAACCAACTGTTCTAATAAAATGTTCTTTAAAAAGTCAAGTGGACTCTGAGGGCCTACTTTGTGACAGAAACTGAGCATTCTATTGGAAACCAGATGGTGATCAAGTGCTGTGAAGGGCAAGCACACGGTGTCACATGTCACGGGGCATCTGACACTATGTCAGTCAGAGAAGCCTTCTCTAATTAATTCAAAGTGGGTTGTAAGGATATGTGGGAGTTAACTAGGAGAAGGAGGGTGAGGAGAAGGTGTTACAGAAAACAGGAAAGGCATGAGTACAGCCCTGAAGTTGAGGGAGTAGAGTGAGCTGGAGAGAATGTAGAGCAATTAGAACTCACACATGTTGCTGGGAATGCAGTCTAGTAAAGACACTGAAACCAGTAGGGAGCCTTTTTGGACTGCCTTCTTTCACATTGTAATATGCATTTAAGTTTCCTCTGTGTCTATTCATGGCTTAATAACTCATTTATTTAAAAAAAAGAAAGTCAAGTGGAAAAACTCAATTTACCATATTTTACCATGTATAATGCATACTTTTTTGCAAAAATTTGTTAGGGGAAACAGAGATGAGCATTATACATGGGTAGGACTAATTCTGTATCTATATAAATGTTTTTAATTCTTTTATTAATGCTTATGACTTAAAAGTGTAACTCTAGGAATCAGTAATGACATCCATATACAAAATAATACCCTGGAATATGATAATGGGTTTTTTAACATAAAAAAATTTATACATAAAATTTCTTGTTTCATAATATGTTTTAAACATGCTAAAATTCGTTTATAATACAAAAGAGAAGTACTTAAATATAAACAAACAAAAATCTGAATTAAAATATTAAAATGAAAGATTTTTTCCCTTGACAGTTTGGGCCAAAAACATGAGTGCGCATTATACATGGGAGTACATTCTACACGGCAAAATACAGTATCTCCATACAGGGGACAACGTGACACTACAGCTCAGGCCTAGCATGACCAACAGATTTTGTCTTGTGTGCCGACTGTTGACTGACAGGCAGTGGCTATCTGGAGCAGTGCTTTCTGATAGAAATATGGGAGACTTAAAGTGAGCCACATACATAATTTTAAAAAAAGTTTTGGTAAAAAATACATAACAAAATTTATCATGTTAACTATTTTAAATGTACAGTACAGTAGTGTTAAGATGCAGCAGCTCTCTAGAACTTTTTCACCATGAAATACTGACATTTATACCCATTGAACACTAGTTCCCTTCCCTCTTCCACTTCCTGGCAACCTTTATTCTACTTTTAGTTTCTATGATTTTGACTACTTTAGAGACTTCACATGAATGGAATCAGACAGTATCTGTCCTTATTTCACTTAATATAATGTCAAGGTTCATAAGTATTGTAGCATATGACAAGATTTCCTTCTTTTATTAAGTCTGCAAAAATTCTATTTTATGTATATACCACATTTTCTTTATCCATTCATTCATCTATGGATATTTAGGTTGCTTATACATCTTGGCTATTGGGAATAATGCTGCAATGAACATGAGTATGAAAATATCTCTTCAAGATCTCACTTTCAATTCTTTTGTTTTTTGTGTTTTTTTTTTACTTTTTTTAAAATTCATTTTTATTGTTAGACTTATTGGGGTGACATCTGTTAGCAAGGATTACATAGGTTTCAGACATACAATTCTACAGTGCATTGTCAATCAATTCTTTTGAATATATACTCAGAAGTGGGATTGCTGGATTATATGGTAGTTGTATTTTTAATTTTTTGAGGAACCTCCATACTCCTTTTCCTAGTGACTGAACCATTTCACACTCCCATCAACAGTGCACAAGGATTCCAATTTCTCCCCATCATAGTCAACATTTGTGATTTTCTGTGTTTTGTTTGTTTGTTTGTTTGTTTGTTAACAGTGGCCATCCTGATGGTTAGGGAATCGAAAATCTGTTCGTACACTTGTTGGCCATTTGTATATCTTCTTTGGAGAAATATCTATTCAAATCCTTTGCCCATTTCTTAATTGTATTATTTGTTTTGTGGTTGTTGAGTTGTTCTTTATATATACTGAATATTCATCCTTTATCAAATATACGATTTGCAAATATTTTCTTTCATTCCATAGGTTACATTTTCACCCTGTTGTTTACTTTGCTCTGCAGAAAATTTTAAGTATGATGTAATCTCATTTGTCTATTTTTGCTTTTACTGCCTGTGATCTTGGTGTCATATCCAAGAAATCATTGGCAAATCCAATGTCATAAATCTTTCCTCCTCTGTTTTCTTCTACAAGTTTTACAGTTCCAGGTCTTATGGTTAGGTCTTTAATCCATTCTGAGTTAAATTTTGGATATGGTGTAAGCTACGAGTCTAACTTCATTCTTTTGCATGTGAATATTCAGTTTCCCCAGCATCATTGTTGAAGAGACTGTCCTTTTCCCATTGTATAGCCTTGGCACCTTCTCAAAGATCATTTGACCATGTATGTGAGGGTTTATTTCTCATATGTAATTTAAAATTTTCTAAAAGTTATTGTATTTTTTAAAAAGGTACAATTAATTATATTGTGTATATATGTATACACACACACACACACACACACACGTATATATATGAGAGAGAGAGAGAGAGAGAGAGAGAGAGAGCTATCTCACCTATCTGTGGGGTATACGTTCCAAGAACACCAGTGAATTCCTGAAATTGTGAATAGTACTGAACCCTATAAATACTATAATTTTTCCTATCTACACATACCTATGATAAAGTTTAATTTATAAATTGGACACAGCAAGAGACTAACAACAATAACTAAAAATATAATGGAACAGTTATAACAATATACTGTAACAAAAATTATGTGAGTGTGCCATTATTAAGCACAATAAAGGTTACCTGAACACATTTACTGCGATACCACATCAGTTGATTTGATAACCTAGCTAGCTACTATCTGCCTAATGGCTGGTAGCATAGATATAGCATAGATATGCTAGACGAAGAGATAATTACATCTTAGGCAAGTTGGAGAGGAATGACACAAGATTTCATTACACTACTCAGAAGAGCATGGAGGTTAAAACTTCTGGATTGTTTATTTCTGGAAACTTTCATTTAAAATATTATGGAGCACAGTTGATGGTAGGTAACTAAACCATTGAAAGTGAAACTCTGGATAAGGGGCAGGGACAATGCCTCTATTTTTCATATCACATGGCTGGATACTTTCCAGACAGCGCTTGTATATACATTCATGTATGTATGTATATTTATGTGTATATGAGTATATCTAAAATTTAACCCAATAGTATCTGAAGTCTTCAAGATACAAAATTATTAATGAAACATTTAATATTTTCTAAGTCTTGAAAATCCAGTGTTTATGTTTAAGTACATTTCAATTCAGACTAGCTACATTTCAAATGCTTAATGACCACGTGTAGCTAGTGGCCATCAAATTGAATAGTACCTTGCATGACTAGAGCCTTGTTTTTAGAAGAAATGTGAGTTATTTGATCAATTAGCATTGTCTGCATGGGCTAGCTAACCTTTTAGGAGTGCATCCATAAGCATGCTACTCTGGATTTGATGGTTTGGCTTAGATCACAGCCAGGACTGTGACTGGGCTCTCATTTTACCCTAATTTAAATTTGGGGCTTTGTGTTGAGGTGACATGAGAAAGATTTTAGTTTTCGCTGAAAAAAAATGGTTTTAGGGAGCTGGGGTACTGAAGTAAGTTTTCCTCAGTAGATACAATGTCTTACCTTTGGAGGAAAGTTTTTCTACATTAGAATAATCCACCCTAGGATCTGAAGTCCATGTTTCTTCTCTGTGTTTTGACATAATAGGCTACTTCATTGTGAAGACAGTTAGTGAACACTAACCCACACTTTAATTGTATATTTGGAAATCCAAGTGGAAAAAAAAACCCAAATTTTCTTAGGATGCAGTCTTATTCTTGCTTACACCTCTTAGTTAATCATTATGGCATCTTGTGTTAGGCTAAAAAGAATTTTAAAGGAATTAATTGGATTCTTTTTTTAAAAGGTATATTTTTAAACTAAAACATCTTTCCAGCTATCTAAACCTTTATCTGAGACTGTGACTATATAATCTTTTACTTTTTCAGGGGTGTCAGAGTTAATTTGTGCCTGTTTTGTTATAATACAGTACAGCCAGAACTATTTTTCAAATTATGAGTAGTCATTTTTACCTTCCTTGCTGGCTATCTCTTTAATCTCTTTGTCTTCGAGGAAAATCATGGTATAATCTTTGACATTTTAAAATTCATCTTTCCAAATCCAGTTTACTAGAGATAATGAATATTGTTTGTCTTCAAGTTCAAGAAGGCTAAGAGAATGAGACTGGAAGGGCAGCCAGAGTAATTTAGTAGGGTCAGCCTTCCCAGGATTTTATACCATTTCTGGGTTAATTCTTGGGAGTTCAGTTCGTATTAGGAATCATGGTATAAAGGTTAGAACTGCTGTAGTATTGATTCTTAATTTATGAAGTGGTTATTTCCTAGGCAAGTGACCTTCAGAGTCTTGGGGTAATGACACACACTGTTTATTTCCTAGAGAGCATTTCTTGGATGGCTTTTCTAAAACTTCATGACTCTTGCTTCATTGAGGATATTACCTATATACTGTATAATATACAATATAATGCAACTGAGGTAGGATATGAAAGATATTAATGAAAATATTAGTGAAGCTTATGGAACCTATTGAAGAAAGATAAAAATATCAGAATGAGATACTTTGTCATTAATTATTTCAGATTACTCTCTTACTGTAGAAGCTGAGGTTCTTGGACTAGACTCATTCCAGTGTTAATATTTGGAGAGATCAAGTACTTAACTGGGCTTGTGTGTTCACAAAACACTTTCTGGAGAATAATAAAACCTAGCTAAAGAGCTCCATCATTAAATCAGGTTCTGTAGACAAAATATTAAAGAAAGGCTGATTGAATCTCTTAGATGGTTCAGATCTGACCTTGCAATTCCACTCCAGCTGGTACAACTATGCCAACTAACTTCATAGAGCAAGGTGATTGGGGAAGAATACTTTGCCACATCCCAGGAGATCACAACTGACTAACTGGAAAGGGCTCGCAACCTAAAGATTCCTGCTTCTATTTACCTCATGGTTGTGAGGTTGAAGTGAGAAGACACACTTGGTTAAGTGCTGGAGATAGAAACCCTATGTATTGATTCTGTGACAGAAATTTAACTTTGGTTGGATTGTCACTTGTTTAGCTTCAGGATATAAACTGTGATTGGTTAAGCCAAGGATTAACTTTGAAAGAGAAGTCTGAGGGGATTTCTAGAACGATTTTGATCCTCTATAAGAAATGAAGGGCCACAAGGAGAAAGCCCCTGCCCCATATCCTGACTACTGGTTCTCAAAGTGTGATTCTCAAACAGTAACATCAACACCATTTAGAAACTTATTAAAAATGTAAATTCTCAAAAGTTAATAAAGCAGGCCTGAGACTGCCTTCCTTGGAAGGTCCTGTGTGCAAGGACCTGCTTGCTTTACCCATTTGGTTACCATGTTTGCATATCTTGCGTACATCTCTGGTTCTAGAGTCACGAAGCTCAAAGAATAAGCTCCACTGAACTGGGCTTCTGGGGGTTTTTAAGAAAAAGCCAAGCTAGTAAGAGCAAAAAGAAGACAGAAACAGGAGCAACCTGGTAGGAAGAGCCCCAGCCCACCTCACTCAGTCTCACTCATGGCCAGTCCCTGAACTGGCCTGGACATTGGTAGACAGGAAATGGAAATCACTCCCTTCTCTCTGTGCGGACGGAAAGCTGTTTCACCCGCAGACAACATAGAAACGGGAATTTCCTCTTCTAAATAAATAAAACTTCCCATTTCTCTGTTCTGCCAGGGCCTTTGCTCTTTCCCCTGGTTCCATCCTAGATGAGAGAGGGTGTGAAGAGAAGAAGAAACCATTGTTCGTTCTCAGTGGGCCTGGCCTGATCAGAATATTAGAAGTATCTGGACTGGATGGAATTTGCATAATTCCCTCACTAGATCCCCATTCCCTCTTCCTCTCTTTAATTCTGGCCTTTACAAGCTTTTGCAGGGTTTTTAATTACAATAAAAAGAGGGCTTGTACAGTAGTTAAGTAAAATGAAATAACAATACTTAAAATTACAATTGAGCCCCAAAAGGATCCGACAGTTTATTCTCTGCTTTAAAATAAAATAGCTTTCATCTTTTCCCCCTTACAACAGCCTCCTCCGCCTAGATAATGCATTTCGTTAGATTTATTTGCTCAGCCCCGAAAACTTGACACTAAGGGGATTATTTAGTTTTAGATTTGCTGTAGTCCATAGTAATAGCCAACAGGGAAAGGAATGAAGCAGCAATATTAGCAGGGCAATGGGAGGGGAGAGAGGATGGGGAAGGGGCTGTGCAGTCTGCAGCTAAGCAAAACTGCTTGCATAAACACCATTAAGAAGATTTAGACATCGTTTTCCTTATCATCAGCACTCCTGGAAGAAATAAAAAAAAAAAAAAAAAGGAAAAGAAAAAAAGGAAAAGGGACAGGCCTTGACTTGCTGTGTCTGCGTTTCCATTAAAGCTTCAATAGGAAATAAAACCAGCTGAGAGTCCAAATGCAGTGATGCTCCAGACCTATACACACTACCTCATCATGGTCCAAAAGAGACTTTTGTTCCACATGTTACTGGAAGGAGCAGCTGGATAGAGAACAAAACATGCTGTGCTGCCCCATCTGGGTCTGGGCATATGACGCTAGGGCTGCTGCCTGGGTTGGCATTGCACTCTCATTTATCACACCTTCATTTCTTCTGCATACCCCTCTACACACACACACACCAGGATAAAATATTTCTGTTTTTCCATGCTCTACCCAAACCACTAATGGTCAGGGTACCAAGGAGAAGAACTGGAGGGAAACAGAAAACTGTGATGACCAGAAAAACAAGCCCGGTGTGTGGTGGCAAAATTGAAAGGGCAGTTTGGAAGAAAGAGAGAGGAGAGGGGGCTAAACAGGAAGAGGAAGGGGAGGAGTCTGTGGTCAAATCTCCAAGAGGGCAAGTGGGAAAACATCTCAGCAGTTGAAAATGGTTTTAAAGAATTTCTGGAAATGAAGAGGCTGTTCCTAGCGGAATGTCTGTCAGTCTGTCTGATAAATTCTGTGTGCACGTAGGGCACTGAAAACTTTGCAACTAGGCATTGCATGGCTCATAGAGTACCAAGAACAAATAATAACTCTGCCGTGAGAATCCAAAAATCACATTTGGGATTTTAAACACCATTCCATTTTCTAAATGCACCCTTAGCAAGGTTTTCCTAAATGGTCAAAGGGTATGTGTGTATACATATACACACAGAGACATAGAGGGTTATTAGTGTGAAGTATTTCTAATAATGACAGGGTTTGTAGTGCAGATTAAAAATAAAAAACACCTGATGGGTACCAAATATTATTCAGAACGCACACATCAACATGAGGAAACATTTTCATTACCAAACGTGTCCATAAAATATTGTCATCCCTGGGGCTCCACACTTTTTTTCCTCTTCTTTCACTCACTGGATCTTCCATTCTGTGGGTTCATTCTCCTAGGTGTCATACATCTCAGGGGCCACCAAGGAGTATGCCCACTAAATCTTCCAAGCGATCTTGTTTTTTGTAGAGAGGATTTGGATGCTGAGTCTCATGGCAAATTAAGGGCAGCTGGTCACACTCCTCTCGCACCAGGACTGAATCAGCAGACACCACACCCAACTCAGAAGAGGGAAGCGTTAGCCAATGGAATAATGTAATATAAATATCATTGCAATTTATTGAGTTCTTGTTATTTTCCAGGTTCTGTAGTAAGTGCCATCATATACTCTCTTGTTTTCTAGATGCAGAAGCTGATGCTTAGAGAAGTTAAGTAAGTAGGCTCAGTCACTTAGTTGGAAAGTGACAGGCCTTTCTGTTTCCTAAGCCTGTTCTCCTAACAAGGACTGTACGGCCCCCAGCAAGATGATGTGGGAAACATGTGATCAGTCACCGTGGTTCCCCTGGTCTTCAACCTCCATGCATCCCAGCGCCCCTGGGTCTTCTGGGACATTTGACTCCACACTCTGAGCTCACTGAGGGCAAGACCTACTTCTGACCAGCTTTGTACCCACCGCACCTAGCATTTTTGGCAAGAATGAGGGCTCAGGAAACATCTGTTGAATACCACTGTCCATTTCACTACACCCATAGGCTGCTGGGAAGCTTTCTTTGTCCACTGCCAATAAGTAGAACTGACAACCATTTCAGATAGGCAACTAGCTCTGCTATCTTAAATTTTTTTTTCTAGCAAGAGAAATAACACATTATAGCGCTTAATAACCCCCTTGCCAGGTAGTTCTTTCCATTAGCTAAGTCTCTCTCTATCCTGTGGAACCCCAAACCTAATTCCACTATCTGTGTCCTGTAGAGATGGAAAATAATTAATGATACACCATTCCTTGTGTAATAATTCTTTATCTGCTTGAAGGTTATTTACTGGTCCTATAAAAATTGTCTTTCTATTGCCCTAGTCCCAGTGTGCTAGTATAATGTAATGACAGGGAAGTAAGGAGTGACACAAACCCTAACCTCCAGTTCGTCCCTGCCATGATTTTAATCACATATCAAATGAAAAGATGGGCAAGTAATGAGGGCTGAGGTCAATACCACTTCGAGATATCCCACAGTACAGAGTTGTTTCTGTGCAGGTGTAGCTCATGCTGACTTTGCAAAGCCCTCCCACCCCCTATCCCTGGGCCCCAGAGCACATTCACATGGCATGGGCAGTCCCTGGCCTTTTGGAGGGCCACTGCCATAATCTGGGATCCTTGAGTTCAACACAAGTATCTCAAATGCTTACACCCATGGCTATATATATATTTAGTCCTGCACTCTGTCTGGCTGGGGTGCCTGTACCGCTGATACCCTCACATCCTTCATGTCTCTTCCTCACTCACCATTTTACTTAAAATTGCAACACCCTAATCCTTACCTCTCTTGATTCACCTCTCCTGCTTAACTACTCTTCATAGCCTTATTATCTTCTGCTATGTTGTGATATTTTACCTGTTTATGTTTTAGTTAGTCTCTGTGACCCTCTCCTTAAATGTAAGCTCCATGAAGACAGAGCCTATTTTTTTTTCCCTCTGTTTCCCTTACTGCTCTGTTCTCAGTGCCTGGTATATAATAGGCTCTCAATAAATATGTACTAAATAAATGACTGAAACAAACAAGCTGGGATAAATGAGCACATGAACAATATTTATGACAAAGTACTCTTGAGAGAGTTAAATAAGATAAATTGTAGGTAGTGCTCAGCAGGAAAGCAAAAGGTAAACCATGTCTGCTTCTTATTTTACTGTGGTAAATAATAGGGATAATAATAATAACAGTTAACATGAATGATACAGTCAGGCACTATTTTAAGTGCTTTCTATGTATTCACTCATTTAATTTTCACTGCAATCTTATGAGATAGATAACCTTATTACACTTATTGTACAGATGAGAATACTAAGGCACAGAGAGTTAAGTAAATTTCCCAAGATTATAGAGTGCAACTGTGATTTGAACTCAGGCAGTCTAGTTTCAGAGTCCAGGCTTAAGACCATTACACAACCCTGTCTCTTGAAATCCTAAAACTGAACTTTTCCCTCCATCTGAAGCTTTCTTTGGCTTTTCAATTAGAAAACATTGCAATTTAAACACCTAATATTTTCAAAGCTGAGTTTTTATAAAAACTCTGAGTTTACTTTCCATTAATAACAGAAGTCTGAGACTTTTCTCCATCACTGATAGCATATCTCAAAGTATTATCCTGACAGTTGTATGGGTCAGAATGATCACTGTGATTCCTATTCACAGGGACTGGGAAGGGCCTAGAGGTGCCAAGTGTCATTCTTCTGCCTTCGAACAGGCCCTCACAGCCCAGGAATATATTAAAGACACAGTACCATCTTTGCTCCTGTCATAAGGTTTTCTAGGATTGTGAGAATCCATATTCTTCAGTAAGTCTCCAGGTCTGCTTGCTGCCTCTTTTTTTTTCCAATGGTGCCAAGCACTGATTTTTTTAATAGCCACAAATGCTTAGACACATAAATGCATTGACAAGAAGCTCCTTTAGTCTCAGCTGAAATACTGCTTCCCCCAAGGTCAGATTAATTTATGCTCCTGAACCGGCCTGAAGTTAAGAGACATGTAGACAGCTTTATTGGCCTGATTTTCATCCCTTTATAAAGTCAGCCACACAGAACCTCTACAGCGGACTTATCCTAGACTTTAAGGGGAAGTCGGCATTTGAATTAGGGGTTTTGAGCAGAATATGAAATGGGATTTATAGGCATCATATTTAAGTTTACTGAGTATTTGCAACACAAGAGCCTACATGTAACAAAGTTAAATGTGAATAGAAAATAAAACCAGGGTAAAATATATTTTGAATAGTGGAGGATAAGGAATCTGGGGCTGGCTGGAACATCTCCCTGTTATGATCGAGACTGGAAAATTTATCCCGGAGGCAGTCATGCACATGATAAGTCACTTCTTGATGAACTTCGATTGTCTCCTTCAGACAAGACCTCATATCTGGGATACAAGACCACGCCACTCACAGCCCCCTCATAGATTCATTTTCAAGAATTGTGAATTCAGCATATTTTTTACTTTAATAAAAATTTATGTTCTCTGGAACTATCCCAGTAAGAGCAAGACCATCACATAGGACCTGCTCTTAAACTTGACCAAGGAGCAGCAAAACTCAGAACATCCAAAAGAACTGTTTTCAAGCTTCTAAGAGCTTCCCTGCTTACCATGAGACAACCATTTGATTCAGTTAAAAAAAAAAAGTTTTGTCTGAGAAAAGAATGAGATCTAGAGATGTAGATATACATCCTGTCATGGCGGGTTTGGGTAGAAGGTGAAATAGTACAGAATTGTGGAAATGTGTGGGGCTTCTTAAGAACCTGGAAGCAAGTAGTGAAGGGATAAAGAGAATCCATGATGGAAACAGATATGAGGTTAGGTCCTCACGTGAACCCCGGCTGTAAACCCAAGATTTACCTTAAGAAAATCTGTGTGTGAAAAATCATTAGGGCTGATTCCTTTGGAAATATTATGAGATTGTATTTCCTTAGCCACTTGAAGTCAACAGTGGCCATGGGATTTGCTTTGCTGAGTGAGACATGAACAGAAACTTTAAGAATCAGTGTGTGCTTCTGCTTTCAATCTGGCGAACAATAATGTGTAAGATGTGACTGTTTCATAAGCCTGGGTCACTGCAATGGATAGGTAAAGTAAATGAGAAAAAAAGCTTTTTTTATTTTAAGTCTCTGAGATTTGGAAGGATGTTTGTTATGGTGTATACCCTACTCTACACTGAATGATTGAAAGATTTAGAATTAAAATAGGCCTGGAAAAAATGGTATTCAGGACTTTATTTCCTGTTAGGAAAGGTATCTCTGGCTCACTCTTCTGGATGAAGTCAGTTGACAAAACATGGGGAATAAAAAAAAACAAAACAGAAAAATGTTCCAAATTAGATGGAAGTGGGAAAGAGATACAACTCTGAAGCAAAGCCATAAAAAGTGGCTGCTAAATGTCTTAAAAATTGGACACAGGTAAATGAATATAAACACATGTTTCTCCAGGTCTCAGGCAGTATTCAGGGCTCTTTTTAAAAGGTAGCTCATCCAATAGAACCAAAATATACTTCCATTCTTGGAAAAATAAGCTCAGGTATGCAGGCAGTCTGCAATGGCATCTCTGGACCCTGTCTCATGCACGAGCTGAAGTGCAGGCAGGACTAAACAAGGAATCACAGATGCACTGCCTTTGCAAAAAGGATGCTGAAAGAGCTGCTGGTGATGCTGACATTATGGTGGTTGCTTTTGGTCAGCTGAAGAGAAAGTGATTCTCCAGTGATGATCCTGAACTAAATGGCATGCTTACCTCCCTTTCTCCCTTTCTCATTCTGGAATGCAGATTTGGCAGAGATCTCATTTGGGGCATACAGATGAAGAAAGTACCCTCAGGCTGGGTGGAGCTGCAGGTGGAGGAACTGGATTCTTAGATGACTTTGTCAATAGCTCTGACCACCCTGGACCCACTGCACTGTTGTGTGACAGAAAACTAAACTTCTGTTTGGTTTAAGCCACTGCACTTTGGAGGTTTTCTGTTATATCAGCTTAGCTTTTACCCTAATTAAAATGATGTCTAAAAGCCAATATTTTAAAAGGCAATGAAATAGATGAAGCTGGATATTGTAGTAAGGTAAATAAGAGCCAACATAAAATTAGAAATAAGGATGGGAAAGTAACCTCAAATAATGGAGCAACTCAATGACATATAGATAGCATGTACTTTCTTTGACACTATGCAAATAAATAAGACACCTGAATGAAATGATGGCTTTTCTATAAAAAATTATATTTCCAAAATCTACCTCAAAGGAAGTTTATAACTGAAATGGTTTCAGAGGTGAATGAAATCAAATAATCAAGATAAATGAAATTCCAATACTATGCAAACTGTCCTAAGCCATAAACAGAGAAATAACTCTTCCAAATTCTGTCTGTAAAGTGTGAATAATTTTGACAATAGAACTTGACCAACATGGCATTAAAAAAACCCACTACATATCAATTTACCCAGAATATTATTATAAAATCATAAATAAAATGTTATTTGCCTACTTGTAAATATAGTTCAGCAGCACAATAAAAGTAAAATATTCCACAACACAAGAATATCTTGTTACTAGGAAACATTTTAATAGAATTATCTGCATTAGTAGACAAAAAGAGAAAATCTGAGATGACAAAGGATTTTTTAAACAAAATATAATATTCATTCCTGATCCAAAATGTCTTACTCTAATAAAATTAATAGAAACTTTCTTATTATAATTTTGTATATACAACAGTATAGCTTATTTTGTATATACTGTATAGTATTATGGTAAAGTTCACTGAAGGCACTTCCATTAGAGTAGGACACAAGACAAGGATGCCATATCAATACTTGTATTTAGCATTGCTCTTGCAATTTTGCAAGAGAAGGAATAGTGGTATAGCATGGAACAAAGGAGACAAAATAACAATTTTTAGCATATAATATGCTTTTAAACCTGGCAAATCCAAGGATCAACTGAAAAATATTTTACAGAAAAGAGAATTCAATAAGGTGCCTAGTTACAATATTAAATAAAAAAGTAACTTTTAAATGCACAAGCAAGCTCTTAACACTGATGGGAAAATATATTATTTAAAATAGCAGCAAGAAATATACAAAAGAAAAACTTAAGAAAATATGCCATACTTATATGAAGAAAACTTTTAAGGTTTGTAGAAAGACACAGACAACTTCACTCAATGAAATGATCTATCATGTTCTTGCTAAGAACGACTCAATATGACAAATGTTCATTATTTCTGTATTAGTCTATAATTTCAATAAAAACTCAGAGGAGCTGTCTTTTAGACAAATGTATTCCAAATTTCAGGTGGAAAATATATATTTGAGGATAGCCAGAATAAATCTGTAAGAGAAGAATTATGTAGGGGCACTATACCAAATAGTAAAACATATGATAAACTGACAGTAATTAAAACAATCTGGTATTGGCACATAAATAAACAGACTACTGGAAAAAAGCATTCAGAAACAGATCCAAGCCCATATGGGGATTTAATTTATTAAATGTGGCATTATCATTCAGTGGGAAAATAATGGACAAGTTAGTAAATGTGGCAACATTTAAAACAAAATAAACTTCAATCACTACCTTATTTATTACATCGAGAATGAATTACTTGCATTAAAAGTTTAAACACAGAAAAAACAAAATCATGAAAATAATAATGAACCATAGAGGAAATTTATTTGTAATACTTGTGCAACTTCACTAATAATTATGAAAATATGCAGACCCAAAATCTGAAACAATAGAATAATCCAATAAATAATGTAAAAGTTGTATGTTTTAAATGATTAAAGATATAAAATAATGACTCCCTCTAAAGAAATGACAAGGCTCTATGAAAAAAAAAATCAGATATATTTGAAAGAGCACCAAACATAACTTTTAGAAACTCCATAGGAGGTTGAACATAAATTAGACATAGTTGAAGAGAAAATTAGAACTAGAAGATAGATCTAAAAAAATGATTCAGAATTCAGCACTAAGGCACAAAAAGAGATGGGAAACATGAGGTTAAGATGCTTATAGGATACAACAGGTAGATTCATCACTGTCTGAGAACAATATTACAATGAGAATAGGAAAAGACAATATTTTGACATAATCAAGAGTGAAATTTTTCCAGACTTATGAAAGATGTACATTTTCTTACTGAAGAAATACTGTGAGTCTCAATCAGGATAAATAAAAAGAAATCCTCATTTAGATATATGAAGTGAACTTACAGAATACTATATATAAAAAGAAAACTGTAAGAGCAGCTAAAGAATAAAGACAAAATCCCTGAAGAGATATAACCAGCAGATTGTCTTGAGTATTCTTAATGAGAGTTTGAAGAGAGGAAAATAATTTCAAAACAATTTTATTATAGCCAGGTAAATTATTATTCAATAATGAGGGCAAATTGAAGAATATTTTAGAAATATAAAGATAGAGAGACTCTATCATTCCCAGGCTCCCTCCAAGAGAATGAGTAGGTGATATATTTCAGGAAGAAGGAACTTAAACCCAAAGGCATGTGTATGATACTAGAAGCAATGGTGTTTGAATGAAGTTGTAAATATTGGGGCAAATCTAAACAGCATTGACTAAATAAAACAATAATAATTATACAGACTAATTTGAGCATTTTACCAAAAAAGGTGGAACTAGGCAATATTAAGGTGGTAAAATTGAAATTAGTGCATTTTTAGCAGGTTTGTATGGCTTAGAGAGAACTAGAGGCATAAATTTTAACCTGATAGACTGACGATGCTATTTTGGTTTCATTTCAATAAGGGAATCTAAGGTTTCTTGGAATGGAATTAAAAGGGAGATGCCCAGCTCTGCAGGTTTAAGATTAACTGGGGAGCCTGTATTTTGCAGGTCAGAATATAAGTCACTGAGTCTGAGTGCTCGGGCACCTATAAGAGTGATCTAGGGACAAACGAGGATGACTCTTGCTGAGTCATCACTAGTGTTCATATACCTTTCAGTACTCAAATGGTTTGACAGAATTTCCAGTCCTCTTCTTAAACTTCTAACTCAATATGCCTATCATAACCTAACCTATAATTGAATTAGCTGTTAACAAAATGACATGCATTTTGAATCTGTCTTGAATATAGCTTCAGAAATTATTCCTTTACAATTTTTCTAGGTCAAATAACACTTCCTGTCAGGTGATTAATCAGTGAGAAATTCTGATGTCATTCATTTCACTCTGTCTGTTCCTCCCAGAAAAGGGAGATTTGGGATACAAATGACTGTGCTTTAGAAACATATTATTAGTTTAGGTTTATAAGATTGTAGGAAAAAATCTTTAAGGTCCGGTTCAAATCATTCCACCTCCAAGAAACCTTAGATTCCCTTATTTCTCCTTTCTTCAGAGTCTGGACACTTCGCTTGTAGTTCAGTACTTATAATAGTCTACTTTCTGTTAAAATTATATATGTGCCTGTTTCTATCTAAATCTTATGTTCTTTATGTGTGGAGACCCCTCTTATTCTTCTTTGGGTCTCCCATGGCACCCAGCACCATTCTTTGTATATGGCATTTACTCAACAAATATTTGTTTAAGTGATCGAAATAATGTTCAATAGTGAATGCTAACTCCTACTCCAATTTTAATTTCTCTATCATGACCTATTATTACAATAGGAACTGAGATTTAGGGGGATGAGGCAAATTACTTGCCCCATTCCATGGATGGAAAGAAAAAAAAAAAACCAACTTCGTCTTCCCACAACTGTGCAGATTTTAAATTTTTTAAATTTCAAAAATTAAAAAAAATTAGGCAGCTGAAAAAATTTTTGGTATTTATTTGGTTTTCAAATAATTACTGAAATTGATTTTTTAAAAAAACCTCAACTAATGTAGTATTTGGAAATGATTATGGCCAAAAGGCTTGGATAGGTTTGGCTGTGACTTATTTAACATTCTAGATGCCCCCATTGAAAAATGAAATAGCAATTTCATTTCATTAGAAGTGACCAAAGAATGCAGTCACTTCTAATTCAATTTCTTTTCCTTGGGACATTCTCTGTGAGGCTCCTACCTGGCTACTGACTTCGCATACGTTAAGGGTTGTCATGGGCAATATTAGACTCATTTGTGTAGACTAAGGGTTAAAACAAGAATCAGATTGGTGGAAGTTACAGAGATGCAGGTTTTGGTTTAATATTTTACAAAATATGTAATTATTACAAGTTACATAATTACCAAAAATGTAAGTATGCTCATAGATGTTGTTTTCTAACAGTAAATTACAACTTTTTGTAGGAAGAGGGATAATATAAAAAATAAAAGTCACTCACAGTGTCATCAAACAGAAATAATCACTATTATTTTGGTGACTGTCATATATGTACTGTTTTTAAAAAATATTTTTGTCACATCAGAACAATCCTGAAATGGAAAGTCAGGGTACCCCATTTTGGAGGTGTGCAAATAACTGCTGAACTCTGTTAAGACGGTGGGTGGGGAGTCAGACACAGGCCTTCTAAACCTATGGGCTTTCAACCTCTGAGGCCTTCAACCTCAGGGGCCTACCCATACTTGTGTGGGGTCTCCAGATACATTGTTTTCATTCACCAGTTTTGTTACTACTTTCAGATGGATGATCTCCTCTTTCACAGACTTCTCTTTGTTGTTTTTTTCAGCTTTATTGAGGTATAGCTAACAAAATTGTAAGGTATTGAAAGTGTACATCAAGATGATTGGATATCTAAATCCATTATTCATTAACTAGATAGGAGGAACCCTCACATATTTATCTTTGTCGGTTTATTTTTTTAACGAGGTCTGCATGTTACAAGTGTTGTTGACATTAAAAGTGGCCCTCCTGTTGAAAAAAATTGGGAAGTAGAAAACTAGAAAAATCTTCAAGGCCCCTTCCTCGCTGCGGGTTTAAGAGAGGGGGTGTCTTCTCTCTTCTGGAGCGCTGCTCATCAGCCTAAGAGCTCTAGCATAACGAATCCGGACACGAACCAGCGCCTCCGATGCTGCAATCCACGGGACAGCTCTTCGACCAGCCACTATGTTATTTTTATTCTATTGAGGAGGAACCGAGATTGAGGAGGATGTGGTGACTTCCTTGCCCCATTCCACGGAGGGGAAGAAAAACAACAACACCTTAGTCCTCCCACAATTGTGCAGCCTGCACCGCTGGCTCCGAAACAGTCTGCTTTGGAGAAGTGGCCCAGATCCATTTGTCCGAGTGTCCTGAAAATCCGCAGTGGCAGGGCCAGCCCTCTCACCGTGCCCTCTCGGGCTCGCTCGGTCCCGCGGGGCTCCCGGGAGCCCGGGACGGCGCCTGGGCTTTCCTGGAGCAGGACGGGCCCAGGCTCTCCCATCCAGCTTTCCAGAAACATTCCTTACGATAGAGACCTCAGGCGGCCTCCAGCCCTTCCCAAAGGTGTATTCTTGGCTCTTCAAAGCTGCAGAGCTTTCCAGGCCCGGAGCCCACGTGCCTGGCAGTTCCGAGCTGTTTGTCGGCCGCGTTTTCCAGCTCACTTCGCGGCAGAGAGCAGACAGACCTGGGAATGGTTATTGGCCAAAAGCTGCAGGGGAACGGCTAATCCAGTCCTGGAAGGGGGCACTGGTAGTTAAGCCCTTTAATGGCCTCAGTCCTATGATAATTAGTCCTGGCCTGGAGCTAGCGAACAGCGAGCCCCTCTAACCTGAAACGGAGCCTCCTGCACTGCACCGCGCTAATCCCTCGCACAATGGAAGCCGAACTAATTCACGGGGTAAACACCCTCTCCAGTTACTTACAAGCTGTCTTAGTTCAGCCCCAAACCAAATAGAAAAGCGGCCAGTGACTGGAGAGAAAATCAAATATTTAAGAACTCATTTTGCCTGACACCCCCCACCCTCGGGGTGCTTGCCTATCACGCATGGGATCGCTTTATGCAGCTGCTTTTACGACAGGCGGCTACTCTGCAATGGAAACAACAGCTACTCAGGAGGGATTTCCCCAGCATTGTCTTTTTCTGGTCTCTTGCTAGTTGAACCAAATCACAGCCTGTGAGCATAGGACCAAACACATACATAGTAGGTGCTTAATAAAGACCAAGTCAGCCTTTATCTGAGAATGTGGTTCACTAGTCAAGGCCAGTGGTCCTCAAACTCCAGTGTGCATCAGAATCGCCCAGGAGGTTATTAAAACTCAAATTGCTGGGCTCTCAGTCCAGTTTCTGATTCAGCAGATGAGGCCATTTGTAACAAGTTCCCCAGGATAGGAAATACTTTTTTAGGCTTTGTGGGTCAAAAGATTTGTCCCAACTACTGAACTCTGCTATTGTAGTGCAGAAACAGCTACCGACAATATTTAAAAGAATGAGCGTGGCATTCAAATGTGATATCATGTAAGTTTCACGTTATGAAAAATTCTAATGTAGTTTTTTTTTATTTTGCAAACATTTAAAAATGTAAATCCATTCTTAGCTTGCATGCCATACAAAAACAGGTGGTGGGCCAGATTTAATCCTAGGACCATTGTTTGCTGACCCATGTTTTAGAATGATTATGGTTCAATAATAAGTGATTATGGCAGAGACAATGGCTCGAGGTGGTCCTGTGAATTAAATTATAAACTCTCAAAATTCACATATTGAAGCCCTAAGTACGGCTGTATTTGGAGATAGGGCTTTTAGGTGATACTTAAGATTGCATGACATCATAAGGAAGGAGTCCTATTTTCATAGGGTTGGTAGCTTTTTTAAAATTTATTTTTCAATCACAGTTGACATACAATATTATGCTAGTTTCAGGTATACAACATAGTGTGTAGACATTTATATACCTTATGATGACTCGGGTAAGTCTAGCACCCATCTGACACCATATATGTAGGGTCTGGCACAAATAACACTCCTTTTTTATGAGCTGGTAATCTAAATCAAATCTTTTATTACCAAATAATAAGCATGTAATTCTGTAACATAACAATATCACACTCAAGCACACTTTAGGTGACATTTTAGGTGAAATGGTCAAATTGCTATCCATCTTGTGTGAGACATTCATGTACAGGTTCTGGCATTACTTCTGCTGGATCATGTAGTTATTATAGTATTATTGACTATATTCCCTATTCTCTACTTTACATCCCCATGACTATTTTCATAACTAGAAATTTATACTTCTGAATCTCTTTCACCTATCCTCCCAACCCCCCTCCTACCTGACAGCTATCAATTTGTTCTCTGTATCTATGAGTTTGTTTCTGTTTTGTTGTTCATTTATTTATTTATTTAGATTCCACATGTAAGTGAAATCATATGGTATTTGTCTCTCTGTGTCTGAGTTATTTCATTTAGCTTAATACCCTCAAGGTCCATTCGGGTTGGTGGCTTTATATGAAGAGGAAAAGGCTTGAGATAAGGCTATGTGAGCAAACAATGAGGAAGTAGCCAGAACCTGACAGTGATGGCACCTTGACCTTAGACTTCCAGAAAATAAATTTCTGTTATTTAGAGGATCCAGTCTGTGGTAATATTTTTTTATGGCACTCCTAACTAACTAATATAGATGGGAATCATTTCATTTTGTACTATACTTATAAACCTGTTTCACAACATTCAAGAGTGGTCTCCTGTAAGCCAGGCACTGTTCTGGGCATTGTGCACACAGAATAGAAGAAAAACTGAATCTGCTTTCACTCTCCTGAATTCTGTGTGTGGAGCAGTGGGTGCTGGCTCTGCACATAGCAAAGGCTGTGATGTGCACATTTACAGGCCAGGTGGCAGTTTTCATGAGGACACAGAGTTGGCAGAATTAAGCAGCTGACTACATTTCTGAAACACACCATATGCACAGTCCTATTCTAAGCCCAGAGGAGAGAGAGTAAGAAAAACAGAGAAGTCTCATTCTTGAGCATGATTGCTAGTAATTGCATTTTTCTCAGTGTCAAGCATCTTGCCTTCAAGAAACAGGAGCAGCAACTTTCTAAACTTTCAGTAGAGGGTGACATTATTATAGGAAAGAAGATTCTTTGTTCAGGAAATCAAGATGAAAGCCATATCTCACATTCTAGGGCAGGACATAAGAATTGTTCTCCTTTGAAAAGTGAGATGATTTAAAATATCTCTTGTGCTTGAGGCAAGCAGGGACTTCTTAAATGCCGATCATGTTTATTCTGTCTTAATCTGGAAAATTAGAAGGGTAGCATTGGAACATTAGTCAGATTTTTACCTTTCATAAATTTAGCAAAAGGGATAGAAATGTTTTGGTAACCACTATCAACACCCAAGAGTCATTATCTTTCAAAAGCAAGCCACTTGCACAAAAATAATTCATTCTTTTTGAAGATGTTTTCTATGGTGGCTTTTGCAGATCTTTGAGATTAAGTTGCAATTGTTAAGCTTCTTCTGGACTTGCTCTTGATTTGATTTGGGGATCCTTGAGAATGAGGACAAGATACATCATCTGCTGGACACAGATGTGGTCTCCAGTGGATAGACATACATCAATCAATATTTACTAAACTCACTAGTGTTAAACACTTATGTACACCTTAGATGTACACTACCTAGAGGCAAATGAGGCCAACCCCTGCCCTCCAGTGGTTTGCAGTCTAATGCTTAAGATAGGCAGATAGACAAACATGGCTGGGTGTCATTGATATAGTATCAACCTGGCATTGATACATATTCATCCACAAAATACAGAATCATGGAAAGGACACAGCTGTTATTGTTGTTTTAATTTATCTGACCTTGGTTTGAATCCTGGCTACTTCCTAGCTTTGTGAACTGGTACAAATGATTTAACCTAATTCTCAGTTCCCTCATCTGTCAGATGGAAGAGCACTGCCCAAAGTCACAGGGTAGTTATAAGAATTAAATGATAAACTCTAACCAGTGTGTCTAGCATGCTGCCTGAAACTTTCTGGGAGCCCAATAAATAATTGTTCTGACTCTTTCAAATAAGTGTCAGTGTTATTTGTATAAATGGTTTACTTTTACCTGAGGTCCACATGATTGCCCTTGTGCGTTCAGAAATGCAAGTTTATTGTGGGCTATGCTATGGGGAATTGGAGTATATCTTGTAGAGCTCCCAAGAACTTGGCATCGTGTCCAATCTTTGTTTGACTTTTCGGAAAGCTTTGCTTCAGGATGTGAGCCTACATGAGTCTAGCAGAGATGGAAGGTACACTGCTCCGAGCCAGAAAGGAGCTAAATCAGGAGGTGGCAGGTCTCCTTTGTCAAGAAAGGGTGGATTCTGGAGTTGGGGAGTCAGGAAGCCTGTAGCAGTCTCTACCTCTCAGTCCTCTGACCCCAGCTGTGCATCTGCTGGGTATGGATGGCCCTGGGTCTGAAAGGATGGAGTGGAGGGGTGGAAGAGGTAAGGAATCCCTCCAAGGGAGAGTTACAGACTGCAATGACACTTAGTGACCGTAGCGACTCATGTGCCAGTGGGCCAAGCAGAAACTACAGGTGTCATCCAACGGTACGTCAAGGCCATTAACAGTAAGAACCAAGACAGAGAAGAGTAGATAGGCTGATAGCATGTAGCTGCTTTGAGCCAACCTTCAGCATGTCACCAGTGACTCCCTCTGTGAGTTAGTGGCTCTTGCCATTGCACTGTCAGCTTTCCCATACCCACCTGATGCTAGGATGACCACTGCCATCTACATTTGTTTATTCTGGGCCTCCCAACATCAATTTCTGGTTTACCTAATCTGCTTTTGTTCTGAGACTTTTTCACTACACAATTTGAATTTCTTACTTTTAGCTTCTGATTTGGGTTGCCTGTTTGACACTCTATTCTGCTTAAACTCCCATGTACGTCTTTAAGGTTGGGGTCTTGACCCTCAGGGCCTGGACTGGTCTGGACTGGGTTAGCTGGCCCTAGCTGTGGGCATGTAGCCAATGGTAACCTGAGTAACTATGTCTGGGATGAAACTGAAACTGAAAACAAAGCCTGTAATCCACCCATGGGAAGGGACTAACCTAGAGGGGAGGGAGCTGGTAGAGTTAGGATGAGCAGATGAATTAAGATGACTTGACCACACTGATGAGCTTTTGCATGAGTTCCCAGATTCCGCTGGAGCCTAAAGGAAAGCAGGGTCAATGTTAAGGGGAGGGTGTGGGGGTTGCTGAACATAATCCCCCCCCCAAAGTTTGGGCCCTAACTTCTGCCGATTCCCAATTTTAGATGCAATCTCCCAGAGTCTCAATTTTTTCCTCTGTGAGAGAGACAGAGCTAATGAGACTGACCTGTGTGTTAAGAGGGTGCTGAGGATCTGACGCACCAGATAATGGGTGAAAAGGAGTCTTGTAGTGTACTACACACGCAAGGTATTATATTTAAGTGCTTAATAACTAATTTTACATGAAGATAACAATGTTATTTGACACTTAAGTTTTCTGAGCATTTTCTAGATTTCTGTGTTAGACAAGTTAATCCTCAATTCTATGTTATCTACTTTGTCAGCCAAAAGAGAAAATCTTGGTCTCCTCAGGAAATTTAGTGAACAATGAAACAGATATAAAGGTACAATTTGGATATTTCAAGTTCAAAGACTTGTCTAGAGTATTAACTTCTTATACTCGTACAGAACTTAAATCAGGTGTAATCATACAAATCTCAGATGTTGTGAAGACTTTTTGTTTCCAGTTTATAATATAGGAATGAGGCACTTGGGAAAAAACAATTTGCATTATTATTAATAGAAATGCAAAGTTGTATTATATATAATTCTGGTCTTTTGAGCATTTTCATGCACATATTTGTATCTGGCCATTTGTTGGCTTTTGAGTCCATTAGGTGGTTCTCAGCTAATGTTCTTCTGAGTAAGCATCAAGCCAGACATCCATCAGGTCAGAAAAGACCCCCTTTCTAGGAACCCAAAGCTAACAGCCCCATTCCTGATCAGGATAGTCCAGAAAACTCCAAACCAAATGCTGGATGATCTGTGGGTAGCCCTTGACAGTGACTCGAAAACATTCTTATCCCCTCAGGAAGAGGTTCAAGACATGGAGCACCATTGCACAGTGCCAAACCTTCTGAGGGTTCACCCATACCACCCCAGGAGAAGGGAAGGAACCATGGACTTGGAGGACACAGACTGTACTTGAGTGCTGACCTGCTACTTTATAGCTAGGCTGATCTCTTAACTCCTCTGAGAGTCCAGGTCACTCCTCTGTAAAGTGCTTATAAAAACTGTCCCACTTCCTTCACAAGGGATATTGTAAGGACAACACATGGGAAACAGCTTTTAAGTTACAATATACAAAGTACTTGTTGGTGCCAATTCCAGCTCAGTAGGGACCCTTGCCTTGCCTTCTCTGGGGCTAGTTCCTGTGACATTATTATTATATATTATTCTCATATTATTATGATGATATATAAACATGGGGAGGTCTCTATTTCTAAATCTATTTTCTCTAAAAATGAAGAAAATGATTTCAGCTCCACTATTATTTAAGGCATTTAGAATGGTTACCATGAGACAGCTGTGCACAGCCTGTCAACTGTAGGACACGAGAAATCAGAGACAAGGGCCCTTACTTAAAAGGACTTTATGGGTACACTACATGGTTCCAGGGTAGGCACAGCTGGCTATAACTGGGTGCAGCCAAGAATGGCCCTGATCAGCAGCTTCTGTCCAATCTAAGGAGATCATTAAACCTCCAACCAGCAGAGCCTGATTCTCCATCAAAACTGAGTCACCAGCCTGGGGTGGGCCAGGTCTAGAGAACTCTCAGACATATCACCATGCGACAGACAGGCAGAGAGAGAGGCCCTCAGTAAGTAATATGAAAGCCTTTGATGAGAGTGTGGCATTAGGGGAGCCTAAAGGCAGGCAGCCATGGCTCCCCAGGCCAGGCCGGGCATCAGTGAGTTCTCTGTGGGGCCATCGGGGACAGGCACCAAGAAGAGGCATAGACATTCAAGTTCTGATTCCAGAAAGCCCCCCTGCCCCGACCCCGCCTCAGGGACTGGGTATGATGGAATTGAGCAGGGGGCAGTTATTGGGAAGAAAGCTCAGATAAAGACACGGGGACCATGGAACAAGATTAGAGCCCTCAGGCATGAGAGGAGAGTTCAGAAACAGAAAACAATGTTAGAACTACAGTCCTGAAAGTTGGATTCTGTACTAAAATGTAAATAGCAGCAAGTTCCAGAAGACGCTGAAATCTAGGAGATAGATGCTCTTAGGTGGAAATGTTGAAATGGAGCTGGGAGGAGGCTCCAGCCAAGCGTATGCTTTCAAGCATCACTTACTTCTAAAGAAATGGTCACACAGCCTGAGCCTGGGCTGGTATAGCAGGGGCAGGCCCGCCAGTGGCTGAATGGTCAAGACAGCAATGAGGAGTGGGGCTAAGTAGGTTCATTTAAGTTAGACTTGTCACAAACAGAGCAAAGCAGGGTCTCCACTGGGTTCGACTCTGTGCCAAAAAGGACTCCCAGGGGTATGAGGTTTTTGTGTCTGTCATAGAGCTCTGGCTTTGCCCACAGGGACCTGCCTCTAGGGATCTTTGTCCCGGGGTAGCTGAAGATCCTCTGATTCTCCTGGGAGAGATGATCCTCCTCATCCATCCAGAAGCCTTCAGTTTCTAGATCTCAAGGTCCTAGGCTTGTTCCTAAGGGCCTGCATCTTTGTCTTATGGCCAATGGCTCATAATTCCTAATATTCATTCTATCCTCCCAACTTAATAGCAAATTCCCACTTAGTTGGGGCTGATGGTATGCTGGCTTAAAAACCAAACCAAACCAATCATATTTCCAAGTTCTTCAATGGACAGGAGTGGCCATGTGATGTTTCGGTAAATGAGGTCTAAGCTAAAAACTGAGTCAATCAGGGGAAGATTCCGTGAGCAATGGAAGTTGTTGAGGAGCATGCTTCTAGGCAAGTGCCTTAAAAAGGGACTAAGCCTCTGAGCATGTACTTTTTACATGCCCCTCCTTACCCCTTCACATTTTCCTTTCTTCTTTTCCTTCCCTCTATTCCTTCTCCTTCTTTTTGTTTCCTACCTATATCACATCAGAGCTACAGTAAAAATTTTGCAACCATGAGGCAACCCTGAGTATTGCAGAGCATCAGCAAGAACAGTCCTAGATGCCAACCCCTAGACTTCACATGAGGTAAAATCCTTATCTTACTTAAGTCACTGTAATTGGGCAGCTGCTCTCTGCAGATGAACCTAATCCTGACTATGATCACATTTTCCCTCTGGACCACTTCCGGTAGGGTGGGAAGTTCGATGAGGGAGGAAGCGTCTCCTTCACTTTAGGAGATCTGTTGCATTTAGTCCCCATGAATGGATGACATGATTTTCAGTGAGGACCTCCCTAACCCATCGTCCTCTCTAACTGGGAAACTGGGAGGAGGTGGGCATTTAGAAGGACTGGACAATAAGCATAGAACAAACAAAAGCAGATACTGCCCTGGCAGCTCCATCCAGAACTCGCCACCTTCCTACTGCCCATCTCTTGGTTTGTCTGGAGAAGTCTGCCAATCCAGGGACTGCTGTCCTGAACTACCATGGAAACTGATGAACTTCCCCACTCTGAAGTAACTGTGACTAAGTCTTTTTCTCCAAGATTCCAAAATCTGCATGTTGGTCTCCTATATTATCTATGCATTGGGTGAGAGGAACAGGGCTGATTTGTTTAAATGAAGAGACCCCCAATCTCACCCTGCTTGTTCTCTAGCAGGAACAGTCCTGCTTTTGTGGAGTTGAAGGATTGGGGCTGGTGGGGAATCGACTGGAGCTGTGAAAAATAAAAGCCTTCCTTAAACTTTCTGAGTACTAGGTGATGTGATTGCAGATAGAATAGATGCACACTTGAAGAACCCATTCACCCCCCCCCCCTTTTACTCCTGAATTAACACAATTAATCATGCATAACATGTATTGACTATAGATTATGTTTTACTACCCAGGCTAGTGCGTATCACCTTTCAGCAGCACAGCAACCCCCGTCCTGTCTTCCCAAGTCTTCACATTTTCTTCTTCCCCACCTTGATCTCCCAAGCCCCCACATCTGCCAAAGGCCCATTAAAGAAATCATTTTCCACCCTGCCCCCAACAGCACCACACACCTGGTAATAAATAATAAGATCACTGCCTAACAGGCACTCCGAAGAGCCCTGTGATAAATAAGGAGAGACTTCTCATCTCTCCACAGGCTCGGCAGCGAGGGCTGGCGGAGGAGAGTTCCCTATTAAAGAACTCACATAGCCACAGGCAAATTCTCTTACTGCATCTCCTTGTGGAGACCTTTTCTTAAAAGCTGAGATTGCTCTGATGGTTCAAGGTGCTATTGAGCTCTAACTGGGGACAATTACAAGACTCCAGTCGCAGCATCTGAGGCGATGCTTGTGTCTGATAAGGTTGCTGGAGAATAATGCAAAGGAGAGAGGCCCGATAATGGGTTGCTGAAAAGATAGGATGAGGCATCTTTGCCCAGAGCCTGAAGACAGAAGCAGAGGCTGTTATGGGGAAGGCTTCCCCCACGCCACCCCCCAAATTCTTTTCCATTTTTATTGCATTAAAAAAACCACTCTCTAAACATGCACTTCAGAAATGATTTTTTTTTCTTAGCTCCAAGCTAGTAATACTCCTCACCAACTGATTTTTTTTTTTATCATGAGAGGTTTTGAGAATAATTCTGCTTTATGCATTCAGTTTTTTTCCCCCTTGTTTTCTATTGAGAAAACCAGAGAGAGAACAATTGCATTTTGTCCCTTATTTTTCTCCAGTTGCATGGTTGTTCCATAGAATTTTCTACCTTACCTTATTTTTGACTTTCAAAGCCTTTTACAAAAACAAAAAACAAAAAACCCACAGCCATTCTTTCATGGTATTTTCTTTTTACTTCCCTGCCTGTGGTCTGTTGTCTTTAGGATTTCTCTCTGTCTCTCTGTCTCTGTCTCTCTCCCCGCTAGGATTTAATAAAAGCAATTTCCAGGGTTAATTAAATTTAAAAATTCAGGCCATTTTTGCAATCACAATTTCAAAGACAAAAGATGTGAATTCGGTCCAAAGACAGGTTATGTTAAAGCAACCTGGAGATAACAGGAAGCAGGGATATGGGAGGGATTATCTAGTTTGCTTTTCTCAGGGTGTTCAGGAACCCTGATTTCCTGCCTGGTCAAGGCAGAACCACAATAGGTGCAGTGGAATGGTGTGGGGGCTGTGATAACACAGTTGTAATCCCCCCATTTTCTTCTCTCTCCCTTTTGGACTCCAGGAGGTGTAGCATAGGTAAGGCCTAAGAGCTCTGACACTGAATCCAAGACCTGTGTAATTCCTTCCAAGCGTGTATGTGTGTGTGAGCAGGTGGAGGGCACACAGCATCAGTTAACCCAGGCTGTTTTCAGTTATGTGCCCTCTTAGCCATTGTTTGAAGCCATTTCTGTGGGCAAACCAAGGTAACAAAAATACTTGCTCAGACCCAGAAGATATTTGAGATCTAGTGCTTACCTCAAAGATCATAATCTTGGGCCAAAATTAACACAAGTAGATCAGTAATGAATTAGTAACACAAGAGTGTAATTGTCAAGTTCTGGGCCATGTCACACAGATACCAGGTGCTGGTAGAACCCACAGAACTAGGAAAATGGTGAAGGCTTGGATAGTTAGGATCATCATCGAGGGCAAAATGGGATTTACTTGGGCCTTTCAGTCTCCATGAATACTTGCCCAGAACAGAGGGCATTGGATTGAACGTTACTTCACTACTGAGGGTGTCTGACCCACTCCTACTGGCAGTAGAATAATGTCAGCTCCACTGCATACAACTAAGGACCCAACATGGGTGATGAGGAAGCACAGGACATTAGAAGAGACTTAGAAGCCAATTCCAGTCCTCACTGTCTGTAAATCTCTAGCGCCAACCTTGGGAGAATCCTTTCCTTTCTCCGAGCCTCCATTTCCTCATCTTGCCCAAAGAGTTGATGAGATGGATCCTAAGGTCCTTTTGGGTTGCAGCCCTCGGGATGCTGATGGCCATGTGCAGGAGGTCGGCCATGCTTACTTGCCCTGTGACAGCTTATGAAGGTGAGTCGTTGGCAATTTCAAATACTCCTTCCTCTACCACACAAAGATCCAGCAGGATTTTCAAACTCATTTCTGGTTTGGCCAGTAGGTAATAGTCAAATAGGCATCTAGGATTAGAGGTTTCTAGTCACAGAAAAGAGCAACTGAATTCTAAGGGAGAATTTTAGGCATTATTACAGTGAGTGCTGTCTTACCATGTATATATAGCCTTATTTATAGGAAAAATATGGGGATTGAGCCCCAGAATAGAAATCCTATGGTTTAAACTCAGGAGACTGGGGCAATAGGGGAGAAATTCCAGGTGAATTAGGCAAAGAAAAAAAAAAGAATTTATAGCTTTAATTCATTTCAGAACAATTGACCCCTCAACTGGTGGTCCTGGGGCCTGGAATCACCTACATAATTTGTGGGGTCCAGTGCAAAATGAAGACATGGAGTCCCTTATTCAAAAGTTTTTAAGAATCTCAAATGGCAACAGCAGAGCATTACACCAAGCATGTGGCTTTGCAAGCATGGAGCCCTGTGCTACTGCACAGGTTGCACCCCCATGAACTTGCCCTTCTGGGCACTCTCACAGGACAGGTGAGACAATGGACCACTGGTCTAGCAGAATGAGGAAAGGGTTAATTAAATTAATTGTTTAGGGGGCATTTTGCTTACTCTGTGCAAGGAGCTCAGCAGAGCATCTAATCGACTGGGTTCCAGACATAGGATGCGTAGAAGACAAAATTGCTGGGCAATTCCAATTTAAAGCATTCTGTAGTATCATTGCCCATTGTCTATGTTTCACTATGTTTTGTTACTATTTTGTTGCTCAGAAAGTACAGATACCCAATATGTAAAATATGTTCATAAATTTTTGGTCACTTCATTTTAATACAAAAAGTACATATGAGTTGGATTGATACTCTGTGCTGCCCTAGGAGATGTGAGGGATGCAGAGGACATTGCCCTAGCCTCCAAGGAATGATGTTATTCATCCATTCATCAAGATGACCCAGAAGTACCTTTCCATAGAGAGACTCATCAGCTATCAGCACCTTAATGTAGTGTAGACACTAAATGGACCTCCTTAATGACAGTTTGTGGATCAGACCTGTGACAGATTTGGGGTGAGCATTCAGGGGCTTCATAATGTAACAGTGATACAAAGATACCTAAAATGTTTTAGTTAAAACATTTCGCTGAGGCACAAATTTGAATTAGGGGCTGCAGGGGGCATAGAGGAGCCAGGCACTTATTCTGACGACTTGCTCACATCTGCCTTTCATTATGGCTTTGGATCTCTTGATTTATCACTACCCCATGTAATTCTCAGGGTTAATTCTATGGTGTAGTAGTATTCATAGTGTAGGGGATTCATGAGGGACTTAGAATTTACTCTTCTAACATGCTAAGGAATGAATGTGAGCCAAACTTTCTGCTTATTCAGACTGGTAATCACTGAATTAGTCTGACATCGAAAGAGTCCTCTGAATTTCTCCTTCTGTATCTCTGTTTGTATGCCCTAGTTCTCTATCTCATCCATCGTTTTATATTTTCCCACTGTTTCTAATACTCCAAAGGAGGCTGAACTCTTCTAAAATAAGCCCTGTGTCGATGTCCTTTTCCACACTGGTGACAGGGACTCAGTTTTCATATGCACCAAAGGAAATATGCAAATCAGCATGTTTAAAATAACAGAGTTTATTAGCATAGTTTGGTGGAAGGATTTATAAAGAATATTTATAAATTTATAAATTTGTAAATCAGTTAAACATTTGGGACCTTCAAATAGTTAATGATAACATTAAAATATAAGATTTATAAATCTAATGACATTTCTAGGTTTTCAATACAGATTTATGAATTACTGTTTAACAAAGAACTTAGTTTTCAAGAGCTTTGGGTCCTTAAGTGCTAGAATACCCCAGGAATCCCATAACGATCATCTCAGACTGTCCAATCCCAGTGCATCAAATAGACTCTCAGGCCCCTGTCTTACCCCTCGAGGGGCCTTAGAGCAAGTCTTCAGCATGAAAGCCAATGTTAGGATGAGACACTGGTGTGGCCTGTGCTATTATACGAAGACTGAGCAGCTGCTTTTCCCGCAAGGACATTTTCTGTCTGTTCCTGAAGAACTTTTGAATACCAATACCACCCTCTCTCCACGCAGCCCCTAAGTGAAGAGGGTTTCTCAGAGTTGCACAACTTCCATCCCAAGAGCCTTGGCTCTTTTCCAAAGTGTGCATGTGCTAAAAGCCCTCTCTGATTCAAGAGTTTAGTGTTAGGGAAGTCTCTCATGTCTTAAAAAAAAAAGAAAAAGAAAAGATAAAAAGCAAGCACACACACAAAAATAATTCTTAGTTTTCTAGAGTTCTAAAACTTATTTTTTAAATTAAATATTTTTAAGCAGCGGATTTTCAAACCAGCTATTAACTTTTCAGAGTTTCATTATAGTTTTTAAAAAATCATAATTACTTGAGGTAGGGGAGGGTGGGGTGTCTACTTTATTCCTAATGGAAACTATACATATAGATGAAGTGTCTATATAAAAAATGGGAACTGTGATTACATTAATACTGTCTAACTGATATTCAATAACTCACCCTTCTATTTCCTATTGTCCACATTTAAATACTTCAAAAAGAATTCTAATCAAGTGGAAATTAATAGGGGAGGAAAGACTGGGGCTGGCAGGAGAAGGTTCTAATCCCACTATCTCTTAATATTTCAAAGTCTCTTTTATTTTCTTAATAAAAGAGTGAGAGAAAGAGAGGGAGAGAGAGAAAAGGGAATTAATCCAGTGCTCTGAACTGTCCTCTCATCTAAATGCTTTAAATAAATTCTAAGAGAATATTACACACGAGAAGGCGATTTCTGGCCAATGGCCAGGCTTTATTTTTGCTTCTTGACTTTCCTTCTTCCTTCCCTTTTTTCCACCTGTCTTCTCTCCCCCTTTTCTCTGCTCCAAGATCTTCCAAATCCAGTGACAAGAGCTATATTTAAAGTCCAGGCTCCTAACGTAATCTGGACACACATCTGCCCCTGCCTTCCCCACTCCACCACCTGGGAGCCGCGCTCCCTTCCACACACCCTGTGTTTCTGGCCTTGCTTTTCCCTCATTTCCTCTGCCTCAGCTTTTCCGCTTCCCTCAAGTCCTACTTACTCTTCAGGACCCCCCTTGTCTATGAAAGTATCTCTATGTAGCGTCTTTAAAATTACAGCAATAAGGAAACATTGTGACTGTGAATGTTTATCGAGCATTCCCAGTGTACTAGGCCATTTATTTGCATTGTATCACTGAATCCTCTCAGGAGTCCCCAGGAGATTATCCCAACCTTGTGGGTGTCCTAGGAGCAGGAAAAGGTTAAGTCAATTGTCAAAGCAATGACTCTTGAGTAGGAGAGCCTGAGGTAGAGTGCCACCATCTGTTTCCCCAGTCTGCAAACACATTTAAGTAAAAAGAACTTTAATATAAAGTTCTCTAATTGTTTCATAGGGCAACATCAGTTTTCTTAAGTAAATTGATAAGTGTTGCGACGAGCGCAATCATATCTTGTATTTGTTTGTGTCTCCCTGGGATCTCATTTGGAATAGGTACACAGTAGCTTCTCAGTGCCTACTTAAAGATAATCATAGGATTTTCCCTATGAACTTGGTAATTTTTACCATGTAAACCCAATTTGGGTTTTCTAAAGGTATACATTATCTTGTTTTTCCTCAAAATTGAACTAAATGAGTCAATGATGACACTACAAAGTTGCTATCAAATATCTATTATTGATTGATCAACTGATTGACTTATTCATTAATCCATTTCACAAACATTTATTGAGCACTTTAATGTGCCAAACACTATTCTAGACACTGGGAGACACAGCAGTAAGGAAAATACGAGGGCTGTCTGGAAAGTATCCAGCTATGTAATCGTTCTCGTTATATTGCCAATGGCTGGATTTTTTCCTGGAAGCCCTCCTATACAGAAAATTCTAGTTGGGAGAGAGAGAAACAAAGTAAATCAGCAAAATGAATGCTTGATGGTGATAAAACAACATAGAAAAATAAAGCAGGAGATGATACAGGCAGGGGGCTACAGTTCTAAATAGGATGATCAGGGAAAAACTCACTGAGCACAGACTGGTAGGAGGTGAAGGAAATGTGGATATCTGGGTCAAGAGTCCAGGCAGAAGGAAAAGCAAACACAAAGGTGGGAATGTGCCTGAAAGGTTCAGATCCAAGAAGGGGGTCAGGGTAGCTCACTTACCTCTAATGATAGAAGAGAAGTTATATCTCTTAAGTGTATACATGTAAACATCGGCAAAAGTTTAATATAGACCAGCATGGGCAGGCAGATCCCCAAAGTCCATTCACAGATTTTGAGCAGAAAGACGAGAAAGGGGTATGAATGCGTAGGGTATGAAAGTGTTACTACAAAAAGCACTACTGGAATAGTCAGTCAGTGTTGTGCCAGCTTCCCTAGAAAACAAAGTCTGAGGCAAGGGTGGAGTTGCGTTTTCTGAAAGGTAAAATCCCAGGACACAGAGAACGTAAAGGGAGGAGGCGAAGAGGGCAAGGCGGTGGATGACTTCTCTGGCCACTGCCTAACAGGAAGGCTGGAGGAGACAAGCAGGTGGCCTTGCAAGGGCACCTGCAGGGCCTGCAGGGTGGCTTCTGAGGCTGTGCTTGGCTCAGTCCATGGAGAGAAGGGAGAGGAAACATTGGTGGGTTCCCTGCCATCACCTGTTTCCCACTGGTCAAATTTCATCCTGCTGATACATAATCACCACCCATCCCCCACCCGGGATGCCAGGTTGTGACACCTGGCTCCCTCGTCTGATTGCCAAGCCTGTGGTGTGACAAGTCACTAAAGTCTAGATGTGGCAGGAGGAGACAGAGACCAGACCTGCACCAGGTTAGCCTGGCTGCATTGTACCTGCTCACGGGGAAGGCCCAGGATCCCCCTGCAAGCAACTGGTAGGCCCCAGGCAGCGGGAAATACGGGGTCTCAGTGGGGTTGGTAGGCAGGAGCAGCTGCTGAGGCACAGCAGGTGGCTGAGGGCCTGGCAGTGGCAATGCTGCTGGGTCTGAGGAGACACATAAGATGTGTCTTACAGTCAGTAAATAGCAATATTATCAAGAGCAAATGCTTATCCAATCCTAAAAACAAGTAAGACAGAAGCCTCATTTCCCCTAGACTTGGAATAAATTGTGAAAGATTGGTTTTGTATGCATATATGTTTTGTGACAGGGGAAAAGTAAAGATGGATTGAGAAAAGAAGCACCTAAGCTATAACTAGGAAAATATACTAGAAAAGGATATGGATTGGGTACTCTTTTGAGAACACCAACTAGCTACAGTAAATTACCCTAACCAGGTCAATTTCAACTACAAGTTTGCCCCACAGAAGTTAAAGCCAATAGGAGAGTATGAAAGCCTAGGTCAGAGGATTAAAACAAAATTAATCAATTTAACAGACTTAATATGACTGAATCTTCAACTTTTAAAAATGGACAAATGGAAAAAGTTGATGAATTTAATCATGGCTGAAAAAAATCACTGTGTAAATATTATAGGTATCTAAAATACTAGATAACTTATCCTGCTATATTTTTTTCAATTTTCAAATCATTTAGTTATTGGAGAGACATAGTCATAGAAGAAACTCTGAAAATTTAATTTAGTGAAATGCAATATTTTTTATAAAGCAAACCAAATCTAGAAGGAACAGAAACATATAAATATATAACCAGGCATATCACTAGGGCAGAACTATATGCAACACATTTTTGGTGAATGTCATGAAAAACTGCTTTATAAAGATTGAATTCAGAATTGCCTGCATTCTCTCCTTTTTTTCTTTCTTGTTTCCCCTCTTTGGCCATTCTTTCTGCCTCTGGGCCTGATGCGTATACTCTAGCCACATTTCCTTGGCCTTGCTGTAGTCTGCCTTCTCTCTGAAAAACAGTTTTATGAAAATTCAGTCAATGAAATTGCTCTGTTGAACTTTCATTTGGCATCATAGTAAGATCGTGTGTGTTCTGTGAGCCACCTACTTCATTCAAGGGGTGGCTCATGACGTTGGCACCTGGATGGGGCCTGGAGATCCTCAAGTCAACTCTTCATTTTGCACCTGAGTAAGCCAAAGCCTGAGGAGCAAAAGGGACTCACTGAATGCCTCTCAACAGAAAGGAATGCCTCCTGACTTCTTGCAGTACACAGTTTTTAATATCTACACTCATTTCTACACACAGGTAGGAAGCGTGAATAAAGAGGAGGTTTGATGTCAGATGGATACTCGATTTATCAGGGTGATCACCTTTTAAATTATATAAATGTCTAATCACTGTGTTGTACACCTGAAAGTAGTATAATATTGTATGTCAATTATAATTGAAAAATAAAACATTATTTTAAAAAGATTCAATTGAAACAAATACCTTTTATATTATTTATTTATAGCTGCATAACAGCTCACCTTAAAGCTTCGTCACTTCAAACGGTAAACATTTATTGCTCACAATTTCTATTTGTCAGGAATTCAGGAGCAGCTTAAGTGGGTGCTCTTGGCTCAGGGTCTTTCATTTTGCAGTCAAGATGTTGGCTGGGGCTATAGTCCTTTGGAAGTTTAACTAGAACTAGAATTTGCTTCCAACATGACTCATTCACATAGCTGTTGGCAGGAGGCCTCAGTTTCATGACAAGGAAACTGGCCTCTGCCGAAGTAAATAATCTAAGAGCAAGGTGGAAGCCACAGTGCTTTTAATGACCTAGCCTTGGAAGCCACGTGCCATGACTTCTGTTACACTCTGTTTGTTATACAAGCAACCCTATTTAATGTGGGAGGGCCCCACCTGGGAGTATGAATGCTGGGATGTGGAAATTATCTGGGGGGAGGGGATCATCATGGAGGCTGGGTGCCACAATTCCTTTGAATCAAAACCAGATATTCCTTAACTGTTTAGAAACATGCTCCAGTGCTTACTATCAAATTCTACCCATCCTCTCTGTAATTCGTTTCACCACTTCTTAGTAATTTAAACTGCTTTTCCATTTCCACCATATTTGATTGCTACAACAACCCTTGAATATAAGGGTAGGATTGGAATGTTTGCTTAAGGAATGGAAAAGCACAGGCACACAGAAATTAAGTAATTTGCTTAAAGCCAGGCAATGGCAGGGCTGAAGGTTACGACGTTCCTTATTGAGGTTCATGCCATTTGATTACCCTCTGTCTTCCTGTCTTGGCCATCTTTCTTTCTTCTGATCATCATCCATCATTCAGTAAGTAATTTAGCTCGTGGTTCAAATTCTTCTTCTCTATCTTATCTGAGAGCATCCTACATGACTACATTGTCTCAGTAGATGAACCTAGTCATTATGCTAGACTAGCAATTCTTTGAGCTTCAGATCTCCAATGACCTACACCCTAGTTATCTGCATCCATAATCACTCCATTGACTCGGCCATACTGCTCAACCTCCAAGTTCACTAATTCAAGCATTTGGCTTTCTGCCACAATTTCCTCTCCTTTTGTCACCATTTGTGATGGGTAACTTTCTGTATCAATCTGGCTAGGCAATGGTGACCAGTTGTGCGGTCAAACACCAGTCTAGATGTTGCCGTAAAAGTATTTTTTAGATGTGATTAACACTTAAATCAATAGACATTGAATAAAGCAGAATGCCCTCCATAATGTGGGGGCGGGGGGGGCCTCATCCAATCAGCGAAAAGCCTTAAGAGCAAAGACTGAGGTGCCAAAGAAGGAAGGGAGGGAGGGAGGGGAAAGAATACAGCAGGGCTCCTGCACTTAAAGAACTGTCAGACTAGTAGAGAAGACCAACCAATGAAATGCAGTCTTTGAGGCAATGTTAAAGGTGTATACAGAGAAAGCAGGATGATCACAAAAGAAGTCATTTCCACGGATAGGGAGGTAGTCGGGAGTGGTCAAGAATGCTTTTATAACAGGGTATCTTTCAAGTGGGGGGTCTCTACTAAAGAATGAGTCCTCTCTCATTGTGAGGACAAAAACACTAAGTGGAGAGTCAAGAGAAGTTTAGTCCCAAAACTATGACTGAGAAGCCATGTAACCTTGACCCATACACTTCACCAACTTAGAGCCCTAGCTGTCTCAACCAGAACAAGTACCATCTCTGACAGTGCAATGTATTTCGTGACTTAAGATTCCACATTAAGATCTTCTCTGCTGCTATTTACTCTAATGGGCCTTCTCAGTGATCTCAAGCAGCTTATAATTATGGCTTTGGAAGGCAAAACAACAACAACAACAACAACAACAACAACAACAACAAAAAACAAGAAACATGCCACATTTACTTAAGCTACTATGGTTGTGGCATTTGTGTGCTCTACCTATTCAAATCAACATTTTTATGATTATGCTGCCATTTGAATTATGCCACTAACACATAAAATAAATCAGTAAATATTCTTTGCTATGTTATCTTATTATCAGCACTCCTATTTTATAGACAAAAAACCTAAGAATTAGAGAGAATGAAAAGGTTGCATAACCTAACTTGGTAAGTGAAAATAGGTTTTAGATAAAAATCATGCTTTTTGAGCACCTGATTCCAAAGCTAGGGTTCAGGCTGGGGATGCAGGTTTTTATCACCTGGAGGACAGAATGTTGTAATTTTCTTTTCTTGGGGATTTCTTTGAAAATCATCTCAATGCAACAATTCTTGCTGAATGTAAGAATACAACTTTTCTTTGACACAATCTCTGGGGAACTGATCAAGCCTTTGTCACTGACGGCACTGGTCCTATTGGGAAAATAGAGTCTGAAGTCAGTTATTTCATTCTGTAACAAGATGATGACTAGTTTAAACCTCTCTTCCCCTCTTGAATGAGGACAGTATAGTCTATCTCCTGGTTTCTACTTCTGAATCACATTTTATCTAAAAACTAGAGAGTAAATTGAAAAATTTTGCTTTTTAAAATATTTCCTACGTTTCAGCCCCCGAATTGGACTCTATTATAAAAGTTTGTTTTGTTTTGTTTTCCTGTTGAAGATAGAGAAACCAATGACTTAAGTCTAATTTGGGGCTTAGTAAACGTTCCTCCATTCATATAATAGCATTTGCCTTGACTCCGATGTCAAGACTAAGACTAAAACAAAATTGTTTTCGCTGCTTCTAGGTCTAGTTCTAGCTTTGTCTTCTTTTTGGCTCAGGAACTGCCCCAGGTCCCCCACTGTCTCCTCAGAACTTTCTCCATGTTTATCAACACCAAGTCTCCACCTTCTCACTTGGATTTCAAATTTTTGGAAAAATGCTTTTGGATTCATAAATACATTTTGTTGTTTTTTAATTTGTTTCTCAGGGTGAAACTGCTTTACATTTCTGATTAAATAAATAATATATCTTTATTATGAAAAGAAGTGATAACCATGATAAGTCCAGCAACCACCTCGCACCATTCCATGCTATCACAATATTATAGACTGTATTTTCTATGTTGTATATTACATCCCCAAGACTTACTTATTTTATACCTCAAAATTTGAACCTCTTATTCCCCTTCACCTTTCCCCACATTTTAATTTTCAATTACAGTTGGCATTCGGTATAATTTTATATTTATTTCAGGTGTATGGCATAGTGGTTAAACATGTATGTAATATAACATGTGATCCTCTGACCAGTCTAGACTCACTGGCACTATACATAGTTATTATCATATTATTGACTGTATCGCCTTTGCTTAACTTTACAACCCCATGACTATTTTGTAACCACCAATTTGTACTTCTTAATCCTTTTTCACCTTTTTCACCCAGCACCTCAATTCCCTTCCATCTATCACCCCAATAGATCTAGTGCCCATCTAGACACCATACATAGTTACTCCAATATTACTGACCATATTCCTTATGCTGTACCCTGCATCCCCATGACTACTGTGTAACAACTGCTCTGTACTTCTTAATCCCTTCCACCTTTTCACCCACCTCCAAACTCCCTCCCATCTGGTAACCATTAAAATGTTCTCTGTGTTTATGAGTTTGTTTTTGTTTTATTTGTTTGTTTTGTTCTTCATTCCGCTTATAAGTGAAATAATGTGGCATTTGCCTTTCCTTATCTGACTTACTATGCTCAATACAATACCCTTTAGGTTCATCCATGTTGTTGCTGATGGCAAGATTTCATTCTTTTTTATGGCTGGGTAATATTCCATAGTATATATGTACCATCCTTCCTTATCCATTCATCCATTCAGGTATACCCAGGTTGCCTTTATATCTTGGCTATTGTAGATAATGCTGCAATGAACATGTGGATGCAGATGTTTCCTTGAAGTAGTGTTTTGTGTTTCTTCAGATAAATACCCAGAAGTGGGATTACTGGGTTCTTCTTTGTCTCGTTATAACCTTTATTTTAAAGTCTATTTTGTCTGGTATAAATATTGCTACCTTTGCTTTTTTGTTTGTTTGTTTCCATTTTGATGAAATGTCTTTTTCTTTTTTTTTTTTTTTTTTTCAGGCCAAAAGGATTTATTATTATTTTTTTTTTTTTTTGCAATTTTATTTTATCCCAGGTGTCACTTTTATTTTTTTATTTTTTTTTTTTAAATTCATTTTTATTGTTAGACTTATTGGGGTGACATCTGTTAGCAAGGATTACATAGGTTTCAGGCATATAATTCTACAGTGCATTGTCAACTTGTTGTATAATAAGTTCACCAAATGTCTTTTTCCATCCCTTTAGTTTCGGTATGTGTGTGTCTTTTGGTCTCAAGTGAGTCTCTTGTAGGCAGCATATGTATGGGTCTTGTATTCTTATCCTTTCAGCCACTCTATGTCTTTTGATTGGAGCATTTCATCCATTTACATTTAAAGTAATTGCTAATAGATTGGTAGATATTGCCATTTTATTACTTATACTTTTTTTAAATAGCAAGCATCTATACAGCATTTACTATCTTTCAGTCACTATTCTAAGAGCTGTAAGTATGCCAACTCATTAACTGTCACAGCAAACCCATCACAGGCATTTTTATGGGGATACTGAGGCATGGAGCAGAGGATAAACAATTTGCCTAAGATCACAAATCTTAGTGAGTAGCAGAGCCAGAATTTGAACCCAGGTAGCTGTGCTCCTAATGACTGTGCAGTATTGCTATGCTGCATTTGAAAGAGATAGGTCTGGGCTCAAATTCCAATCCTACTACTTACTGGCTGTGCAACCATGGGCATGCTACTTAAACTCTCTGCATTTTATTATTCATATTTTGATATATATTTTTTTCGTCTTAAGTCTCTTTAACATTTCTTGTAATTCTGGTTTGGTGGTGATGAACTTCTCAGTTCCATGCACAACCAAAAAACACACCAGGCCATTCATTCATTTCTTTATGCTCACTTTGTTCCAATGGAACATCACATTCCCAGACCAGGAGGCCTTAACTTCTCAGAACCCACCTGTTTTGGGGAGGTAGATCACACAAAAGTTATTTTTCTAGATAACATTTGTTATTATGAATCACCTCCCTGACAGTGATGGCAAGTAGGTTTAATCTTCTTTGTCAATTCCAATTCATTAATCTACCAATAAACATTTACTGAACACAAAGGTAATTCCAGGTACTATCCTAGGTACTAAAGATACACCTGTGTACACGAATCTGTTACTAACTTCTATCAGGAACCCTGTATTAAAGAGCTTTTAAGACCAAATCTGAGCTGGAAATAGAGTGCTGAAGTTAATTATTTGAGATTTGGGTTTAAGGTGTGTTCTTCAACAGAGTGTCTTGGAGCATTACCAACCAGAGAGCACTTTCAATAAAATGCTTATTTTAGATTTTTTTTTTTTTTTTTGCAGGGGGGCTCACATGTGTAATATGATTGGTTCATGAATGGAACAGTTTATGCTTATAAATGCCTAAGTAAGACATCATTTTCTCTGCATTTACAGCTTTCAGGAACGTTTCCTTTCTGTTCCCCTTTGCAGGGCAAGTCCTCCCACCTCCCAAATTGTCTTTTCCCTGAGTGTCATTCTTTGGGAAACTCAGATTTAGGCCGAGAGCGCCAATCTGACTTCCCACCTATACTGACCTTAAGCTTTGTCTCTGTTCCTGGATTAGTCCTTGAAACTTGAAGCTCCAATTCATCTGGAATAAGCAGATATCCCAGGGCGGCCATTGGCTCATTGCCCACTTACCTTTCTGAGTTATTGCTTTATTATTACTTTTATTCTTAAGGGTTTTCCTTCCATTTTTTGCCAGCTTAGCTGTGGATTAAGCCTACATGTATTTAAAGATTGCATGAGAGGAGTTTTATGAATATTTTAGTTCACTATATAGCCAGAAACAGAGGTCTCTATCATGTTTACATCTATTGTCATTTGTTCCAATTTCCCATCTATATGAAATTGATTTACTTACTCATTTTTATGGATACCAGGGCTGTTAGACAGCTCACTAAGGAATCTGCTTCCTTTCTGCCCATACCTATACGATTCTTCTTTTCACTGCCCACCACTAAAATCTATTAATTAAAATGAATCTAAACAGAACACAGCTATGTTTTTCATCAGGAATGTAAATAAATGCTGATACAATACCTTATGCCATGGATGCAAAGAAAAATGAATTCATCTTTATATTTAAAATATCTTCTGTTTATCAGCTCTGCTTCCAGCCTAACAGTGGTAAGGGGACAGATCACATATCTGGTAAATCAGGATAGATTCCAAAGATGGAATCTGAATACTTAAGTAATAGTCATTATCATTTTAGCGCACAACATGTTACCTATTCATTAGACAATTGTTGAGCACCTACCAGGTAATTATCATGCTAAGCATCAGAGATAACAGAATAAATGAGGTTCACCCAAACCCTGATATGACACTGAACATGTGCAGTGTGAAATACTAACATATGCACAGACATAATCAGTCCACATTGGGCCCTGTCCTGCTGAGCTTCCACCAGATTTAAATCCTGAGGCTTCTTCCCTTTATTTCTTTCCTTTCCCTTCCTTAATAAGCGACCTTGACAGTGAAAAACCTGGGAGGAACCTTAACTGTCCCTGTAGCTGAAAGATTAAATAAAGTATACACAATAGCCAACAAAACTCAGCAAATCTCCCAGTTTTGCCCTTTTGAAGAGAAATCGTTTTCTCCTAAAGAAAGAGGGCCTTCAGTTATATTCATTAAAAATGGCTGGCTGACACAGTTTGTATGTTTGAGAAAGTCCATCTGTTTAGTATAATGCACTATTCAATTTAAAAGAAGTGGTCCCTTATTAAAGATATGATTTATTCTTAGAAAAACTACTGATTTATAGCTCACTGGGGTATATATTTAATACTGTCAAAAAATGAAAGGACACCCCAAACTATCTGCAGTGCCACAGCTACTCGTTCTGAAAAGGATCTAAGGCAGCCGAGACCCCTGGGTGTTAAATGTAATCTTTGCCTGGGATAAAAGCACAGAGAATTGCTGATCTTTATAAAAAAATCTGTCTCTACCCACCGCCTTCTTCCTCTCTCTTCCACCACAGTGCAGTCCATCGCCAGGAAGCTCAGAACTGAAATTAAGGGGGGAAATGGGCTGTGTTTGTGTCATTTAAAAAAATCTGCAGCCAGACAGGACTCTTTTTTAATGCTTGCTAGAGGAAAGTTCATCACTAAAACAAATACAGCTTCTTGATGGTAATGGATAAATTTGACTACAGAAATAATGGAAAACCTATAGAAAAACAGAAAATATGTTTCCCCACTCTTAGGCTGTTATCATCAATTGAAGGAAATGTAGTACTGGTTGCCAAAAATAGCTACATAAAAAACTCCTGTAGCACCAATTCCCAATTCTTAGAGTCAGAACTTATGCCTTTATTTTCACTCTGAGATTTTCATCCACTTTTATCTGTATAGATTGGATGTTGATGACTTTCAGATCTACAACTTGTATCTTGACCTCTCACCTTCACAGTACACCCCCATTTTGAGACCTCTTAATACTTTCTACTTCCGTTCTCCACTGTCACACCAAATTCAACGGGACCAAAATAAAGCCTTACCCCTTTTCTTCATTTTTTTTTTCAAGTAGAATTCCCTTCCAACTTCTAGTCTCCCAGTTGAGAAAATTTTTAGACATGTTTCACTTGATCCCCTATGACCAGTTTGTCCCCTGATCACACCATTCCTTTTCTGAAATGCCCCTGGGATGTACCCCTACTCTTCAGCATCCTAGCCCAAGCTTGTGCTACCTCAGGCCTTGATTTAAAAGGCTTCTTTGTGGAGCTCCCTGGCTCCAACCATTCTGCTCTCTCTGCCTCTTCCAGTTCATTCTTCTGAGTTTAACTTCTAGAACCACAATAAAGGGCTTCTGCCTTCTTGCTCCAACATTATATCCTGCTTTCTCCATCATCACATCCTTTCCTACCCCTGCCTTTTTTGCCCATTTAGCTTTCCTTACTGGGAATGTCAGCCCTCCCATTTCCTAGTATCTGCCTACCCAAATCCAGCTCATCCTTCAAATCCACATATGTAAATTTAGGTAAAAATAAGTTTCATTTATCATGTGTTTTATTTATTTATTAGTTTCAGATGTACAAAACAACACAATGATTAGACATTTACACACCTCACAAAGTGATAACTCCAACAAGTCCACTACCCATCTGACACCGTACTTAGCTTAGTTTCATATTCCGCATATGAGTGAAGTCATACAGTTTTTATTTTTTCTGTCTGGCTTATTTCACTAAGCATGATGATCTCCAGGTCCATCCATTTTGTTGCAAATGGCAGTATTTCATCTTTTCTTATAGCTGAGTAATATTCCATTGTGTGTATGTACCACAGCTTCTTTATCCAGTCATCTGTCGCAGGGCACTTTGGTTGTTTCCATGTTTTGGCCACTGTGAACAGCGCTGCAATGAACATTGGGGTACATATGTCTTTGCAGACAAAGGTTTTCAAGTTTTTTGGGTGGATCCCCAGAAGGGGGATTGCTGGGTCATATGGTAGCTCCATTCCCAATTTTCTGAGGAACCTCCACACTGCCTTCCACAGTGGTTGTACCAGTTTGCACTCCCACCAGCAGTGTACCAGAGTTCCTTTTTCTCCACATCCTCTCCAGCACTTGTTATTCCTTGTCTTGTTCATAACAGCCATTCTCACAGGTGTGAGGTGGTATCTCATTGTGGTTTTGATTTGCATTTCCCTGATAGCTAATGAGGATGAGCATTTTTTCATATGTCTGTTGGCCATTTGTATTTCTTCGTGGGAGAAGTGTCTGTTTAGTTCTTCCGCCCACTTTTTAATTGGGCTGTTTGTTTTTTTGTTAAGTCATATTAATTCTTTATATATTTTAGATATTAGACCCTTATCTGATGCATTATTTGCAAATATTTTCTCCCATTCAGTTGGCTGTCTCTTTGCCTTGTTGATGGTTTCTTTTGCTGTGCAGAAGCTTTTTAGTTTAATACAGTCCCATTCATTTATTTTTGCTTTTACTTCCCTTGCCTTTGCGGTCAGGTTCATGAAGTCTTCCTTGAGTCCTAGGTCTATGTTTTCTTCTACACAGTTTATTGTTGCAGGTCTTATATGAAGGTCTTTAATCCATTTTGAGTTAATTTTTGTATATGGAGAGAATTCACAGCTCAGGTTCATTCCTTTGCATATGTTTTTCCTACTAAAGAGGCTGTCTTTTCCTCATTGCATGTTTTTTGCTCCTTTATCGAAAATTATTTGTCCATAAATTTGTGAATTTATTTCTAGGTTTTCAGTTCTGTTCCATTGGTCTATATTTCTGTTTTTCTGTCAATACCAAGCTGTTTTGACTGTTGATGCTTTGTAATATAAATTGAAGCCAAGGAGTGTAATGCCACCAGCCTTATTCTTTTTATGTAGTATTGCTTTGGCAATTTGAGGTCTTTAATGATTCCATATAAATCTGATAATTCTTTTATCTATTTCATGAAAGTATGATTGTGGGATTTTGATGGGTATTGCATTAAATCTGTAGATTGCTTTGGGTAGAATGGCCATTTTAACAATGTTAAGTCTTCCTATCCATGAACAGGGATATTTTTCAGTTGCCTGAATTTATCCTTTGATTTCTCAGCTAGAAGCTGCTCCTGAGACCAATATGAGATGTGGTAAAAGAGTGGCCCAGGAAAGGCTACCTGGGGCTGCCAGAGTCCAGAACTCCTCACACCAGGCTCAGGTGCAGTGAGGGGCAGTAGGGCTTCCTTTCTGGCCTCTCTGAGGTCTGCCAGCCAGCCCAGGCTCCTGCTGATCTCACTGTGGAACAACCTGTGCTCTCCAAGTTGCATTACCTTGCTTCTCACCTCTAATGTAATGGCTTTTCTACATTTCTTATCAGAACCATCATGGGGGCAGTGCCTTTTCTTTGTATCTGCTACTTTTAAGTATTTGAAGAGATTGAATACAATTTTTTTGTTCTCTTAGTCTGCTCTGTACTCACCCTCTTTTCTCTCATACAGGCTTTGTTCCACCCACCGTTTGCTCTTGCCCTCCCAGTAGGTGATTTGGCCAGAAAAGGCAGCTATGATGCCACCTGCACAGGTGTGGTGTCCTATGGGAAGCTGAAACCATCTAAACTGACCTGTTGTCCACTGGCAACACATGACAGATATGATAAAGGAGGTTTATAAGGATAAAAGGAAAACCATTTAAAATTATTTCTAATCCCCCTGCCTCACGGGCTGGGGTGCTTCCTAGTAATAGGAGAGCCCTTTAGAAGCTAAATGCCCTCAACAGTGGTGGATGTAAGTTCAGAAGCAGAGAAGTTAAGGCAGAGTTACATTGCTCTGCATGATAAGGGAGTAAGAATAAATGAAATGGGAATTGAGAAATCTAGGAGAAAGGAGGCAGGGATGACTAAGGCCAGACCCTGAGATGCATGGGGGACAAGAAAGAGAAGACAGGATACACACACACACACACACACCCTTGCCCTAGCAAAGATATATGCAAAGGGGATTTTTCTGGAGAAATGCCATGTATTATGCAATCTTGTTCTGGGAATTTTCATCAAAATTATTGAAAGCACAACATACTTGTAGAGTTACATTTCTTGCTGAAGATTGTGGTGAAGAGCACAGGTTTTGTGTCAAGTTGCGAGTGCTGCGGCAGAACAAAATCAGCCTGCTCAAACCTTGATTCTGACTTTGACTAATAATGCTTATGCATGACATTTACTATAACCACTACCCCATGTTTCCCATTGTCCTACATGGTAAAGATTTGAAGTCCCCAACCCAAGACACCTTTTATTTGGAAAGAAACATTTTCTAGTACTTCTATAGCCAAAAGCAAAAAGATTGAAAATTATGTTTCAAATGGAAACATATGATAATTAATAAGAACTGCTACCTATTTTATAGCACTAAGCCAGATTGCTAATTTATGAATGGTATATATTACAAGTTTTATATGCATAAAATGATGTATTCATAATATTATAATCTTAAATTTATTTATTCAGCCAGTTATTCAAAATATATTTACTAGAGTTTAAGTTTTTGTTTGAAATAAAATTACAAGCTGCTGAGCTTAGAGAAATCAAGGATCTCTTTATTTTTTTTCCAGTTTGAATAAAACACTACAGCAAGATTGGGAAGCTATTATAATTTTCAAGACTGTATCCTCCATGATTTCTAGCAGATGACATAAAAATGAGCCTCTTTTGCATATACACTTCTTAAATAACTTTCTGGAGGTCTTCAGAGCATACTGTTGAAATTGTATACTACACAGCAGAAATTTTCAATGTGGGTACAGGAACCCATGAGGTTTCTCCAAATCAGAATTCACTTCATATCTCTGTGTAAGGGATGTTCATGCCAGCTGTCCATCAGAGGGATTTAGGAAAGAATTAAGGGGTTATCTTTTGGGAAAATAAGTTATTTTGTCTCTAAGTGACTCAGAATGCATTCTTTATCACGCCATAAAGCAAGCATAGTGTCCAGGCCCTGTGAAACCAAAATATGATGCTCCAATTTCATGAGAGAATGCGGGGAGACAAAAGGACACTCAAAATAGTGGGGCTGCTAATTCTGCAGGTAAGACTGCCCATGATGTTCTGTCAGAGCCTAGAAGATGGAAGCCAGCATTTGTCTCATCCTGTATGGTAGGGTCTAAGAAAAACTGCATTTGTTATATACTGTAAAATGGGATCATCATATCTGGCATCAATATAATACCAGAGAGAAAGTTTGTAATAAACATAATTGGAAAATCTTTAGAGAAAGATAGTACTCAGTTAAAATAAAGATAAGGCTCTGCCCAGACTCTGAGGAAGGGTGATGCTTTTACAATATTTAGATATACTGGTCTGGGGCTAAAGTAAGGTGCAAGAGGGGAGTAGCTATATTTGTTCATCCTGTCAATTAATTGTTGCATTTTAAAATACATGATGACCTGATGCTATATATAAAGAACCCCATAGATTCCACCAAAAAACAATCGGAACTGATAAATGAATTTAGTAAAGTAGCAAGATACAAAATTAATATTCAGAAATTGGTTGCACTTTTATATACCACTAATTAACTATCATAAAGAAATTAAAACAATCTCATTTACAATTGTATCACAAATAAAATATTTTGTAATAAATTTAACCAAGGAAGTAAAAGACCTATACTCAGATAATTTTAACACACTGAAGAGAGAAATTAAAGAAGACACAAATAAATGAGAACATATACCATGCTCATGGATAGGAAGAATTAATATAGTTAAAAAGCGATCTGTAGATTCAATGCAAAAAGCGATATATAGATTCAATGCAATCCCTATCAAAATACCAATGGCATTTTTCACAGAACAGGAACAAATAATCCTAAAATGTATATAGAACCATAAAAGACCCTGAATAGCCACAGCAATCCTGAGAAAGAGGAACAAAGCTGGAGGTATCACTCTACCTAATATCAAAGGGCATAGTAGTCAAAATAGCATGGTTTTGGCATAAAAACAGACACATAGATCAATGGACCAGAATTGATAGCCTAAAAATAAATTCATGCTTATATAGTCAGTTCATCTATAACAAAGGAAGCAAGAATTTATATTAGGGTAAAGACAGTCTATTCAATAAATGGTGCTGGGAAAACTGGATGGATGCATGCAAAAAACAAAAAAAGAAAGAAAAAAGAAACTGAACTACCTTCTTATAAGGATTTTGAGTTTTCAAAATGAATTAAAGACTTAAATGTAAGACTCAAAACCATAAAACTTCTAGAAAAAATATAGGAAGTAAAATCTCAGACATTAATCTTAGTAATATTGTTACTGATATATATCCTTGGGTGTTGCGTCCAGCACTACACAGGCAGTGGGAATGTGAGAAGGGCAGTGCGAAGTGATGAAAGACAGTAGCCAAAAATATATTATAAGCGGGGCCAAGGGGCTCCAGCCTCATGGACTGAGCGCCCAAGTTGGGCCAATGTATAGCTTTTATTAGTGGGCACACAAAGAAGTGAAACTGATTTTTTCCAGGGTCTGTGAGTTACGTGCCTCGAAACTGCTTTTCCCGAAAGTCCCCATTGTGCGCCAGCACTTACTGAGCCTTCACACACCAGCACTTAACCCCAGGGGATGGAGTCACTGTTATTACAAAGACATCCATTAAGGGGGAATGGACGATATCAGTCCATGGATCCCAGTCTGCTGAGACACCCACTCAAGGAAGCTTTTACTGATATCGTTCCAACAGATCTCAGCCTGAGCTGTACATGGGAAGCCAAGCAGTCAAGGGGCAAGAGATTAACCTTGGAAGGGGTGAGGGGCTGTGCCTCACCTCTGTAGAGCCCAAGCTCTCTCCTGATGGCCCCTATGCGACTGTGCCTGTCTTAGGTTGTTCCTCCCTCGAGGAATCTTACCCATTATTGATTAACCAGCCATGCTCCAGGGCCATACAGGGTGATGTGAGGTGTGTGAGTGAGAGAGGAACAACACCCATGAGAGAGGGTCAGTTCTATCTCCTAGGTATTCTATGCCCCCATGGCCTCCACGTTTAGCTCCTGCCTTAGGATGTCATGGGGAATACGTGAAGGGACAGACAGGTCAGCAGCTAGAAGGCAACACTGTGGCAAGGGAAACGAAAGTCAAAATAAACAAATGGAACTACATCAAACTATAAAGTGCTTTCACGGCAAAGGAAATCATCAACAAAATAAAAAAAAAATTGTATTAAATGGAGAAGATATTCACCAAGGATACATCTAATAGGGGGTTAATATCCAAAATTTATAAAAATCTCATGCAACTCAACACCAAAAAACCAACAAATCAACAAACAAAAATCCAATTTAAAAATTGGTAGAGGATTAAATAGACACTTCTCCAAGAGTCCATAGACATAGCCAATAGACATATGAAAAGATATTCAACATCACTATTCATCAGAGAAATGCAAATAAAAACCACAGTGAGATACTATTTCATTCCTGTTAGAATGGTTATCATCAAAAAAGCAAATAAGTGTTAGTGAGGATGTGGAGCAAAGGGAACGCTGTGCTCTGTTGGTGGGATTGCAAATTGGTGTAGCTACTATGAAAAACAATATGGAAGTTCCTCAAAAAATTAAAAATAGAACTACTTTATGATCCAACAATTCCACTCCTGGGTATTTATCCAAAGAAATCCAAAACATTAATTTGAAAAGATATATGCACCCCTATGTTTACTGCAGTGCTGTTCACAATAGCCAAGATATGGAAACAACTGAAATGCCCATCAATGGACAATTGAATAAAGAAATTGTGGTACCATATTTACAATGGACTACTATTCTGCTGTAGAAAGGAATGAAATTTTACAATTTGCAACAACAGGCCAGACCTAGAAGGTATTATGCTAAGTGAAATAAGTCAGGCTGTGAAAGAAATACCACATGATCTCACTTACATGTGAAATCTAATTTAACAAATAAAGAAAACAGAAATAGACTCATAGATACAAAGAACATGTATCTGAGAACATGTATACAGAGATCATATACAGAGAACATGATGGTTGCTAGATGAGAAAGAGATTGGGAGAATGGGTGAGAAAGGTGAAGGGAATAGATAGTACAATTGGTAGTCACAAAGTAGTCATGGGGATGTGAAATACAGTATGGGGAATAGAGTCAATAATGTAAAAACTATGTATGGTGTCAGATGGGCCTCCTTGCTATTTCCCAACACACTGGGCAGGTTGCCAGCGTAGGGTTTTATACTTGCTGTTACTTTTATCAGAATGCTTTCCCTCTGCATATCCACATGGCTCTCTCCTTCATTTTCTCAAGTCTCAGCTCAGATATCACATTGTTAAGGAGCTCACCCTGACCATTCCATATAGTAAAATTTTGTCTAAAACCATGTGGCACTTCTCATCCCTGTTGCCCTGCTTGAATTTCTCTGGAATTTATCTCCACATAACTTGCTACATAGTTACTTATTTCTTTTTTTCAATTTCTCTTCCCCTTCCACCCTAGCCTCAAAGTCTCTATGGCAGGAACTTGTTTTGTTTATTGCAGTGAACTATGACAGTGCATGAAATACAATAGGTCCTTAATACAGTTTTTGGTGGATGAATGGACATAGGCTGATCTGCTCAGTGACTTATATACATTCTCTTTCTCTCTCCTTCTCTCTCTCAGAGTCCCTCTATGAGACGTGGTATTTCCAAATCAAGCATACATGTTTGTGGTGACAATTAACCCAATTTTATTATCAAGGAGTGACATCAAATTTAATATTTAATGACTGAAAATCAGAAATCCACTTTAACTCCAAGGATCCAAAAAAACCACTTTGACTCCTTGTCTGCTTGTTTTGCCATGAAACATCTGCAAAGATGACTGTTCCAGCACTGCATATTACATACAGCATACATTGTTTTACCCAAAGAATTTAAAAGAAACTCAACCTCCTAGTTCAAGCACTCATTTATTAATTTTAAAATAATAAATGATCAATGATCTAATTAAGTCAGCTTCCAGAGAGTTAATCACTAAAAAAGGAATTACTTTACTAAATTCATCATTATTTTGAAAGCAGTTTTGTGAGGGTGCTTATGTGTGTTAGTGTAAAACAGCAGCAAGTTTGAGATATAAAAATTTCTTTATGTCTGTGAATAGATAGGGAGAATGATGCTTCATTTATACCCATTGAATAAAATTGTTATTTTGGATAGCTCTAAGTTGTCTAACAAGCATTTACTAGACATCTCTCTCTGCATAGCCCAGGCTTGTTTCCTAAGCTCTCCGAGAAGGTGTATGCCTAAATAGGTTTTAGCACATGAGATTAAATAACAAACTAAACGCATTATCTTCCTTTCATTTCAACCTCAACTTCTGGTTCCAGGTTGACTTGACCTCCTGAAGAGTCTCTGATTTGAAAAGGGTTAAAGTCCCAACAAGAGAGCCCTGCTTCTCGCCTAAGCCGCTTTAGGACAATAGAGGTGATAGAACAGTGTCTCATTTGTGCAGATGGCTTAATTTAAATAGCTCTTGATGAAGACCGACTTGGGCCAAGAGCAGAACTTTGGTTTTCTCTCATCCTGTGACTAGGGCCACTCCATCACAGTCTCTAAGTCATGACATTGCTTACCTTCTGGGTAAATTTACACAAAATTGATTAACATTTCACTTGCATGTTATTGAACTTGATGTATGAGTTTTAAATCATACAGCTCATGGCACTTAGTCAACGTAACACTAACATGCCTCTTTTTTATAATGATTTGGATGATGTGCTGAAGTTTTCTAAATTATTGAGACTATAAACAAATTTATTCAATTTAGTGAAAAGTTTCCATATTAAGTAAGGTGACTTTTTTATGAAAGGTTAAATAACTTTCCCATCATTCTTTCAATATCTAAGATAAATGATTTTTGGGTTGTCGGCTAGGTAATACTTAACTCAGTACTCTACCCAAATTAAAAGCTACCTATGAGAAGAGGAAGAAAGAGATACAGGGAACAGCATCGAACAAAATAAATGGTACATTTGTGTTTATATGGGTGTGCTTAGACCCCCAACCAGACTGTAAGTGATCACAAAATGATTGATTTCTTCACCGTCTTCATACTGTCTGTCTCATTGCACAGTGTGATGGCATTAAATAATGAACTCCTAGAGATGCACAGCCCAGAACAGAAATCTTGACCTTTGGAAAAATTGTGAAAAGAGAGTGGTGTATCATCAGCCCTTGCCTGCTGTTATTTCTTCAGTTCTAACCTTTTTAATACCACTTCATCCTAATAAACATTTTAATCTTTTCAAGGGTCCAGGATTCCTTCTCTCAGAGAAAAAGAGACCATTCATAGAATACCTACCATGTCCAGTTATTGTGCAAGGCACTAGGGTTCTATAAAGAATAAAAAAGATTGTGTATAGAAGAGATACACTATATAAGATGCATCATATGGAGAGTATATATGTATGTTCACAAAGCTGTTAAAATACATGGAAGTAATTTATTGATGTAATTCTGACAGATCCATTTTTATTTTAAAACATTTAAAAACCATCTAAAAAGGGTAGTAATTAAGCCAATGTTTGGGACCAAATTACAGAAGGTATAACAGCTGAGGAAATACATGATTATACTGAGTGCAAAAAGGCATTGAAGGTTCTGGCAACAACAAATGAAAACCAAGATTTCAGAAGAATAATCTGGAACTGATATAAAGAAAAAACTGAATTAGAGAAAAATCAGAAGTAAAAATGCCACCTAGGAAGCTACTGTTGTCAAAACTGGCATAAAAATAAATATAAAATATAAACAGACACATTTTTATTAATGAAATGAATTTATCATATAAATTTATATCTTCTGCTTCTGAACATGATAGATTAACTGGTACAGGACATGTCCTGTTGCAGTGAAAAGCCAGAAGAAACATATATAAGTTGTTTCAGACCTTGCACCACAGGTAGTAGAGGACTCTGCTCCCTGATAGAAAAGACATAATGTGGTCTCTATGATCACCCTGGAGGCACTTTAGAGAGTATGGTGCAGGGAGGGGGCACTTTATAGAGTATGGTGCACAGGTTATAGTGATCACTCTGAGTTGAGAAGATAAAGATTGGAGTTGGGAAAGGCTGAGGCAGAGTATTAGAGAGGAGGGAAATACACAAAGAAAGAACTCCAAAAATCACCATAGTGAGTCCCCTTGAATGTTGCTTCATATTGACTGAGTTGTCATACATAGAATGAAACTCTATAAGGATGATAAGCTAAAAGCCACCAGGGAGCTGTCAGCTGAACAATTCCCAGAGCTCACTTAGGGCTATAAGATATTCAAGTTTTGGTCAGCCAATGTGAAGAGACTTTATTGAAAATGCAAGGCATTCAGACTCCAGAAAGATCACAGATATACTTGTATTTATGTACATGTATTTTCTAGTCCTCATCTCTGATGGGATCTAGAAGCTCTAAAATTTCATAAACCATGAACACACCTACACACCTAGCACACAGATCTTAGCTTCTAAATACCATTCTCAAGTTAAATGAACCATATATTCTTCAAGGAGTATTTAATTCTAACATCAGGGCATGGAAAATACAAGATGAGCCTGGAACATTTTATTGAATCAAAGGGTAATGCTCAAAAAATAATTGGGACATGCCAAAATTATATAGGGGTCCCCACTGGGCAAATCTGGGAAAATTTTAGTATCAAAATAAATATTGGTAGTAACAGATGATAACTCATTGAATAGAATAAGAATCCATAATTATAGTGATATAAATAAACTCACACATAAAAATAAAGAGGGAGAAGGGAAAACTCTTTTTCTCAATAAAATTCCAACTCATGATTACATAATTAATGATGAATTAGGAAATCATCAATGGATAGTAAAAGTTATGGGTGAAAGTTCGATGAGGATAAAATACTCACGTAATTTCCAAATATCTCCCCATAAATTACATATTATTTACAAAGGAGAAATGGTCATTTCTGGTAGAGAAACCTGGGAGATACAACCAGAACAGTGTGATTAAGGTTAACAGCACCAATACTGGGACAAACTGAAATCATGTATTTCCTAAAGAAACAACATACAACCAAACAGAGATAGTCTAAAAAAATTACTAACTGTACACTTCAAAAAAAATAAATAAATAAAATCAACATCAAGAAAACAAAGGAAATCCAAGGAACTATTCAATATTTTTAAAATCTTGAAAGATATAATAAATACCTGGACATTTTTGGATAAAAGGACATTTTGGGATTACTGATTAAATTTGAATATGAACTATAAATTATATAATAGATTGTATCAGTGTTAAATTTCCTAATTTTAACAACTGTTCTGTAGTTATATAAAAGAATTCTCTTGTTCCAAGTAAATACACAGTTAACTGTTTCAGTATAAAAGAGGGGAAAATACCATACCAACTGTGTAGAAGCATTATTATTATTATTGATAAAACCCAATGTGATTTCAGGGCAGTGTTACACTTTACTATTACTTTTAGTTTAGAGGATCCTGACATTTCAAAGGCCCTAGATTTATATATATATAAATATATATCTATATTTATATATAGATATATAGATATAGATAGGTAGATCATGAAACTTAAGAGTATTATTAATTTGTAAAATTCTTGAGGACAATGACAATAATGTTATAGATAAGCCTGAATGTACATTCTATTTTTCTCAACATTGTTCCTGGACTAATTGAAAATAGTCTAACCTATGAGAATTAGACTTGAAATCAGCCAACAGTGAGAAGCTAGTTGAGCTGCAGGGGAAGTAAAAGCTTTATAATAGTGAGGCATGACCATGTTAAGTCCCATTTCAAAGCAGGAGACAGAGAAAAGAGATTATTTACAATATGCTTCCTTAATAGTTTCTGTACACTGTCCACAACTACTTCCCATCCCCCTGTTGAACATTACCAGCCCCCTCCCCCCAACATGCCCCCTTCCATTTGGGAATGGACCACAATCATTTATTGTATACGTTTTTGTTTTTAATTTGAGCAGCTAGTGAATATTATATGCTTTTCAAAGCCCACACGCCCTGGCAAGAGTTAACCAGAATTCCAGATACTATCAAATATATTTAAACATGATGCTTGAGTGGTCTTTGCAGCTGGTAGGTTATACATAAAATATGTTCGGCTAGTGATAGCATCCTTATCTAAAGACAGAAGCTAGCAAAATTTCATCCTGTGCGCTCCATCAGATTTTTCCCTTGGACACATGGCAGAAGACGCCTGATGACAAGTGTGAGATGCTATCTGAGTGTCATGGCAGTGGTTTTCTCATTGCCCTGGACAGAGTTCCCTGGTTACTCTCTTCATTTGAAACGTGCAAATGAGTAGATGTGGATAGCAGAACGTGTGTGATCAATAAACTCGTGTAATTAGAATCTTGCTGAAAAGAGTAATCTTTCTATGAAAGAACCTCCATTAATGCTTGGTCTCCCTGCCTAGACATCTTCTTGTGTATTTTTCCCAATCGACAGGGTAAACTGACAACACAAATGATCAATTTTTAAAGTGCTGCCCACCTTGTTCAGAATCAGGCCTTTAGTTCCCAGACTCATGGAACCAGCTAGGAGCTCACTGGGGAAATCCAACCCCAACAACAACCTCAGTGCACTGTCTGCTTTTATCTTATCTCATCTCCCTGCTGCTAAAAGGCAGTTATTCAGTGCACATGAACCCATGCACCCACAATACAGACATTTCTCCCTTAAAGCCCTACACTGTACCATTCTCATAGCTAGGTGCATAGGCTCTGTCTTTAAACCACAGGTCAAGGTTGCACATGCCCTTCCAATTCATCCCTGTGTAAGCCTTTCCACTCATCCTACACATTGGTTCCTGAATAAATAGTAAAAGTATTCCCCCAATGCACTTTTGCATTTACATACCTCTGTAATTACACACACATGCAGATGCGTGCATGCGTACACACACACACACACACACACACACACACAGTGGTAAGATATATGTAACATAAAATTTATCATCTTAACCATTATTAAGTGCACTGTTCAGTAGTGTTAAGTACATTGGCATTCCTGTACATCCAATTTCCAGAACTCTTTCCATCTTGCAAAACTGAAACTCTATAACCAATAAACAACTCCCCATCTCCCACCCGCAAACTCTGACAACTACTATTCTACTTTTTTCGTCATCATTATGACTACTCTAGGTACCTCATATTAGTGGAATCATATAGTAATTGTCTTTTGTGACTGGCTTATTTCACTTAGTATAATGTCCTCAAGGTTCATCCATGTTGTGGCATGTGTCAGAATTTCCTTTAGGGATAAATAATACTTCATTACATGTGTATACCATATTTTGTTTATCCATTCATCTGTTGATGGACAGTTGGTTGCTTCCACCTTTTTGGCTATTATGAAAAAGACTGCCATGAACATGAGTGTACAAATATCTCTTTGAGACCCTGCTTTCAATTCTTTTGTGTACATGTTCAAAAGAGGAATTCATACGGAAATTCTATTTTTAATTTTTTGAGGAAACACCATACTCTTTTCCATAATGGCCATACCATTTTACATACCAACCAACAGTGCATAAGTATTCCAAAATCTCTCCATCTTCATCAACACTTAGTTTCTATTTTAAAAAAATTTTGGTAGTAGCTGCATTAGTTTCATAGGGCTGCTATAACTAAATACCACAGACTTGGTGACTTACACAACAGAAATTTATTTTCTCACAATTCTGGAGACTGGAAGTCCAAATTAAAAGTATCAGCAGATTTAGTTTGTCTTGAGGCCTCTCTGCTTGACTTGCAGATGTCCCCCTTCTCACTGTGTCCTTACACGACTTTTTCTCTGTGCATGCACATCTCTGGTGTCTCTTCCTCTTCTTATAAGAACACTAGCTCTATTGGATTAGGGACTCATCCCAATGATGTTTAGCATCATTAATCATTGAAGAAATGGAAATCAAAATTACAGTAAGATACCACTTCACAATTACTAAGATGGCTATAACAAAAAATTACATATACTAACAATTGTTGGCAAGGGTGTGGAGAAATTTGAACCCTTGTACATTGTTGGTGGGAATGTAAAATGGAATAACTGCTTTGAAAAACCATGTGGCAGCTCCTCAAAAAGTTAAACATAAAGTAACCACATGACTCAACAATTCCACTCCTCAGTATATATCCAAGAGAATGAAAACATGTCTACTCAAAAACTTGTACATGAATGTTCATAGCAGCACTATTCATAGTATCAAAAAAATGAAACAAAATGCCCATCAATTGATAAATTGATAAACATAATTTGATATATCTATACACTGTAATATTATTCATCCATAATTTGGATACATGAGACAATGTTGATGAACTTTGAAAACAATGAAAAATGAAAAAACCAGACGCAAAAGACTACATATTTTATGCTTCCATTTATATGAAATATCCAAAATAAGCAAATCAATTGAGACAGAAAAAAGTAGAGGTTGTTTTCAGAGGCTGAAGGAGGGGAAAATAGGGAGTGACTACTAATAGGTATAGGATTTCATTTTGAGGTGAAAATGTCCTGGAATTAGATAGTGATAATCAATGCAGAACTTTGTGAATACTCTAAAAGCCACTGAACTGCACTTTTAAAAGGGAACTTTATGGTATGTGAATTATATCTCAATAAATCTATTTTTAAAAAGGAAATGATACAAAATGGGGCACAAGCACAGGCTTTGTGATGGATGAAGAAGTATCAACACTGATGTCTTCAAAATGGTCTTTCCAACTCTACCATCTGCTGTTTGTGGTCAGACATTGTTTTCTAGTTATTCTCTGATTGCACTTGGAGAAACATTTTCCAATCTTATCTCCTGCTAAGTTTATCTGAACTATTTAACCAACATTTGGGTAAAATTGGCCTTTGTTCTTCTAATATCACATCTAATAGAGCCTGCATGCTAGATTTAGGACTCTTCCTTATATTGTAGAGTGAATTAGAATTGTATGGCTAATTTAGCACCTGCTGGGAATAAGGTTGCCTCCAGTAACAGTTCAGGGGCCACACCAAAGAGGGACAGACTCTAGGTCCAGACAGTGTGTTTCTTTGTTACCATCCTTCAGATATTCTTCTTTGTGATGTGACCAATGTTTAGAATATCTCACATCTTAAAAGCACAGTCATTTATATCCTCAAGTTAGACCTTTTTAGCACACGGTTTCCTTCTGGGCTCACTGCCAGCTAGTGTTCTCCATAAGAGCCAGGTGGGGCTGTTAAGGGGCCTGCTCCACCATAGACCATTTGTAAATTTAAAAGCATCCCTGTGACATTGTCATCAGTTAAATGCACAGTTTTTTGTTCATCTTCCCTCAGGCTCTGTAGGAAAAATTAGTGATGGGCCAATATACCCATAGTGATCCTAGTTACAGAAACTAAATCTACACATAGTAGGCCCATGAGCCTCTGAGAAGGTCAGATGGTTGTCTGACAGAGAGATCGCTTCCAATGGAATATAACCGTTCTATACTCTGCACCCCATCACCACTTTATTTTTAACTTTTATCTTTATGATGTGAGACCCTAGTTGCCTCAACCACATTACAAACCTCCCCATCCACTCTCCACCCAGCACTCCACAAATTGGCAAAAGCCTATGTGCAGATAATATTATTTTATTACCATGAACAGAAAAATATTCTGTAGACTGCTGCCCTTGCTTTCTAACTGCCACCAGGAAGAATAACAAGGTCAATTATTGCAAAATTAAAGTCATTGATTTGGGTAAATATTTTTCATGTTGTAATTGGTCTATAACTAATATGTATAAGTAAAAATACCTGTATCAGGAATTGGTTCCAGGCCTAGTGGTTTAATCTTTGTAAATGATTTTATAACTTACTAAAGCAAATATTTTTTATTAATTGTTGTACTATTGGGGTGGCATTGGTCAGCAAAAATTGTACATAGGTTCCAAGTGTATAATTCTACAATACATTGTCTGTGTGTTGCATCATGTGTTCACCACCTGGAGTCAGTTCTCTTTCCATCACCACATATTTGAGTCCTCGTTCCTTCAGCCCCACCCCTATCCCCTCTTACCCTCAGCTAACCACTAAACCATTGAGTGTGTCCATGAGTTTTTGTTTCTTTGTTGCTTTCAGTTTTATGTTCTACATCTGAGTGAAATCATCTAGTTCTTGGCTTTTTCTGTCTGGCTTGCTGCCAGCTTATCTTGGATAGTTCACCTGGAAATACACTGTTTAAAGTTAGTGGGGTGCTTTACAGTCTGAGGCTGCATTCATCAACATGCACTTAAAGACATTTACAAGCCAAACTGGTGTAGCCATGATCACCTGCCCACCCAAATATTGACTTTGATCTCAAATTGCTTTCTGTTTAAAACCTTGTCTCCACTAGTGGGAGTTAGTGTGGAGGAGGATTGGTTTTCTTTTTAGTTGAGGTTCCAGTAGAGTTCTTCCATAGTCATGATTGAACATGAACTCTTGTCCAGTTGATTGTTGAAACTTGGGACCCTGCATTTAACCAGACACACAGAACATCTGCAGGCCAGGTATTTGTCAGGGAGGGTACTCTTGAGCCCACTACTGCCCAATACTTATTAGAAGTTCGAGTCATGCAGATAACTATTCTTACCAAACTATTCATTGCCATTTGCAGTAATCGTACATTGGGAAACACACTAGGAAGTTAAATGGAAAACCATGTTACATTTACTGTAAGGATATTATTGATGATGTTATCAGGACCAAAAGGAGATAGTTTGCATTTCCGAAGGAGAAATGTTTGTGGGTTTTCTTAAGCAACTGGTTTAATTCTACCTCAAAGACACTCTAAGTCATGGAATTGATCCTACTTCCTTCTTCATCTTGGCCACAAGGAAACTCTGAGGCAATTTTACAGCATACTTTGGTGCCCAGCACTTATAATGCATGAACTCATCTGGCTACATCTTATTTTTCTACCATTATTTTGCTTTGCCCCTATTTTCTCACTGACTGGTGTTTTGTTTTTTATATTTTGTTTTAATATTGTTATGTATATTTTTGTAAGCTGCTTTAAATACATCTTGTAAAAAGGACAGATATAAATAAATACATTTCCGTAATAGTGCTGTGTGAAGGATAGCTCTACAAAGCAGTAGGATAAAAATCTTATCAGAAAAAGGGACTTCTGTGGAATCTCTGTGGTAGAAATTTCATTCTCACGTAATTAAAAAGTCATAAGAAGGATATGTTACAGCCCACCTGACTAAGAAACTGAGATAGAAATGTTAATTGAGATTGTGGAAGCTATGAAATTAGGCCAGGTCAGAATAATGGGACTCTTTAATTACTCAATCATAGATTGGCAAAATGCCTCACTGGGACAAGGGTTGAAAGTGAGATTTTTAGATAAGAGAAATTACTGCTTCCCAGGAAAAGTAAAGAAGGAGGCTGTGTGGGAGGGAAAGACACCAGGCTGAGCTCTGACAGTGAATGGAAAGTGGTCTGCAAGATGATACAAAACCATTAACAGTGACCACCACACAATTTAATTCCATAGTCTTGTAAGCAAATTAAAATCCACTGTATGTCTATTTAATATTAGAAAGCATCCTATGACAAAAATGAAATCATTTTAAAACTTAATAACAAACAAGAAAGAAACCAAAAGAATATTTCGAAAGCAACTTCTCAGCAATCCAGGAAAACATCCAGAAGGTTATATAATCCTCAGGGGCTAGTTGACTCAGTCAAAAATGTAACTTCTGGGAGCAGGAGAAAAGGGATGTTTTCACAAAGCAGAAAAAGAATAAAGGAAAGAAAACATGTAAACCCATAAAATATGACAGATTAGGAATAACTTTAAAATTAGGTAAACCAAAAAAAAAAAAAAATGTGATCTTAGAGAGGTTTCCGGAAGTACTGGGAAGAGATTCTTTAAATCTATCAAAGGAAGAAAAACAACTTGAGAAACAATAGAATCTCTTTAAAATAATGGCACCAAAGTTGAACCAAAGGAGAAAGAGATAGCAAAAGGCTGAATGTAGTATGTCTCAGTTTTCAGAGATTCTCCTCTTCTAAACTATCCCTTAAAACAGAAATAAGAATTTAAACCACTGCAAATAATGATCACGAAGCAGAATAATAAGCAAATATAAATTGGAGAATTTGGGAGTAAGAAATTCAAAGAAATAGAATAATTTTTAGTTACAGCGTGTACCTATAGTGTCATTATAGATGGCCTCTGTCCTAGAAATATTAAGACTAATTTCTTTGTCTGACAAGGCAGGGGGACTATAATTAAATATAGACTCATTGGATTCCTTTTCTTAAAGAAGAGACAAAAATATGGCTTATGAATGGACAAGTTAGTAGGCTGCCATTTTTGGCGTCAGATATGTATGCCATTAATGTGTTAAAAGTATTAACCAAGAATACACTCATATATATTTTAATTGAATTAAGATTGGGGGAGACTATTTTAGGCAGAAAAAGTGTGAAAACTACTGTGTGTCAGGGATTGGATCCAGGCCTGGTGGCGCTTAAGTGAACAATTTCGTAAATGATTTGGGAGAGGAAACACGTATCAAAGTCTATAATCATCCTGATTATTAAAGAGACATACTGATAAAGAAAGATTCTATTTTAGGGTATGTAAGTAGAGAGAAAAATGCTAGATATCTGTAGACACAAATAAGCCAAATTTTCCTAACATAAAGAGAGGTCCAATTTAAGAAATAGTCCAAATAAAATCACACTCTTCTTCACACCCAAATCCTTTCCTTCTAACTTGCCTGTGCGCTGAGGCAGTTAGCTCACAAGGAGCAAAGCCTGTGTTTCACAGGATGAAGTCTTAGGGCTGCTGGGACCAAAAAGCTGGACCTGTTTAGGGCACATTTTGTTTCAAGAGAAGCAGCATCGAGCATAGTTGTGCAGTGCTTAGCATTTGCAAATCATGTTCATATCCATTATTCCACTGCATCCTGAAACTAGCCACTGGGCAGTTGTTCACTTCCTCCACAGATGAGGAAACAGGGTTTCAAGTACAAATGTGGGCTGCCTGGTCTGCAATGCAGGCTCATGCCTCTGCCAGGCACCCTTCCCGCAACTGTTAAGATGATGAGGTGCCCCCTTTAAAACTTGAAAAAGGAATTTAGAACAAATAAAAAAGAATGCCCATCACACAACAGATAACAAACTTATAATAGAAGATTCATTCCCTAACAAGTAGCACAGACAGGAAATGGAAATAAAAGGACTTGGCGAACTGGGGGAGAAGGGGGTACCCTGGGTTGACATCTGTAAGGCCCATTTTCCCATACTCTAAATCCACGTGAAGCTGCTCCTGCTAAATGAGTCCAAAACTGAAGTTGGTGCTCTGGCCCTGAACACCTCACCGCTTTCAGAAGCCCACTTTAGCCCTTGAGGTCTAGACTGCTCTTTTGTGACTGACTCATGCTGTCCAGCACCACAGTCTCCTAGATATGGCCTCGCTCTGTCCCTTGACCAAGCTCTAGTCCTGACACCAGGTAATTCCCAACCCTTCCTCCAGATGCCCCACCCCGCTCTGCAGAGCCCCAGCCTGTTGCCACCACTGATCCACTTTGTGTGTCTTCCTGGCTGCCTCCCAAATCCTCATCTATGGCACTGTCTCTGGCCTTTGTGCTGCTGTGTTCTCCCATGGGCAGAGGACAGGCAGCCACTGAAAGACCTAATTTCAACAGACTGTAGGAAATGGAGGTTTTGCAACCTTTTACTAACCGGAAATAGAAGCCGCAAATCAGCCCAGAGACTGTAATCCCCCTGATTGCATCTTCTTAGGAGTTTTCTAAGTGAAGTGATACGCAGGTGGTCTCTTTGATGCAGATACCTGGGATAAATTGCAAAGCCCTGGTTTGAAGAAGTAGGACTGTGAAGGACTCAGCACTCTTATCTCCTGCTGAAGTAGCTATGGCATACACCAAAACCTTTATTCTGCATCTGCCTTTTTCTCCCTCCTGTGAAGAAACTACTAAATAGCCTTGTTCTGAAATGGTTTTATTTAACATCCTATATAAGAGGCAATGATCATTCAAAAAGGAGCTTTCAAGAGGAAAAACAGGAAGTAAATGAGCACTTTATACTGCTGAATTATGAGGAGGTTTCAATATTAAGTATAAATGAGACGCTGAAATAATAAGTGTTGTATTCTAACTTCACCTACAAAGAAGTGAAAGTAAACTTTTCTCTTGAGTTGAATAAGTAATTTGTTTAATGATGTTAAATAATAGGTATGGCTTAGGGGAGCACGTACCTAAAGCCTAAGTAAGAGAGGCCTAATTTTAACAATGTTGTGATGGAACCAGAAAAATGATCTGATCCAATCTCTCCCCAGGGCAGTTTGGTAGTGTGTAAGAACGTGGACTCTGGAGGCAGGAAGCTTGGGTTCAAGTGCCAGTCTGATATTTACTAGCTATGTGAGACTTGGGCAAGATATTAAAGCCTGACCTTTGTTTTCCCATCTATATGAAGGAGATAACAATCCCAGTCTCACAGAGTATATGAGTAATATTGAAAAGCATCATAAATAAGTAGTGCAGCCAGACCCTTTTCTTTGCCTCACATTCAGCTGAAATTAGCCTCCTTATAAAATTCCATGTATTGGCCTAGTTTGGAATATAAAATACTCACTTTTCACATGACCATCCTTTAACATTAAAGACCTATGAAGAATAACAAGTGCTGAAGAGGCTGTCGAGGAAAGGGAACCCTCGCACACTGCTGGTGGGAGTGCAAATTGGTACAGCCACTATGGAGGACAGTGTGGAGATTCCTCAAAAAAATTGAAAATGGAGTTACCATATGACCTGACAATCCCCATTCTGGGAATCCACCCCAAAAATTTGAAAACCTTAGTCTGCAAAGACTTATGTACCCCAATGTTCATCACAGCGCTATTCATAATGGGCAAGTCATGAAAACAACGAAATAGCCCTGTGACAGGTGACTGGATAAAGAAGCTGTGGTACATACACACAATGGAATATTACTCAGCTGAAAGAAAAGATGAAATACGCCAATTGTGATAAAATGGATGGACCCTGAGATCATGATGCTTCGTGAAATAAGCCAGATAGACACGTTCAGGTCTTTTTCATCTAAATTTTTCATGCAGCCCTTTCAGCACTTCCAAATAGTAAACTAGGTTGACTGTTTGTCTAGGTGGTACAAATGCATAATGAACAATCCCTCTGGTATAAAAAAAGGTTAGCAACATCATTTTGACTCTTGATTTGGACTGACAGAACTTTTTTGGTCGGGTGGAATTGGCTGCCTTCCACTGTGCACTTAGATGCTTGGTTTCAGGGTTGGTACACCCATTTTTCATCACCAGTGATAACACAGCCAAAAACATCTTTTTGCCTCTCCAAAAGGTCTTGACAAGCTTCAATTCTTTGCTTTTGTTCATGGGTGAGCTCCTTTGGTACCATTTTTGTACACATCTTTCTCATGCTAAGATTTTCAGTTAAGATTTTCCTGTTTCTCTATCAATGTTTACTTGATCTGCTATGCTTCTCACAGTCAGCTGAAGATTCTGATATACAATTAGAAAATTTTTGCAATGTTTTTGTCAATTCTGCTCATTACTGGCCGCTCTGACCTCTCTTCATCAGTGACGCTTTCTCTCCCCTCAGAAAAACTTTCAATTCATTTGTACACTGCTGTTTTCTTCAGAGCATTATCCCCATAAACTTGTAATATGTTTCTGATTTCACTTCCATACTTGCCAAGTTTAACAAGAAATTTAATGTTTGTTCATTGCTCTAATTCAAGCTCTGACAATCTCATGACAGCACACAAAAACAAGCGACAACAAATAATGCCACTCAGCAAGACATCACCACACGACACGAACACAGCTGTGAGACACAGATATATCAAGGTTATGACACCTTACTGAGTTGTTTGTACAGTGCTGCCAACGTAAGTACATGGTGGCAGTTTCGTGAACTTAATTGGCAGATTATATATATGTGTGTGTATGCATATGTGTATATAAATATACATATAGCCAAAAATATATACACATTTTAAGAAAGAAAAAAACTGTATTGAAATTGTAATACTCAAAATATAACAGTAACAAAAGATGAACATTAAGTCATGTTTGACTTCTGCAATCACAAGTGGTGCTCAAAGTGGTTACCATCAGCATCCAGACACTTCTGAATACAGCAAACTACTGCTTGAGCAACGTTGACCAAAGTATCCACTCACATCACTGACATGCCATTTCAATTTCTTCCCAAAGCACTGCCAGTGTAGCCAGTTTTCTACAGTACACCACATCCTTTAAGGTCCTCCATAGGTACAAGTCAAGGGGTGTTAAGTCAGGAGAACACGGGGGAAACTTAAACAACACTCTCGAATTTCAAATATCACTTCAAAATTGTCTTGCGCTCCTAGAACAAAAACTGTGCTTCTGCCATTTTCTTTGACTGTCCTGTCTGTCACATAGTGGTGTTAGCATTCATTTGATTAATGCCATCTTTTGGGCAAACATCATACGACAGATTACTACTGTAATTTAATTCAACTTTGAAGAGTAATACACAGGTAACAGCTCTTAAAATGTGCATACATTTTTTGGCACCCCGGAGTGTGCACGCGCGCGCGTGTGTATGTGTGTGTGTGTGTGTGTGTGTGTGCGTGTGTGTGTGTGTATACCAGGGTGCCCAAAAAATGTATACACATTTTAAGTGCTGTTATCTATGTATTACATATATATTGATGGTAACCACTTTGAGCATCTCTTGTAATTGCAGATGTCAAATGTGACTTGTATTCATCTTTGTTATTGGTATATATTAAGCATTACAATTTTAATAAAGGTTTTTCCTTTCTTATGTTGTATATACATTTTTGGCTATACACACATATGCACACATACACACACACACACACATATGCACACATACACACACACACACTTAAAATAGATTTTCTATCTCTATCATATATGAACATTGCACTAGCAACTCTAAGTAATGCACGTTGCTCCAAATTTTTTAGGTAAGGCCCATTCTGAGCTTTGATCTCTGTGGTGCTTTTTGATAGGGTTCTGCTCCTGTTTCTAATTCATCCTTATATTGGCTCCTTTTATTATTGTTATACATATCTCCCAAGATATGAATCCATTGAAGGTTCTAGGAGAAGCCATAGTAATTCTTCACTACTTGTCCTGATTTTCCTTATGGCAGCTGTGAAGGCTATTAGAAAGAGCCTCTGTTTAGACCCTTCAGACCCCAACTCAGGCCTACACCTGTAACTGAGAGAAATATATGTTACTTCCAAATTCAAGTGAAAATGTATCTTCTCTTGCAGGAAATACATGGAAGCAACTACACCTAACTTTATGGTCAAAGACTGCCTTTTCCATGCTTAAAAAAAAATCTCACAGAGGTGCTCAAAAAAAATGTTTCTTTCACTTATCATTGCTTTGTGTTTCTTGATTAAAATGAAGAGAAATTCACATGATAATAATACCAAGTCATTACAGACGTGAAGCATTCAAATGTGTCTCCATTGTTCTTCTAGGAGCCCTGGGAAGGAGGTGGCAAGCATTCAGGACAGTGGAGGGTGTTGATAAGTGTAGGACTGCCTTCCCTTCTTGTAAGCAGACAGGAGAGCTGGCTACTAATTCCACTTCAAAAACCGCTGGTTTCCAAATTTGCCAATTGCTTGATATAGACAGATACATTTCCCTGAAGGTCTCCATTGCCTATTTTGCTCTCTGTGTTTTGGAAAATGCATGATAATATTAGTCTCCGCCTTTCTTAACTGTGTAGCTGTCAAATTCTTACAAATAACTCAAGAGTATTTGGAATATCTACAACATTCAGTTGCTACCAGTGAGATAAAGAGGAGAAAGAAAGAAGACAAATAAAGGAAATATCAATGACTTATTGTTTTTTACTTCCCAGAGGTAGAGAAAGACTGGTTGCAAGAACTAGAGAAATACATGTAATTAAGTGTTCTAAGGGGCACACACTTCTACCTCTTTCTCCCCTCTCCCCACCCTTTTCCCTCTCTCTCTTCCTCTCCCTCCCTCATTCCCTACTGCCTTCCCCTACCTCAGAAAGTAATCTCATCCTTTCGTCACTTATTATTAAAATCCTAGTTCTTAAAAAAACTCTCATTTTTGCCCAGACTGAGAGCATGTCATTTGGAAGTGATGTGCAAGGCAAGAGATAACCAGGTAGAACTCAGCGATTCGCCACAGAAAATGGTTCCATGTTTGGCCGTAATGCTATCAGAGTCTGTCCCTCAATAGCTCTTTACTGCTCTGAGCTCAGAATCTGCTGATTCAAGACTTTGCCTGCATGGGGAGGTGTGAGGGTGGCAGAGAAAGGGAAGCCTCACAGTGCAGGAGGAGTTAGGAAGAAATATTAATAGTCCTTCCAGAACACATAAGAAGTCAGAGGATTTTTCAAAATAGAAATAGTGCCCCCTCCCCTTCCCTTCCTCTCTCTTTCTACCTCATTCCGTGTCTTCATTTCATGCTATGGTTGCGTTGATTGGGAGGGAAGAATCTTCTCAGCTAGCTGCTCAGTACCAAGCAGATGCACTTCAGCTGAAAATGGTTAGCGGTTAGGGGTTAGCCAAATACAGGCAGCAGACATGATAAAGGTTAAGTACAGATGTTTGGGTGGTACGGTAATGGAAATTCAAAAAAATGAAAGACTTCAAATCACCCAAAAGCACATTGGTGCACACATATTTTTCCATTTGTACAGGTTCCAGAGAGAATCAATACACACCCCAAATGGGCTGACAGAATAGAAACATCAAGGAATAAGTTAGATAAGTTTCCATTTCTCTAATCACTTTTCTTCCAGTTCCAGCAACTTCACACAAATTTAGAGAAAGATAGCAAACATACATTGCCTTTGAACCAAAGGATTTTGAATAATTATTACTTCCATTTATCAATGATCCTCCTGCTTTAATGGTGGCTCCTAAACTTTCCTTTTATTTGCATCCAAAATTATTTTAAATTCATGGAATAAATAGGTTGTCATTTTTCACAAATGCCTTGTTCTAGTAATGTCTTTCTAACTTTTCCTTGTGCTTGAATCATGGACTTTTAGCATCATGGACACATTTAAGTCCTGATTTATCAATAATGCTCTTCAGAGTATAAAGCCAGCTCCATCAGAGTGAGGTAATAAATTCACAAATTATATATGTTTCCACATATTTTAAAGTGTCTCCTTTCACATCAGAAAGCCAGATTCCCAAGATACTTTTCTGTGATGATGTCTCCAATCAAAAGAAACTATTAATTAAGAAAACTGATAAAGAGCTTCATGAATCAAAGTGAACATAAAGTCATAAGCCATTAATGTTTACATTTTTATTCATTTCTGTGGACATGAGCTGATCTTAGCTATTTAATTATGCAAATAATTTATCTAATATGTAGGGGGGGTGAGATAGGAAGGGGGAAAAAGAGTCTAGTCTTTACTGTTTCCCCATCTAATAAATCAGCCTGATCTTAATGCTGATAAGCTTTTCCAACTAATTCTTACCTTTACTTCCTATCCAGCCATGCCAACACTTAGTAGCCTCCAGTACTCTTTCTTTTTTCTTATATCTTCAAACTTAATGCCAAGCCCCACCTGTGATTAAGCTTTCTCAACATATGCATATATACACACCATGGCTAATGATAAGTTAAATGTATATAAGAACCAGAATTGTGTCTGTGAATGAGAAAAACTAGAAACAACTTTACATTTTAACTCCTGAAAATACTCATGTATTCTGAGGTGTGGTCTTCACTATCTATTACTGCTAGGCAATAATGATTATTTGAAGTAAGGTGTTTAAATTTATATTTATGTGTGAATGGCACATAATTTGTATTTTTAAATCAGAGTTTCTACTCTAAATAATTTTCATAAAATCTGAAAAATATATGTGATCTTACTTAGGCTAATAAATTAAAAAGTAATGCTAACAATAAGAGCCTAATTTATGAGTTTAGTGGTATACCTTTTTCTATCTATAATTATTAATCAATTTTCAAAATCATTGAATTCTAATAATTTCAACATCAAATACTTTTATTTTATTTCAACTATTTTAATGAAATAAAAAGGCTTATAATATTGCATACCCCTTTTTGTTTTTCTAAACTAGAGAAAAGTACATATGAAAACTTCTAAAATACTCAAGATTACTAATATCATTATCATTATCATCAGAGTATTTGTTTTTTAAAACTAAAAAGAAAAGATGAGCGCATTCAAATTTCTCATGGATTAAGGCCAGAATAAAAATAATGATGTAGACTAAACTCATAGAACAAGTCAGACAAGCCACATTTTGAAACAATGAAGGCAGGAACAAGAAATCTTCAGTGAGGTTAAGGTTAGTTGGGTTGAAGACAGCAGTGGGAAATGGTACAGAGAATAATTAGAGAGTGGTTAGAGTTCTAGCCAAGATTTTCTCAGGACAATGGACAGTTCCTTCTGTGCTCCATTTACATTAAGGACTACCAGTACCTGTGTCAAGGCTACCTTTTACATAAGTGGCTGAGCCCCATATCCTAGAAACTCCTAAATGACTGGGACCTTCTACCAAGAGTTTTCAATGGTGTCAATATATGGGACTCATCATAAGACTTTCACCACCACTATCATCATCATTATCATCATCATCATCACCACCACCACCACCATCATAGTTGACATTGATTCCAGATATTTTACTTACAGTATTTTATTCAATCCTCACTACATCAATAGACAATTGGTAGTAGTAGTATTATTCTGAAGATGAGAAAACTGAGGTTTAGAGGGTTTTTGTAACATCCAGCAGGTCACATAACTGGGACATAAGGAGGTGGGAAGGCCCCTGCTCATTATTATTAAGCTACATACTCCAAATCCTATGGCTCTCTTGACAGAGAGTTTTGTCCTCAGGGGGTTTAATATTCCCTGAGGTAGACCCCTGACGCCAATATTCATGTTCACTTCCACATTCACTTTTATGATCTTCAAATTCTCTTACCTCCCAGTTTCACATCCAGCTTCTGCTCAAATCAGCATCTCTGCACACATATTTGCGACATCAATATGGGCACATCTCTTTCCGTTACTCCACCCTCCAGATACTAAATTTGTGCTATGTCTGACCACAGCCTTCTCACCTTTCCTAATTTCCTCCCTCACAAACCACAGTTCACAGTCCTCTTTGCTCCTTCTGTTCTAAATGATCCTGCTGAAGACAGACAGACCAAGTCCTCTTAGATTTATAAGATGAACTCAAACAGCAGCCACTCTCTCCTGCTTTTTCATGCTTGACAAAAACTTGATTCATTTCTTCATCTTCCCTTACTTCCTAAAATTAATGCTCTATGCCCCTTTAGTTTTTCTGGGCTCACATTTCAGGACTCTACTATAGGAACAAAAAGGACCCCAAATCCCACTTTGAGGCTCTACAATTTGCACTAAGTCACCAGTTGTTTTCATCCCTCAACATATGTGGTTGTCTACATTTATTCTCTTATCTTTCCTTGATCTCTAAGAGAAATAAATTGTCTCTTTAATATTGTTTGAACTGGGAAATCTGTGCTCTGCAGCCCAAATATTCTCTCCCCCTTAAGGAAGCTTGTTCCCAAATTACCCTCACTCATTATTTGCAGCCTATCTTTGCAAGTTCCTTTCCTTCAAAGACACACAGGCCTCCTCTATCTTGGACTACTCTGCTTTACCTGGCTCTGCTCACCTTCTAAAGATCTCAGTCCTCTCACTTTGCTTCACTGGCACAGTTTTTGAATGAATGATTCTCTAGGATTTGATTTCTATTCTCACCAATCTCTAGAAGTGGATTACTTAAGTCTCTAATGACTCTAGTAAGAGTCCTTTCTTAAATGCAGTGGCTTTTTCTCTGTCATCATTTTCCTTGATCTCTCTCAAATAATGTATTTTGTTTCCCACTAAATATTTTACAAACCCTTCCCCTAGCTTTCCATTATGCTGCATTAGTTTGTTTTCCTTCTGTTTCTTTAGCCAGTCCTCTATTTCCTTCCCCAGTCCCAGTCCTTCTTCATCTCCATATTCACTAATCTCCATATACATGGGTCTTTAAAGACTACAGTGTTTTCCTGTGTTAATTAACTCCTACCGTTCCAACTGTGCAAATAAAATAAATGCACCTCTTCCATCAACAGTGCACTGACACTGGTCCCATTGCCTCCACTATTTGTAGGGTATCTCCTTACATGTTCTCTACCAGCTCACATCAATATACAAGAACATTGTTTATCACAATAATACACACATATAATCACACACACACACAGTCAACATTCCCAACACCATTTCCTGTTATCATCAAGTATTGTTGATTCTACATTTAAAAAGTATCTCTCACATCATCCCCTCCTCCCTGTTCCCAGATTAGCTCAAGCTATCTGCATGGTGTGATATTGCCTTAACTGAATTCCCTTACTTCTGTCCTTTCTGATTTATCCTATTTTCCTTCCCAGCTCAATCTTTCCTTTATAAAATAGTTTATTTTATTGCTGAACCTATTCATTTTTTAGAAATTTAGAAAATAAAGATATAAAAAAGAAAAACCACTTATAAGCCTATTATCAGATATAGCCACTGTTAATATTTTTATGTATTATGCTTCCAATGTTTCTAACACATACCTTTTTAATTTTTTTCCAAAATGTCATCATATGCTGTGTTTAAAACTTAAATATGTGTCATGAATATTCCCAACATCAACCAGAACCCTTTTCATTATCACATCATTTTAAGAGCAGCAAAGCATTTCCTCATGTGAATGGGATATATATACTTAAGCATTCTTCTTTTGTCAAATATTCAACTTGTTTTCACGTCCTTACATTTTATAAACAATACTGTGATGAGCATCCTTAAAGTTAAATCTTTGTGCACATTTACACTTTTATTTAAGTACAATTGCTGAGTCAAAGTGCATGAGTATTTTTAAGGCTTTTGACATAAACTGCAAAATTGCCCTTCAGAAAGGTTACAACTGTTTAGAATTCCACTAGCACTGAATGAAAAATGCCTACTTTCTTGTACATCATGTACACTGGGTAAAATTTTAAAAACCTATGCCAACCTGGTTAGTGAAATGGTAAATTGAATCTCTTTTTATATATTTGTTAGCCATTTGCAGTCAAATCTACGAGGAAACAAAAAGAGCCCAGTGTGTGCTTATTGTATTTTACATAGGAAGCAGGAAAGGAGAGTACAGAAAAAGCTAGAAAGCTAAATTAGAGCTATAGTCCTTGTGGCAGACAGTCTCAGGACCTTCTAATCTCCCTCATCTCTCGACTCATGGAATATTTAAATCCCTTCCATTAGCTATCTCCCCAATCCTTGCTTCCTCTCTAACCCAACTAAATAATGTTTAATATTTGGAGGTAAAATACAGAGGCAGCACATGTGTACTATTTATTCATTCCTTCTATTAGCTTCAAAGCACCCTTTAAAACGTGCCATTTCAATGAGAGTTATACAGCTGTCAGTTCACAGTCTCCTCTAGCTTTTGCACAAGAGTGAGCTCTCCAGCAATATGCTCATTATAGAGCTCCACTCCAAATCAACAACTCGGATATACTCTGAAGTTCACTGAGCGGGGTTTGACTGGTATGGAAATGTGTTTGCCTATGGTGCTGGCAAAAGATGTTTGTTGGAAATTTGGGATCTGTCAGGAATGGAGGCATACTTCAATGCAAGTGAGGTTAGGTGGAACGATAGAGAAGAATTATCAGGTGGAGACACGAGAGAGCCCTGAAAACTCGAGAAAGAAAGAATATCACCTAATATCATCATTATCACCTAAAGTATTTTTAGTCACCTTCACTCTTTATATAGCATATTACTCTACATATAATCAACTTTGGATGGGTTTCTTATTATAATTGAAGGCTTAAATTCTGCCTTCTCCTTCAGTGTTAGATTAGGGAAAAGTTTTTAATCCTCTCTCGCAGGGTTTGACAAAAATGATCTGGAATTTGAGATACAACAGAGCACATTGACAGAGCTGCAGAAAGAGAATTGAAATAATTTTCAATGGAATAATGACTCATTTATTTCATTTGTAATTTCACTTAAACTAAGAGGAAAAAGTAGATCTCATAAATTGTCTAAAATGTTTATGTGTGCTTGCATAGGTAATGCCGAGCTTTTCAATTCTAGAATTCAAGCTTAGAAGGAAAGTCACGTGACCCTGTTTTCTCATTCTCTGCTTAAGGTTATGTAAGTTTCCAGATGTTGGGACACCTGCAAGCTCCTTCTGCAACCATGTGGAGGAGTAAAAGCTAAAACACTAGCTCTTGAAACAGTGTCCAGCACTCCTCAGGACACGGCCAGTTTCCTGGTATAACCTAGTAGGGAAGCTTCTTTCCTTTATGGGTGTGAGGGTGCAAAATGAAGCAGAAATAAACTCCATTGAGTCAGGGGCAGATTCTTTAAAAAAGGGCTTCAGGTGTCTCCTTTCTTCCCCTATACCAGATTTTCCCCAAGCTCAACGTTGCCTTCTTTACCCCATTCAGAGGACTTGACCTGAATCTGTTCGGTTTGTAAATTCAAAATCTGGAGGTGGAATGACTTTTCCCTTTAAAGACTATTATTTGATTATCTTTATAACTTTACTTGTAATGCCTAAATTTCTTTAGCAATTTTTAGCTCATATGTGATTAATTCTTAATGGTAATTTGACAGTTTAACTGACACATTTCTAAAGAAGTTGTAATTAATTTTAAGGCATAGCTCATTTTTTTCTAATTTTACACATTTAACTCCTCATTTAGTTAGATTAAAGATATTAATGTTCCACTTGAACAAAACATATATTTTAAGTCTCACATTGCTGGAATGAAGTAGGGAACTTTGACAACATACAGTTACATTTTTCAGAATTTCTAAACTTAAAATTTATATAAACTCTCATCCTCCAAATATATTTATTACCCTTAATGCAAAATAAAATAGAATCAGAGATTCAAAGCCTAACAAAACTTCAATTCAGTCCTGAGAGTAAGAACTAGGTCTTGTGGGCTTAGCCCAATTCTCTCTAACAGGTGTGAGGTGCTATCTCATTGTGGTTTTGATTTGCATTTCCCTAATAGCTAGTGAAGTTGAGCTTTTTTTTTCTCATATATCTGTTGGCCATTTCCATGTCCTTGTGGGAAAAGTGTCTGTTCAGGTCCTCTGTTCATTTTTTAATCGGATTGTTCTCTTTTTTTGTAGTTGTGTGAGTTCTTTAGATATTTTGGATATTAGTCCCTTGTCAGAAGCATTGCTTGTGAATATTTTTTCCCATTTGGTTGGTTGCCTCTTTATTTTCTTGATGGTTTCTTTTGCTGTGCAGAAGCTTTCTCATTTGATTTATTCCCATTCATTTATTTTTGCTTTTACTTCCCTTGCCTTTGAGGTTAAATTCATGAAGTCCTTCCTTAACCCAAGGTCCATAAATTTAGGACCAATAAAAAGTTATGCTCAGGTCTTACATTTAGGTCTTTCATCCATTTTGACTTAATTTTTGTGGATGGTGTATAACCTTTCTAAACTGAATCATTAAAACCTGGAAAATCTAAATAGACCATTCAACATCAGGGAAATTAAAACAATCATCAAAAACCTCCCAAAAAGCAAAAGTCCAGGACCAGATCACTTCACTAGTGAATTCTTCCAAACTTTCAAAGATAATTTAATACCTGTCCTTTTCAAACTCTTTCAAAAAATTGAAAAAGGGACAATATACCCTAACTCATTTTGTGAGGCCAATATTACTCTGATAATAAAACTTGGTGAGGATAACACAAACCCACACGCACAAACTACAGACCAATATGTCTGATGAATACAGATGCAAAAATCCTAAACAAAATACTAGCAAATCAAATACAACAATACATTAAAGAGATTATACATCATGGTCAAGTGGGGTTCATTACAGAGGCAAAGGATGATTTAACATATGCAAATCAAGCAATGTAATAAACTACATAAATGAAACAAGGGATAAAAGTCATATGATCATATCAATAGATGAAGAAAAAACATTCAACAAGATACAACATATATTTATGATTAAAATGCTTAATAAAATGAGTGTAGGAGGAAAGTACCTCAACATAGTAAAGGCCATAGATGGCAAACTCTCAGATAATATCACACTTAATGGTGAAAACCTGAAAGCTTTTCCTCTGTGATAAGGAATAAGATAGGGATGCCCCCCCTCACCACTGTTATTCAACATACAAGGTCCTATGTGGATTTGATAATTTAAGTATTGCAGTAAAGTAAGGAGAGTAGTGCCTGCCCTAGGGTGGAGAACAGCCAAATATTCATGCTTTCCTCATTCTCTGAACAAAACAACTCCTTTCCCAAGAAAAGTATTTCCCTTCTTCCTTTCTCCACTCTTTTCTGCTTCCATTCTCTCTATATTTGGCTTCTGAAAAGTGGAATTTTGTTTGTAGGCATTAATAAACAGACTTTACTTAGAGATATTTAAGGTCCTAATCCTTTCTCTTAACTCAGCTTACAAAATATCTAGATGACCTTTGAAGATAAAAGAAAGCAAATATAAGACATGAACTGAGGCTCACATGTATAGAAATAAGAATAGATTAAGACAGTGAACTCTGTTTTAATATTTACAGTTTGAGTTCCAGGTAAATGTGAAAGTGCCCAGGAGTTTTAATATGTTCTGCTGGTCTCATATTGCAAACTGTTTCAAGATTGTTCAGAATAAAGAATCTCAATCCCCAACATGGATGTGAGACTGCTTATTCAATACTCATATGAGAAATTCATGCGGGACACCCTGACTGTAGCACCCACACAGGAAAGTCACTGGAAGTTTCTGTTGCAGGCAGATTTTCTCCCATGTGTCACAAAATCCACTGTATTAATAAACACTCTTTACTTTACAACCAAAGAGAAATTCCAGCTTGGAATTTTGTTATAAAAGAGAATGGCTACTGAGTATTTCCTCTGTATGGATGTGATGTACTTTAAGGAAAATATTTACCTTAAAAATTCCATCTATTCTTTGTGTAAACATTTACTATTGTATTCTTCTCAAGGCAAGCTCCCTTGGGCATCTAAAAATGCTAATTCATCCACAAAAATCACTTTGCTTGTCCTATTCACTTTATTTACAAGAATCGTCCTGAACAAAATTGGTTGTAAACTGCAGGGGTACATGCAAACCTTTGATATAAGTTTCTCTAAATTTGAGGTTTTAAAAAATGAGAGAGAAAAAGAGAGACAGGTTTTGTCCAACACTGAATGTATATTCTCACTATGTCTAGAAACATGTCAGCACAGAGCCTGCCCCTGTTCTTGCCTTCTATCCTGAACTAGCTGGTCCTCTACTGCCCCCATGAAAATGCAGGAGGCATGAGGAAGAGACTAACTGTGGCTGCTTAGTGTCCATTTTCTTACCTTCAAAAGTGACGTTAAAATATTTTCACTTATTCCATTTAAAAATCTTCTCCAAATATCAACAAGAAAAAAAATAAACAAGCAAACAAACTTTACTTTCATTGACACTTGAAGTAGAATATATAGAAAGTGGGAAAGCAGATGGTAAGTAAAATAAAATACACAGAAGAATGAAAAGGCAAATCAGAGGGTAACCAGTGAGAAGAAAGGCAATGCAACCACAGAACCCCAGAAAGGCTCAGTTAAGTATCATGTACTTCAAAAGACAGGGTGAATGGGGCCCTGAAAACAGAGGGATTGTTTAGCCTGTATAAGAAACAACTGGACTATCCAAGCTCAAATCACTTCATAGCAGAGTCAGGTGATCAATCACCCACCCCTGGGGGACTGGAAGTATATTCTCTGGAAAAAATGAACAATAGAACTCCAAACTTTGGTTAGCTAGAATGAAGAAGGTAGAGAGGATGAGATGGCAAAAAGAACCTGGGAATGAAGGAGCAAGTGAAAAGTACTGAATAGGGAAACCCTACCCAATGTTCTTTCTCACACAGTTCTAGAATGTTATCAGCCAGGCTCATACATGCAAGCAAAAGACTGAAGAACCCTTCTCTGGAGAAAGTAAACTACTCTAGAGGCAAGTCCTCACCCACATACACAGAACGTTTAATACATTCTTTAGAACCTCAGTGCTAAATCTAAGTGAATACCAACATTATACCATGAATGCAGAAACCAAAAACAAAGAAATAAAAGAGAATTAAAGGAAATTGAGACAATGCTAGGAACAGAATAACAAAACTTAAGGATATAAAGAGAAGACCCAAATAATTTACAATGAGAAAAAGCAGATTACCTACAAAGAATCAAGCAAAAGAACCCATGGGACTTCTCAACAGCAACTGAATGATTATGATTTTCAACAAAGAATTCTATGAGGTTGGACAATTAATTTCATAAACTTATTCTAGAAAAAGTGCTGCACACCTCATTGCTGACAATCACTACGGTCACCTTCTAAGTATTCCCCTTGGAAGCTATGCACCAGCGTCAGTGTCAAGTCCACCCTTCAAAGCAATTTTGGAACTCTTTCTGGAATGGTCACCAGAACTGTCATCATACTCCAAATCTGACAATTAAGTCCACGAACTTGCCACCATACACTTATGTTGGTAGCATGGTACAAACAACTATGCCACCTTACCGAGTTGTTCGTACCATGCTGCCAACATAAGAACATGGTGGCAAGTTCACAAACTTAAATGTCAGACAGTCATACCCAAAATTAAAAAGTATCCGGTGTTATCTAATGCTAGCCATTCTTTATTTCTATGTCCATTTTTTATGCAACAGAACAAGTTCTGAATATAATTTAATATCTTTTTAAGCTTGATATTATAAAATCAGAGGTTTTTATACCTTTAAACATTTTCCATAAACATTTTTATTAGCTGCATAATAGTCCATCCGATGAGATATAATTTAACTCTTGTCATATTTTGGACCTATTTTTAAGGATTTCTCAGTAGTGAATAATACTATTTTAAGTATATTTGTTCATTGATTTTTCCCAGTGCTTTATTATCGTTCCCTAGGAAGAATTCCTAGAAATAAAACTGCTAGTTCTGAACAGTGAAAACCCTTTTGAAGCATTTGGTATACAATGGCTGTTTGGAAAGTATCCAGATATGTAATATGAAAAATAGGGGCATTTATGGCTGGATATTTTTCTAGACAGCCTTCATGTGTTATTAAATTGTTCTCCAGAAAGTTTCTTCCAATTCATATTTCCATCAGTGATATATGAGGATACTTTATTTTAGTGCCACCCTGCTAGCACAGGATTTTCTCATTATAAAAAAATAATTCTAAATTAAATCTGAAGTTTTAAAAATGGAGCAATTTTTCCCAAATTTTGAATAATGGACTGAGAAACAAACCTCTAAGAAAAGTCCCACAGAAACTTGAAGATGCAGGCCCTTTCCCCAGTGTTCATACCTTCTTGTTTATCTGTATATAGAACCAACTTCTGGTGAGTTAATTTGAAGGAATAAAAATAACTAAATCAAGTTATTTCAGCATTGATTTCAACATAAGAAAATTTTGTGCTGATAAAGGTGTTAAATAATTCTATGGTGGTAATAATCATTTTGCAATATATTAAATGTACCAAATCAACATGTTGTACAACCTAAATTTACCCAATATTCTACATCAATTGCATCTCAAGAAAGCTGAAAGGAAAGAAAAATTTTGTGCTGTAAAGACATTTTTAATTGTTAAATTAAATGATACATTCATTTGTAGAAGCCAAGATTCCCTGTGATAATTTGCCTAGAAATGACCACATGTGCTAACATGGACCTTGCCAACCCTACAGGAACACACCACTTCTGTGGAATTAGGGGCCAATAAAATAAATAATAGTGGTTAACATTTACTGACGTCTTCCTAGACACCAGACACTATATTTGCAATATCTCATTTAACCCACACAGTAACCTTGTTAGATAAGAATTATTCCTTTTGCTCAAGGCCACAGAACCTGTTCGAATTGAGGGCACATACTCCTCGCGATGGCACTACCAGCTCAGACTCCTGTGAAATTTCTTTTCTGGTATAGGACCCAGTTCAAAATTATATATTACATTTAATTTCATGTCTATTTAATTTCCTTGCACCTGGGACATCTTTTCAGTCTTTATATCAGCCATTATAGAATAAGATATTGTAGAATGTCTCTCAATTGTCAGATGTTTTCTCAGAATTAGATTCTCAATTAATAACCTCATAATTAGATTATTCATAATTAGGTTACATCAGAAATTATATATAATATATCTACATTTTTAATATTTTGCTTTTCTCATTAAGATTTGTAATCAGCATTAAAAATGATGACACACTACCACTTATGACATGAATAGATCTTAGATTATCATGCTAAACAAAGTAAGTCAGGAAAAACATTGAGAAACATATGACTTCACTTATATATAGGATATTAAATTAAAAGCAACAAATAAATAAGACAAACAAACAAACAAAAACCCACAGACACAGACAACAGTTTAATGGTTACCATAGGGTAAAGGGGAAGAGGAGAGGTAGAAAAGAGTTAAAGGGGTCAAATATATGGTGATGGAAAAATTAACATTCAAAAACCAGTAGCATTTCTAAACACTACTAACAAATTTTCTGAAAAAGAAATAAATAAATAGATCCCACTTACAATAGCATTAAAAAAAAATAAAATCCTTAGAAATAAATTTAACCTAGGAGGTTAAAGATCCCTACTCTGAAAACTATAAGACATTAATAAATCAAAGAAGACACAAATAACTAGAAAGGGACCCCGTGTTCATGGATTGGAAGAAATAATATTGTTAAAATGTTAATACTACAAAAGCCATCCATTTCAATACCTATTAAGATTCCAATGGCATTTTTACAGAAGTAAAAAAAAAAAACCTACTAAAATTTATATGGAAATACAAAAGACTAATTAGCCAAAGAAATCCTGAGAAAGAATAAAGTGGGTAGCATCACATTTCTTGATTTCAAGCTATATTATAAACTTATAGTAATCAAAACAGCAGAATACTGTAATAAAAATACACATGTAGTCCAATGAAACAGAATTGAGAGCCCGGAAATAAACTCAAGCATATACGGTCAACTAATATTTCATAAGGGAGCCAAGAATACTCAATGGAGAAATGGCAGGCTCTTCAATAAATGGTGCTGGAATAATTTTATATTTACATGTAAAAGAATAAAACTGGACATCTATCTTACATCACTCACAATAATCACCTTGAAATGGATTAAAGACTTAAATGTAAGACCTTAAACCATGAACCTTCTAGAAGAAAACATAGGAAGAAAATTCCTTGACATAGATAACATGGATCTTGGCAATTATTTTTTGGATATGACACCTAAAGCACAAGCACCAAATTAAAAAAAAAAAGAAAAAAACAAGTGGAACTACAACATTAGAATGGTTGTTGGGATTGTAAATTAGTACAGCCACTGTGGAAAGCATTATGGAGGATCCTCAAAATATTAAAACTAGAACTACCAGATGATCCAGAAATTTCACTTCTGGGACTATATCCATAGGAAATGAAAACACTAACTTGAGAAGATACCTGCATGTGCAGAGGTGGAAGATGGGGGAGAGAAGAAATGGAAGGAATGTGGTCAGAAGGTACAAACTTCCTGTTGTAAGATAAATAAGTACTAGGTATGTAACATATAACATGCTGACTATAGTTAACACTGTTGTATGATACAGAGGAAGGCTGTTAAGAGATTAAATCCTGAATTCTCATCATAAGAAAAAAATTTTCTTTTTTTCTTTCTTTTCTTTTTATGGTATTTATGAGTATATGAGATAATTGATGTTATCTGAACCTATTGTGGTAATCATTTCACAATACAAATAATCAAAGTTTCATGTGTATACCTTAAACATACAGTGATGTATGTCAATTATTTCTCAAAAAAAGGAAAAAAATAGGAACAGAGCATCACCAATCTGCTTACTCCCCCTAGTTCCCATCTCCTGCCTCCCAAGCAGAAGTAAGTGCAATTGTGAATTTTGTGTTAATTATGACCTTGTTTTTGAGATTTTAGTTTTTGCACATATAAATGTATGCTTAAATAACAGTTTTATTTTTTGAACCTAATAAAAATGGCATGAAACTGACAGATTGATAGACAGGGATATATCACAATATTAAGTATAACAATATCAATCTTGTATTGTTAGGTTTACTAATTTTTCCTCTTCAACAAGGGTAAAATTATACTTAGTTATCTTAATTTGCATTTCTATATTTTTGAGTAAAGTTGAGTATCTTTCAATATATTTATCATTCATGTCTCCTGTTCTATATATAAAATCCTGTTTATATAATTTGGTCATTTTTCTATTGGGTTTTGGCTTACTAATCTTATTGATTTGTAAAAGTTCTTTATATATTCTAGAGAATGACACTTTGTTAATATGCTAAGTGAATATCTTTTCCAAGTTTGAGGCTAATCTTTTCACTTTATTGATAGTGTGTTTTGATGAACAGAAGCTCTCAAATTGAAAATGATCAACTTTATCTACTTCTTAAATTAATATTTTCTCTAACTTGTGGTTAAAAAGTATCTTCTGCATTTCTGATAAAAGTTTTAAGGTTTTGCCATTACATTTAAGTTTAATCCATCAGAAACTTAAATGTGTTTTGTGGGTAGTGTAATGTAGAGTTCTAATAATATTTTTTCATATCCTTATTATATTCACAATATCATTTATCAAAAATATCTCCATTCTCCATTGATTTGCAACATGACTGTATTAGATCCGTAACCTGCCGTAACAAATTACCACAAACTCGGTAGCTTAAAACAACAGAAATGTATTATCTCACAGCTCTGAAAGCTAGAAATTTGAAATCAAGGTATCGACAGGGTTGGTTCCTTCTGGAAGCTCTGAGGGAGAAATCATCCTTTGCCTTTCTCCTAGCTTCTGGTGGCTGACCACAGTCCTTTGTGTTCTTTGCTTATAAATGCATCACTTCAATTTCTGCCTCCATCTTCGCGTTACCCTCTTCTCTGAATCTGTGTCCTCTCCTCTTCCGGTAAGGACGCTAGTATTGAATTTAGGTCTGCCCTAATTCCAGGATGATTTCATCTCTAGATCCTTAACTAATTACATGTGTGAATACCCTATTTCCAAAAGATCACATTCTGAGATCCCAGGTAGACATGAATTCTGGAGAGGACACTAGTCAACCTATTACAATGGATAAATATCACGTGTCCATATTATGAAGTGTCCAGCTCTAGGCCCTTTGTTCTGTTACATTTTCACCTGTGTTTCTATCCTTGAACCAATACCATACTGTTTTAATTATAAATGCTTTACTTCTTTTATAATAATGATTGATGTAGGAAAAGCAATTTTGCCTTTTTCTTCTTTTAGAGTGTCTTGGCTATTCTGGGGGCTTTGCTCATCTATGTAAACTTTATGCATCAACTTTTCAAATTCCTTTTTGAAATACTGTTAAAAAAATTGCACTGAATCTATAAAAACTCTGGGTGAAAACTGACGTTTTTACATTATTAGGTCCTAATCCACAAAAATGATATACTTCCTTTGTTTCAGCCTTCTTTAATGTCTTTTAAAAGTATTGTATTTTCTTCAGAGATTTCTTTTACATCTTTTTTTTCAGTAAGCTTTTTGGTTTAGAATAATTTTGGATTCACAGAAAAGTAACAAGGATAATATAAGGGTTTGGGTTTGCCCCTAACATAGTTTCCCCTAATGGTAATATCTTATAGACATCTTTTGTTAGATTTATCCCTGAGTAATTTATATGTTGTCATGCTGTTATAAATGATGAAACATAAAATATTAATCCAGGTGGTTTAGCCACCAAATAATAAAAGTCCCCAAAAATGAAAACAGAGAAAATAGAGGGGAGAAAATTATCAAAGAATAAAAATTTTAAAAGCTATAGAGACAACAATCTTTAAATGGGAAGAGCACACTCAGTGCTGAGCAAGATGAATGAAAAGTAGAATCTCACCTAGACCCTTGTGAAATTTTGAAATACCAAAGGAGATCTTAAAAGCTATGCAAGATTGTTTGCTGTAAAATGTGTTATCCTGGAGAGCAGCTTCTACATGTAACTCAGTCTCTGTGTTGAGTTTTTTCCTTCTGAAAAAATTATCGCTTTTTATGCCCTCAATAGCTCTGAAGTGTTTTGTGTAGGTCTTGCAAATTTCCTGCTAAGTTTACTCCTAAGTGGTTTATATTTTTGTTGCTATTAAAAATTGAATTCTTTTTACACATATTTTCTGGTAGCCATTGGTGTAGAAAGGCTATTGGTTTTTGTTTCCATCGAGCCATATACTGGTCACTTACTAAACTCATATTATTTTAAAAGATTTTTTAGTTGTATGATGTTTTCCTGTTCAGTAATTACATAATCTGCCAACAATGATAATTTTGTATTTCTTATCTTTTTTGTTTTTTCTTTTCTTATTACTCTGGTTGGGACATTCAAAAAATTTTGAATAACAGCAAATTCTTATGTTGAAGACCTAACCTTCAATATGATGGTATTTGGAGATAGGGCCTTTGGGGGCTGATTAGATTTAGATAAGGTAATGAGAGTGGGTTTTCATGATGGCATCACTGCCCTGTTAAGAAACACCAGAAAGCTTGGTCTGTTTGTCTTCTTGCCATGTGAAGACACAGAAAGAAGGTGACAATCTATGACAGGAAGAGAGCTTTCACCAGAAATAGATCAGGCTGGCATCCTGATCTTGGGTGTCAAGCCTCTAGAATTTAGAAAATAAATTTCTGCTGTTTAAGCCACCCAGTATATGGTATTTTGTTATGGCAACTTGAGCTAAGACTGAACTCTTTCTGCCTGACTGCCTTAAACTGAGAGAGTCTTTTCTCACCATAAGACTCTAGCTGAAACATTGGCTTTTCTCAGGTCTTAACCCTGCTGGCCTTTAGACTGGGCCTTAGACGATTGGCTCTCCTAATTTTTAGGCCTTTGGACTCAGCCTGGAATGATACCACCTGGGTCTCCAGCTTGCTGACTGAAGTTTTTGGAATTTGTTAAACTTCCTGATTACATGAGCCAATCTCTTACAATAAATTTGTGTGTGTGTGTGTGTGTGTGTGTGTGTGTGTGTGTGTACTACTGGTTCTGTTTCTTCGGATAATTTTAAATAATACAAGATGCATTACCCTTTTAATACATTCCTGCATTTATTTGCCAGTGATTTATTTATACACTGTTAACTGCTATTGTTCTGTAGTTTTTGTATATATGTGTACAACTTTAGCATTAGGTTTTGGCATTGGGTTCATGTTAATCTTATAAAATTAATTGGAAATTTCACTTTTTTATTTTTTTGCTTGGGGCAGTTTAAAGAGCAAAGAAAGTAGTATATGTTTCTTGCAAGTGAGCTGAAATTTTCTTTAAAAGTCATCTGGGTTTAGCATGCTTACTGTGAATAATTTTGTGACAGTTTTTTAAATTATTATTATTATTATTTTCTTCCATAGTTATTTTTCCACTCAGGTTTTCACCTTTGAGTCACTTTTATTAATTTTTTAAAATTTCCCCAGGAAATCATACATTTTCTCTAGAATGTATTTTAGGATCAAGTTGTACATGGTGTTTTCTTTAAATTCTTTTTAATCTCATCTTTTTACATTGTGATATTTCTTAACATTGTGGTTGTGTGAACTCCATTTTCTCTCTATTACACTATATCACAGGTTTATATATCTGGTTGAATTTGTATAATTGGTTAAGTTTATAAGAACTAATATTTTGAATCAAACTAATTTCTGCCTTCTTCCTATTTTTAATGGTTACATTTTTTTAAGTTTCTCACTGTTTTTGCCCTCATTTTTCTTTTCCTTATTTTTTAAGTCCCTTTCTAATTAATTTTTCAGCCCTTTTCTAAGTTCTAGAATTGAAAACTAATATTACTTATCATTTTTTCTCATGTTCTAAAGCATTTCTGGTTCGGTTTAGGCCCGTGGATTTGCCTTAGGTTCAGATGTGGCTATGTCCCATAGATTTTAATTTGTAACCTTCTCATTGTTCTTAATTCCTAAATACATTACACAGAACTAAGTCTAGAAAAGCTAGAGATGCTGGAAAAATACTAGGCAAAAACATTAAAATATTACGGGTATTTGTTCAGAAGGGGAATGGGGCCAGGAGTTGGGAGATGGGACAGGGAGAAAGGGAGAAAAGAATATAAATCACTACTTCAATTTTGCTACCAATTATGTTTGGTAAATGGGTAAATATTTCGCCCATACCGACATCTTGATTTTGAATCACTTCTTATGCCATGGCACTTCTTTTCAGGCTATATAGTATCTGGTTTGAGAATCTTCATAAATTGGTCTAAGAATCCTTTCTTTCCTGTTGCCTTCTTATTTGAAGGGTATAGAAAACCCTTGTGTCACAAACTCTCAAAACTTTTTAAATACTGCTTTATCATTTTCTGGCATTTAGTATTTCAGATGAAAAGCCCAATGCCAACAAAATTTTATTTTTCTTTTTATGTATTATTTTTCTGATTCTATGTTAGAGAATATATTTTTATTCTTCGTATTTTAAAAATTTCACCAGAACTTTTGAATTTCAATGAGAAAGACTTCAAGTTGTTCCCTTTTTATAAACATAATGTTCTCTCTTGTCTCATTGCAATTGAAAGTAAAAAATTTCTTACATTTACTCCTATGCTTCAGTACTAATCAATATCAATTGTACTTTTGCTCTGGCCCCCTTTTTCTATGATCATAGGTCTTTTCATAGCTTTGGTGACTTTTTTCCCCCGTTCTCACTGAAATGGAAGGCTTGTGTTGGTCCAGAATTGTGAGTGCAAATGGTCTCTGTCACAGTTTCAGAAGAACCTACTTATATTATTTTAGTCTCAGAGATTGTGAACATTTTTATTTTCTGGAGTTTCATTGTAGAACCTGGCCATAAAAGGTACAATGAGAGCTGTTTCTCCAGGGGTTTCTTTTCCAGGTGGTGTGGAGTGGCCACCCAAAGACTCATGGATATTATTGTCCCCTTTCTTTAAGTGGCGTGACTGCAGGACTCAGGACTCTGCTGGCTCCTGCAGAAATAGACTGGCACTGCTGCCATGCCATCCATGCCAACTGGTAGCTAGGGATGCATCCGAGGGTCAGTAGTTTAGAAAATACCCCCATTCCTTTACTCAGTATTTCATGAGTACCCATGATGTAGAAGTTACTGGGCTAGACAATGAGATAGAGGAGTGGTTAAAAGAGACATACCTACCAGCCCTTTCAATGGAGAAGACAGACATTAAACAAGTATTTATTCAGTCATTTTCAATAATATTTTAAAATTCTGGAGCTTACAGGGGAGTTCTTGGATGAGGACATAAGTTTGGGAGTCATTAAGTTATAGGGTAATTAAGGTTATGGGAGTAGATGTTATTGTCTAAGTGGAGAGTATAAAATGAAAAAAAAATGAGGGACTAGGACCAAGTTTTAAGGAATCCTAACCTTGAAAAGTCTGGTGGAGAAAAATAAATTAGAAACTAAGATGAACTAGTCAGAGATATAGCGGAAAACATTTGTATCCCTTAATTAAAAAAATGTTTATGAACAACTTGCTCATTCCTGGTGGTAGCAGAGGAGCCTCCAAATCTTGAAGCCTCTCAACTGGACCTGCCCAGGGGCCACGCCAAGAACACCAGGTCTCAGTGAGTGTCTCTGACTTGGCCTACACCTTCTGAGCCTCCCTTATAACCTACATGAGCCAGGTCGAGCTGATCCAGGTGCTAGGTGAACCTAAACAATGCACACTGATGAAGGAAGTTGCTCAGGAAATAATAATGGAATTCATATGTATTAGTACATTGTGTATTTGTGACTGGTTAGCTACTTGTATGAGTTTCCTATTGCTGATGTAACAAATTACCACAAACTTAGTAGCTTAAAACAGATTTATAATCTTATAGTTCTGGAGGTTCGAAAGTTTTGAATGATTCTCACTGGGCTAAAATCAAGGTGTTGGCTTGGCTGCATTGTCTCCAGAGACTCTAAAAGAGAATCCATTTCCTTGCCTTTTCCAGTCTCTAGAGACCCGCATTCCTTGACTTATGGCCCTTTTACTCTGTCTTTAAAGTCAGCATCCGTAGCATCTTCAAATCTCTCTGATTCTGACACTGACTGTCTTATCTCCCTCTTTCATTTGTAAGGACCTTTGTGATTGCATTGGGCCCAGCGGGGTAATCAAGGATCATCTCCCCATGTCAAGGTCAGCCGAAAAGCAACTATAATTTCATTTGTAGCCTAAAACTCTCTCTTGCCAATCACAAGTAGGATATGAACATAAGTATTTGGGAGATCATTATTCTGCCCACACTACTGATGAAATTATTTCAATAAATTTGCTCCAGTTACTTAATAGTATTTTTATGGCCTCCCAAAATCTGTGTGTATCTCTTTAGGTGCCCTGGGTGCTTACAATTCTCATGTTTTCCTCAACCACAACCCCCAGTGCTCAAAGGCAGTAGAGCTTAAAGTGTGGTATTTAAACCAGCATCGGCATCACCTGGGAACTTATTATTCAGTCAGAATCTTGGCCCTTCCCCAGACTACAAATTCAGAAATTCTAGGAGTGGGGTCCAGCAATCTGTGTTTTAATAAGACCTCTTGGTGATTTTGATGCACATACATGTTTGAGAACCGCTGGGCTATAGGCTTCTTACAATAAAATATAATTCTAAAATATATTGCTTTCAACCCAAATTGTTTTTACTACCTACCATGCAAACAAGTTGTGGCATTGTGGAAATTTCATTTGAATATCCAGGAAGAAATGGAACAAACCAAAGCACACACACCACAGGAAAATGTCACCAAAATATGAACAGGTGACTTCTTCATGTAGTGTGTGTGCTTTGCTTTTTTCTGGGTGGTAGCATTATTGGTTTTTCTCCGCACTGGGCTTTACTATGCTTCCAAATACTTTACAATAACATTATTTTACAGTGGATAAGGAACAGATCACAGAATGGAAGGAACAATTTGTAGTCAGAAGGCAAACATTCAAGAAAATATCCCAAATCCTCTTCAACCATTTCAATAGTCAGGTCAATCAAACAGTTATATTAATTTGTCTGATTCTTTTTTTTAATCCCTGAAGAATCTCAGATCTTTATTTGATCATTGTGTAGTAGCCATAGTCTTAATAGGACAGTAGGAAGCCAGACAAATCATTGAGAAGAGTAGAAACATCTAGAGATCCTCAGGAGAGAAGCCAAACCTCCCTCATGCATCCAGCCTTAGATAGGGTGGCCAAGTCACCCAAGTCACCACCTTTTCTCAGGACTGATAAGCCCAGGACCAACAAACTCCCCACTCAGTCTAGCAACACGCTTCACCCCCACCCCAGAAATTTTTTTCCAAAGCAGACAATGTGGTATTGTGATTAGATATAAACTGAAAGTGTATTTTCTGCCCTTCAGTAATTACACTGCCTTATGGTAGCATTATTCAGTGTGAAGCCTTATTATGCTGCAGAATGAAATTCTGTATAATTTTCTTCTCCTCCAATGCACAAATGGAAATCATATTTTGGTCTGAGTTGGGAAGAAAGGCTCAGTTATCACTTGTGAGCGTGGTGTTATTTTCCCCAGAATTAAAAAATCCATCTGGGTGTCCGACCTCGCTCACCCTGCTGCCTCTCCATTCAGCCTTTTGTATGCAGATGAACCTTATCAATTTCCGCCGCCTCAAAAGCCCGCACCCAGCTTGGTGCCTCCCCCTGGTCCGCGAGGCTTTAATGGAAATGCATGAGGCTTTTTTTTTTCTTTGATGTCTGTGCAATATACGCATGTGGATAAAAACCTGTGCTTTTATTTAGGGGGAGCGTGAGGGGGTTTCAAATCAAAGTTAAAGTCTCTACCCTATCGCACCTCGCTGGCGATTAGCGGAGGAGAGAAAGGAACAGCAAATCCAACACAGAAACTGTGAAACTGGGGTTAGTCAGATTATTGACTAACAAATAAAGGGGCATGGGATGTCACATTTGTATTCCAAGGGTTTTTATCCCGCCACAGGCCTCATCAACAACTTAGTGGAGTGCTGCTAAATCCCCTGTGTTAACACGCGGGGCTCCAGGGGCTGCTGTGTGATTAATGCATTAATTGCAGCTCCCTCAGGCCTGGCGCTGGCTGTGTCAGTAATTCACTTAAGGCCAGTTGGCCCTTGAGTTATTCTACAGTCTCGTGTAAACAACTCGCAAATAACACCACTCAACCGTTTAGCCCGATCCGATGCTGTTTCCCAGGCTATTAGCAACTTCCAATGAATGATTCATCCACCGGTGACATAGTCTGGCTCCGGAATTGTCTGACACGGCCAGGGCTTCAGGCATAGATCAAAACAGCCTGGCTTTCACCCCACGAGGAAACTCATGTGCCTCTCCGAAATGGAGTTTAACCAGGCCAGGTCTACACAGCACACAGTAAACAGTTGTTTTAAAAAATGCTTAGAAAATTTAGACAACAGCCCGCCCTCTTCACTCAGGTAAATCACGTAGGAAGGAGAAAAAACAAGCAAACACAAATAGATTTTCTTTGGCTCTAAGTATCCCACCAACTCATGACTTCTGTGACAAACAAGTTTGATACTGTTGACAGGGATTTTATACTGGACCTAATGATACAATTCACGTGAACCTTGAGTTTAGAGTCAAGATCGAGATCACCTTTCCTAAACCGGGGAGAACTGGGCTGTGCGCACGTAAGTGAGCAGCTTAGCTGCTCTGGCTCTGAAGTAGAGAGATACTAATAATACTTGTTTTGTTTGCCTAACAAGATTGTAAGGATTTTGAAGTAATAATAAATAAACTGATAAGTTTTCAAAACTTATTAATAACATAATCTAGGGACTAATCAAATGAACAATTAAGGCTCTTACTGATTAATATTTTAAAATAATAAATCTTTGTTAGCACTTTCAAATTCACAAAGAGTGATTACACACACACACACACACACACACACGCACACACACACACACCGAGGGCTGTCCAGAAAGTATCCAGTTATGTAACTGTTTTTATATTGACAATGGCTGGATTTTTTCTGAACAGCCCTCGTATTTATAGAGAAAAATTTCAGATGTACAGAACTGGCAAAACAAGGACAGACCCATTTTTAGATCTGAATAATCAGGTTTAAGAGAAGCAGAAATCTCAAGATGAAACTGTTTACCCCTTGCTGGCCACATCTAACTTCTGCCTGAACAGAAACTACTATTTCAACAACCAACAAGGGTTTTGAACAGTTTAACTAAAGATCTCTAATTTGAAGAAAGTTTTCCTCACAGGGAGCTGACATCTGTCTCCTTGGTGTCTCTACTCATTCTTTGAAGCTCTGATCCTTGTGATCCCAGAAAACAAGTATATCTTTCTTCAAATCATGGGGACATTTGACCTCACAAATGAGAGAATCAAGTCTTGAAGAAGGTTCTGGAAATCAGATCCTACATCAGTAACCAATCAAAACCATTTATATTCTCCACACCCCCCCCCTTTTTTTTTTCTTTTTAAAATTTAGATGTAAACACTAGGTCAAAAAGAAAAAAAGTATAAAAATAACACAAAGTGACAAGTGAATACTTCCATCTACACCAGCCCACTCCATCCAATATTCTATTTCCACTGCCCCAAAATATTCTCTATTAACAGTTTCTTGAATAGTCTTCTGGCAATTTGCATGAAATTTGTAAATACACGAGGACACACAAACACAAAGTTGGATAACATTATGCATGTTTTTCTGCAACTTTTTGCTGACCAATATCTCGGCTATCTGAACAGTACAGTACTTGCAATATACAAAGGTGTTTACTGGGAAAGTATCTGTAATAGAATTCTGTGTTTAAATTCATATGAGATTTGGCCAATAGTTTTCTCGCGCTATTCTTGTAGGTATGTTAGTGGGTTTACCAGCCTCTAAAATGATTGGGTAGCTTCTCTCCAACCCTCTTTTTTCTTCTCTATGTTTTGTAACAGTTTATAGGATATGAAAATTATCTGTTCTTTCAAAATTTGTAAAATTCATTCTTTTTCTTTATCGTTAAATTTATGGGGTGACATTAATCAGCAAAAGTTACATAGGTTCCAGGTGTACAATTCTACAATACATCGTCTGTGTGTTGTATTATGTGTTCATCACCCAGAGTCAGTTCTCTGTCACCATAAATTTGTGTCCCTGTCCCTTCTCCTGACTCTCAGGTAACTACTAAATTATTGACTGTGTCCATGAATTTTGTAAAACTCATTCTTGGCACTGCGTGGACCTGGTGCCCTTTTTATTAAGTAATTGTTTTATTACTCTTCCAACTTCTTCTATGATTATTGTCTAGTCAGTTTTTCTATTTCCTAAGCACATTTTTATGATTTTATGTTTTCTTAAGCATTTTTGTCTATATTTTTAATATGTTGGTATAAAGTTGTGCTTTATCATTTTAATTCCTATATGTCTGTAATCACATCCCTTTTAAATTTGTGTGGTTTATGTGTGCCTTCTCTCTCTTTTCATTAAGTGGGTAGAGGGAAAATTATTTTTCCTCCTCTGCAATACCTTCCAAATTTTTGTATATTTTTGTAATCTTTTTAAAGAACCAGCTTCTGCTTGTCTTTACTTATGTTTGGTTTTACAATTTGACAATTTCTGCTTTTATTTTTACAAATTTTTTTCAATTTATTTGGGAACATTCTATTTTATTATTTTTCTAGTTTCTTAAGTTGTTCTAATAAATGCACATAATGCCATGCATTCCCCTCTGTCTCTGCCACAGACTTTGACAGGTGTGTTTTTAATTTCCGGAGTTGGTGATGACCATTTTTAAAACTTTTCAGTTACAAAATTATTCATAAACATGATTTTTAATTTCCAGAGACAAAGCTTTCCTTATGTTGTTTGTTAATATTTTTATTGCCTTGGGATCAACAAATACAAATCATATGATTTTTGCTTCCTAGAAATACTGGTCAATTTTTGTTAAAGAACTCTTTGTGTTTAAAAATAATATATATTCTGTTAGAATAAGTCAAGATTGTTAACTATGTCATTTTATTTCTCTACATCCTTCAATTCACCTTATTTTATTTTTTCTGCCATATCTAATGATTGAGTGCAATAGGTTAAGATTTATCACTGGTGTAGTGGCTTAAGGCTTTCGTGCTGGCGCTGTCAGTGCTGCGGCCTGGGTTTGATTCCCAGCCAGGGAGCTACCCACATACCAAAAAGCAAAAAAATAATAATAATAAATAATAAATAATAAAAAAATAAAAGTGAAAAAAAAAAGATTTATCACTATAATTATAAATGTACTGATTGACCATGTGTTTCTGTTTGGTTTGGTTTTGTTGTGAGGTAACTAGTCTCTCTAATGACCTATCTTCCAATACTTATCAGATGTGTGTTGAAACATGTGCCATGTGCCTTAATTTTTCTTTCATAGTTTGCTCTCTAGGAGAATTTCTCAGGTTGGTCTTATAGCTTACTCACTTGCTCTTCAGTTGTTTCTATTCTGCTATTTAAACTGCCTATTAAATTTTTATTTCAAAACCAAAAATTTAATTTCCAAATCTCAAATTGATTGTTATGAATGCAGTATCCCATATGGCTCTCTAATGATTTTAATTAAGCTTATTCTAATGCCTCATTCTTTTCACTTTTAATTAGCCTACCTTCCTGGTATCAGTTCATCCACTTATTGAGCTTGGTGCCTCACTTTCATAGTTTTGGCTTTCCTCAAATTGAATCTTGTTGAATCTTGTTTGTGTGCTCATGTTTATACTTCTGATGCCCATTAGCCTGCAGGTGAAAGCCTGCCTCCAGAAGTTGTTGGAGAGGCATTGAACCTGTGCTGAACAGTGTAAACCAGGAGCTGGATCCCTGAATATCAGAGCCTCTATGGTAGCACATCCTCCTGAGGCACTCACTGTCCTTCATCTCTCAGCAAAAACCTACCCTCTCTATCTGTGGCATGCCTACCTTGACAGAGGAGAGAGGGCTGGGAGTTGAAGATATTTCTCCTGCCTGGTGAAGCTCCCATTCTGGACTCCAGCAGTCCCTCCCATTCTGAGGATCTGGTCTGGAGGCTGACTGCTCCCCAGGAGCCACACCCCGCTTTGCAGCAATGTTCTTCTGCAGACATTTCTTGCTTCTGCCTGATTTCATCTCTCTGAGATTGCCTGTATTTGGATGCATGAGTGACACCTCTTATTTTCCACTTTTCACTCTTATTATGGATTTTTCCTCCAAGAACTATACCCCTTTTCTATGATTTCCACAGATTTGGGAGTGAGAGATGAGCCCTCTTGATCCACTCTCTGGTAATTGCTTACTGACTGTTTGCCTTTCGCTAGACATTACTTACATGTCCTTAAAACAATGGCAAAAAGATGAATTTGGGGACTGATGGTGGACAAAGTGTGAGGAGAATGAACTCTTACAGTTGTCAGACATGACTTCTTAGGGAAAGTGCTTGCATAGACCAGAATACTGGTGTTTAAAAAAAAGTTCCACACCAGGTGATTGGTATTCATTTCCGTTCTCCGGTGACTGCTGTAGGAGGAGCCACCGAGGGCTGGGCTTCGTGGGCTATTCTAGGAAACAGCTGCGCTGATTTGAGTAAGAGAGAGGGAAAGGAGGGCCCATCTATTTACAGGTCAACAGTAGCCTCCATATCTGATGCCTTGTGGAACTAATTCCTAATTGGGGCAGTGTTTGTCAACACTGACAGGTCCCTAATGCACTGTAATCGCTCCAGCCACAAGCTCCGATAGAGATCTTAATCTCCACACTGACCCCTTCAAAGGCAGCAAGGCTGCTGCCCACCACTCCTTCCCCATTCTGGGCTCTGTCTCTCTCTCTCTCTCTCTCAATCTCTTTTCCCTCCACTCATCCTTTTTTGTATGGTTTTGGTATTTCTCTATTGCCACTGCCCTTTGTCTCTCTTTCACAGCCTGGTTCATTCCTTCTTTCATCCTTTGTAGGGTCTTGGATCTCCCTCTCATTCTTCTATCTCTCTTATTCCTTTGTCTCTCTCATAAACACCCATCGAATTTAAATCCTGAAGAATTCTCAGAGAGTTTAGAGCACAGTTAATCTTATATGTGGAGTTATTCATCAATGTCAACAATCTCTGAGATCATTAAGAAAGTCGAATTATACTTTGACAAATTTTCACAAATAGAAACAAAGGGTTAAGATAAATGTGGTGAAGAGTAACATTTTTGGTTTGGTTTTTGGTGTCTATGTCTTGCTAATTTGGCAAAATAATTGTCTCATTTTAGCTGGTGTCCTAGTTGGTAGTACCTGCAGCACAATGTGAGCAATGCCTGGGAGCAACATGTTTATAACAGAGCCAAACAAGCAACAGGCCAGTGAATCAGGACAAAGCATTTCTGATAAATGCCTGTTTGGGGAGACCACCTGGGTAATGTCCAAGTTCCAAGAAGATCTGTTAAGACCTGAGTAAAAAGCCGTGGCCAAATGGGCACCTCTTTGTTCCATTCCATTCAGTTTTCAATTTTGCCTCCAAAATAGCTGGTTGCCACTTGAATCACAGTTTTGGCGCTGAGTCTAAAGCACCATCACTTCCTCTCTCTTATCCTTCAAACTCCTCACCCTTCATGTCTCCATTCAAACATTATACCTTTTCAGAGAGGTGAAACCCTGACCACTCTGAAGAGTATTTGTAGCTCTCCACATACCAGTTACTCTCTATCCTAACCTCATTATTTTCTCCATAGCACTTATGACAAACTGTAATTATCTCATTTATTAATTTCCTTCCAGGACCATAAGCTTTATGAAGGCAGAGGATATCCCTTTACTTCCCCATCGTGTCCCCATTATCATGCCTGGCACATAGTAGGTCTTCCATAAACATTTATTGAATGGAATGATAGATGAATGAAGGAATGAATGAAATACAGAGCAAAGAATGGGGAGATAATCCTCTAATCTCTCTCCTTCCTAACAACAGTGATCATAATTCTATTGCTTTGATTTCCTCTCTTCTCAAAGATCCTTAGTGACCAATGTGATAAAATCCAAACTTCCCAATTTCTCCTTTGAGGCTTCCTAAAATTTTGTCCCAGTCTCTCTAGCCAGTCTTGTTGATGTACATCTCGAAATTTCCCGTGGCTGAAACCCCTGCTTGGACTTTTGCTCTCTCCTGCAGGCCTTGAATAGTCTCACTTTGTTCAAACTGTTCTTCTCCCAGGATGTCAGCATGCTGAGAGCAAGCCATGCTTTATCCTTTTCTGTATTCCTCAACTCCCATCAGACTTTCCTAAAACCTGTGTTCTGGTTATTGGCACCACTGCTCGTCTGACTCTTCAGAGCTGGCTCTCTGCCTGTATTATCACAGTCTTCAGAGAAGAGTACCCTCTTTTCACCTATGGGGACTACGGGTGTCATGGAATTGAATTTACAGCTAACTCAACCTCATACCCAGTTCCACCAAAAATTCTGCATTAGTGCAACCTCTGGGGTTTCTTGGGGCAACAGGAGAGAATTTCTCACCTGAAGTTGCAGAATAGTCTGAATATGTCTGAATAGTTAAGAAAAATGTGTGGGGAGGTAGGTGCCAAGGGAGGGAGGAGTGGGAATCACTGAAAAGGCACAAAAAGATATAAAGGAGATTCCAGAAGTGGCAGAGACATAAGCAGATCCCCCAAAGCCTGGGCCTAGTGATGAAAATGGAGGAGCCAAGGAGATGCGCGAAAACAGCTGAGTGCTGGGAGTCAAGAGGGAGTGAGCCTGAGAGTGGCAGGAGGTCTTGGCTTGTGGCCTCTGGCAAATGTCTGTGGCCAGGTGAGGCACGGTACAGAGGTGCAGCAGGGCTGAGGAGCTCTCCTTCCCTTCCACTTCCTTCCCCTCTGCTTATCCCTCTGTTTTCCTCCATCGCCTCCTCGTCCTTGCAGCCCCTCTTCTGTCCCTCCTCCTCCTCCTCTCTTTGCAACGTTGTCTCACACTATGCCTTGTCCGTACTGATACCTTTGTCCTTCCTTTGTGCACTTTCTGTCTCACATGCTTCCTCTCCTCAGGAAGGTAAAATTCTCCACTGTTGCAGAGCTGAAGGCACAGCATGAAACCCCCACAGAATGCCCACCTCCTTTGAATGATACAGTCGACGTTCTGCTTCTGAGAAATCCCCACGAGGCCCCCAACAAAGTAAGTCCTAAAAGTTGAGCCCTCCCTGAAGGGTCAGCTATCTCATGCTTTTTGTTTTTCCTTCTCCGAGTAGCTCCTAAAGGCTTTCTGCATCAGTCCCAGCCATGGATACACTTACCTGTGATTTATTGATGATAATCGTAGGAAAGCCATTTGTAATCAAATGCTAAACAAAGACATTCTCTCGCTGAGAGGGAGTGATAACGCACCATTTAGTAATTTTTGTGTGGTTGGTAATTTGGAGAATGAATGATAATTTCTGAGCCCTGACAAACTACGTTGACAATGCCTGGTGTTATTCACCTAGTGAATAAAGACACCTTCCTCTCCATGTCTTGTGATAAATTTCTTTTATTAGGGGCACTTATGTGGGACTTTATCTTAATGGTCTCTTATATGGGGCAGTTGTGCTTGGGCCGTTAGGTTGTTTTTCATCACGCTTTAAACACAGGGCTCAGAGAAAATAAATAGCAACAGTGGTTCTAGGCAGCTCAGTTGCTGCAGAAATTAGGCCCTGAAGCTAAGTGGTTTACCCAATCACAACCCACAGGAAACACACAGAGAGTGTCTGCCTTTCTCTCTCCTCTACAGCCCCTTCTATGTGACTCTTGCCTTCTCTTCTTGTTTCCCACTCCCTATTAAGCCTTCTTATTTGCACTTGTCCCTCTGTTAACCTGTTAGCATTCCTTTCAGTGTGGAAGGAAGTGGTGGTACATTCAGTAGCAGAATGGACACTGTTGATGTGGAGGAGGCAGACTCCCCGAGGTGGGTGGATGGCAGACTCTTTTCTGTTGAACTATGTCCAGAGCAGTGTTTGAGCCCAAGGGACACAGCCATTATTTCCTCAATAAGTGGGAGAGTATTACTGAAGAATAGATGATAGTTACTTCTAAGCAGGGGTTGGTCCATCTCCTGAGGGTGATGAACAAGTATCAGCTGCCCACTGAGGGTGCTGGGAAATTCATCCTGCGTCATGAGTGTGTGATGGTGTGGAACTCCGAGGACAAGCTCTTTAGGGCTATAAGCTGCCTGGTGTGTGGTCAGAGGAATCTGGGGAGGAATGCAGCCACCCACTCCACACCAATATGTACTATGAAAGCCACAGTTATGTCCCATCAGTGATTTCCTTCAGCTACAGGTAATATAGCTCACTGCATTCTGAGACCAGGGTGATGACAGCAGGGGACCACGCTAGAGAGGTGGGCTACCTCTAAGTGCTAGTCCTCTGAGTACTCATATTCATCTGCGTACTGTCCCGGGCAGAGGCAGCCTGCCTCAGTGTGCCGTTCACAGACCGTGGGCCTCTCTGCAGGCACTGTGACCACCCCTTCAGATGTCAGAGAATACTCATGAATCTTGTCCCTAGATCATTTCCCCTTTCCCACTGTTCCACAGTCCTTAACCCTATCTCCAACTCCCCATCAGTTCTCACCCAGTTGTATCACAGACCCCCAAAAAAGACCACCAGTCATTCTCTGCTCCTCCTACTTGGCTATATACCTAGGCGTGACATTCCTGAATTATAAGGTGGGTCTATTCTGCCAAACTGTTCTCAACATGGTTGTATCAAGCTCATCAGCAATAGACGATTATTCCAGTTGCTCACATCCTTAGCATTTACACTGTCAGTCCTTTTCATGTCAGCCATTCGGATATACATTGTGGTTTTGCATTATGGTTTAAACAGGCATTTTCTGATGATAAATGATATTGAGCATCTTTATATGTTACCGGCCACTTGGATATCCTCTTATGTGAAGTACCTATTCAAGTTTTTGATCACTTTTTAAAAAATTTGGTTTGTTTGTTGTTACTTGTTCTTTCTATGTGTTAAGTATGTATTAATATATCAACTATCTCAAATTGCTTCTCCTACTTTGTGGCTTATCTTTTAAATCTCATTATGTCTTTTGGTGAGCAGAAGTTAATTTTATTGAAACCCAATTTAATTGTATGGTTACCACTTTTTTGTGTCCTATTGTGGAATTTTGATCAACTCCAAGGTCATGTGGGTACTTTTACAAATAGTTTTTCGGAAACTTTATTGCCTTGCATATCATATTTACATCTATAAAACATTTGGATTGCCTCGTTTTATATTTTTTTCTTTTTAATGCATCCAAATAGGCCTCTTTTGGGGGGAAATCCCAAGACAAGTGGCAGACAGACCTTAAGGGAGAAAAGATGTTTTCTCTACAAGCTTGCCTACAGCTCCGCATGGACAACCCAGGCTCAGCCAATCACATGACCCAGTCTGAGCTGAGTTGACAGTGAGTGCCATAGAGGCACAGAGAGAATCAGAGAACATTCACTGAGGCCCTGAGGGAGCCCAGGTGAGTTTCTGGAGGAGGGCAACCCAATGGCCAGAACCAGCTGCTATTAGCAGTGGGGTTAGGATGGGACCCTTGGCAGACTCACTAGAGTGGCCTCGGTTGCCAAGTCTTCAGGTGTAGTTCTCCAACCCTCCTATAGATTTTGTGATCTACTCAGTACCCTTCCAATCAGTTCCCTTTCTTTGCTTAAGTTAGCTTGGGTTTTATCTGAGATTAAGAACTCTGATAAAAGCAATAAATTCAAAACCCCACAAAATGCCATAGTCAAGAAAACTACATTCACTGGGACGAAAGTATTTCTCAGACATTTCCTTAGGCTTCTCTCTGGCTGGAGACAGCTACTAGGAAGCCTTTCCAATGGCTAGGAGGTATGGAAACTATCTGGGGTTCTACCCATGTGTGAGATAGTGGCTAATGTAGAACACAAAACCCCATTCCTGGCCCCACCCCCCAACCATCCAGGATTGCTGCATATATTCTGCTACACCTATTCTCCCTGAAGAGAAATTGGTAAAACAAAATTCCATAAATGATAAACCACATTTAAAATTAATGAAAAACTCCAAATGGTGTGGAAATTATCTCTTAATTAGAAGACCATTTTTAAACATCTCTTTGTAAGACTCTGGGGCATTAATATCAAGCAGGAGAAAGTGAAGAGCCTTGTGAGGGAAGGAAGTATCCCAGGAGGTATGGATTTTTTGTTTTGTTTTCTTTTGCTTTGTTTTCGTTCTTGTTTTTTTGCTAAGGGATTCTCTGCAGCCTGGGATGTAATGTAGATAAAACTCCAATATTTGTGAATGCCCAAATAGTTTCCCTCCTTCTCCCTAAACCATTACTCTAAATATATTGATCTCATAATTCCAGTGTTTTCCTGGAGCCTCTTCTGAAAGCCTTCTGTCCTTTCCCCAGATCCATCTGTACCCTAAGTCCCCTCACCCATACCTAAGGATCTCTCTTTCTCTCTCTCTCCCCATCTCTCTTTCCCCACCACCTCACTCCTCTCTATTCCTGCACTAACCCCTGACAGCAGTGATCACACTATTCTGTAATCATTGACTTACTATACTCATATGTCCCATCCATTAGACTGTGAATTTCTTGAGTGGGGATCACATGTCATTCAGTTCTATGGCTCCAGGACCTGACCCAAAGGAAAAGTTCAGTATTTGTCAAAGGACCAAATGAATAAACAAATCAAGTAATTCAACCAGCAATCTATGTTCAAACATGAGTCTTAACTAAGGTGACCAAATAATTTATTCTCCTAACTATGACCCTATCAAGAGTGAAAGTAGTTATTCACTGGACAGATCACTGGGACAACATGCATTATTCAGGACTGGTCACCCTAGCTTCAGTCCATCTTACTCAGCCTGGTTTTCCCTCCTCTGCCATTGCACAGTGGGCATGAACCACTAACATTACCCTAGGTTGTTTCTGAAAAATGAAGGTTGTGTTCTTATCTTTGATACTGAGCACTCTGGGTAGTGAGATGGACCTGACATTGGGTTAGAGGTCAGAATTAGAGATGATAACTGAAGAGTCATTCTTATTCATGTAGAGGAGGAAAATGAAGACACAGAAAGGGATGAGCTCCAAAAGACAAGGTGTCAGTTGAGATAACAGAGGCTCAAATTCAAGAACCTGGACATAGGACACACCTGGAAGGAAGAAAAAGGGTTGAGTAGAGGGCTCGATACATAATTTTATCTCATATGTTATCACATTTCATGCTCACTCTATGAAGCCCAGTTAGATAGGGAACAATGTTATTCCTACTTTAAGTATGAGCAAATGGAAGCACGGAACTGAAGTGACTGCTTCCTGGTCATGAAGTCAGAAAGTGGCAGAGCAAGGATTCAAACTGAGTTTGGTCTGACACTAAAGCCCATGATCTTAACCAGGATAGGCATGCAGGAAGGGAGAAGTGTTAGGAATAAGGGAGTGTTCATCACTGTCAAATGCTCTGAGACTATTTTGGAGAACACAACCTCAAGGACAACAGAGAACTGGAAAATATCATTGCATTTTACAACTGTGAGATGAGTCATGACCTTTCAGTGGTCTTATCACAGGAAATTAATAGAATCAATTAGTGGGGAATAAGTAGAGACAATTAATTCAATTAAAGATAATTGCAAGGTTGTAACTTCATAAAACATCACATATTTATAAACACATTTATACATTATAAATATCTGTGTATATATGAGGGCTGACCAGAAAAAAATCCAGTCATAAATGCCTTGATTTTTCATATTACATGGCTCGTCCTTTCTGGGCAGCCCTCATATATGTATATAATACTTCAGCTAAATTATCTAGCTTGATGGTAGGATTTTGTTGAACAATTCTTGAATAATTCTTTTTTGTTATGCATGAACCAACTGAAAAATGTAATGAAAAGGAGCAAACCATGAGCTCTAAGAGGGCAGGAGCCGTGTCTTCTTCATAAATTCATGTATTCTAAATTTAAAACTATACACAGATGTCCAATATATGATTAATTAATAAATAAAAAATTAACAAAATTAGAAACAAATAATGGAGTATGCCCAAGTCCAAGCAAGAGGAATGGCTCATGTTCACTCCTTGCTTGTTATTTACAAGTAAGTGCAGATCTGTCATTACTACCTATTTGCCAAGACACAGAGAACCCTTTCTGTATTTCTGTTTAGAGTCCTAAAACTTAACTAGTTCCAATGAACACAGTATTACATCTTTTCCATTTTTTTTTCTCAAATCCTTCCTTTACCTATCTTTCATTTTGTTCCCCTTTTAAGTTAACTTTCATTTCTTTCATACCCTTGGGTTCCAGACCTCTCCAAAGGGACAGAGTTATTCAGATCTATCAGTAAACATTTTAAAGAATGAATTATAATATGAAATTGGGAGTTCCCTATTGGTGTAGTGGCTTAAGGCTTCCGCGCTGGCGCTGTCAGTGCTGTGGCCTGGGTTCGATTCCCAGTCAGGGAGCTACCCACATACCAAAAAAAAGAGAATGAATTATAATATGAAATCAAGGGTCCTGGAAGATGCACTAATGCCTTTTGAAATAGAAAACACATATCTTTACCGTCAGGCACTTAGCAACAGAGAAATCAAGGAAGGGATAACGATTCCATGAATTTGGTGGTGGGTCCCAAACAAGCCCACAGAAATGGAAAACCTTAGATACAGTCTCAGTAACAATGAGTGAGAGGACATTGACGGAAACCAACTCTTACTAAGACAACACATGTCCAGAATCAATAAAAGGGCAGCAGGAATTAAACAGCTAAGCTGATAAAGGATAGATCACTGAGGAGTCTGGGTGTTGAGAAAATCTTTAGAGAATGTAGCATATTGAAAGGTACTCCATGGATCTATTTTTCTTAGAAATAAATAATCCACCAAATTTCATACACAACTCTATAAAGCCACATCTGCTACCCCCACTCCCATCAGCCAGGCCTCAGCCCAAAAGATCCTCTTTATACACTATTTATCAATTTGCTTTTTATACAATGTTTTTAGATAAAACACTGTACTTCAGGTCCTGCCCAAGAATGTTAGGAATTAGAAAAGATATTGGAGGGAGGAAGGGAGGGGAAGAAAGAAACACAGGAAAGTAAAAGAGGTAAACTTCTCTAACTTTCCTATTTTATTTCTTAGCCAAAGGGTGGATTTGAGGGATACAACTTGCCTTAGGTCTCATTGGGGCAACAAATACAATTTTATGTGATACTTTATAAAAATCTTTATATAAATATCTAGCATTTGTGAGTACCTCCTAACCCCAAGCACATTAACAACAACAATAAGAGCTACTACTATACTATCAGTAATAGCAAACAGATATAGCACTTACTATGTGCTGGGCCCTGTCCTAAATGTTTCATATTATATTAATTCACTTTAGATTCCTAAAATCCCCATAATTGTCTCCATCTCATAGATAAGGAAACTGAGACACAGAGAGGTTAAATTACTTGCTGAAGATCACGCAGACAGTAAATCTTGAGTTTGGAAATTCAAACCAAGCATTTTAGTAATAGAGCCTCTGATCTATATCAAGCCTGTCCAACCAGTAGCCGCAAGCCACATGAGGTCCATGATGGCTTTGAATGTAGCCCAACACAAATTCATAAACTTTCTTATAATATTATGAGATTTTTTTGCCTTTTTTTTTTTAACTCATCAGCTATAGTTAGTCTTGGTATATTTTATGTGTGGCCCAAGACAATTCTTCTTCCAGTGTGGCCCAGGGAAGCCAAAAGGTTGGACACCCCTGCTGTGTATTATGATTAAGGTATGGTCCAGAAACTATTTTCTTCTTTTGGTACCACTTCCCTGAAACACTCTATATTAGAACTTCCTTCCCAGCCTCTGGATAACATCACAGGCAGATTCCACAGTTTGCTATTCATGTTCATCTATTAAAATTCTTATTTCCAATATTGGAAAGTCCAGTACAAACTAAACATGTGTCTCCTGACGGATGTATACTACATGTGTAGTGTTGGAAAAATCAAACTTATTGGGAAAAATCAAACCTAAATGCAATCAAGCCTCTGGATTTAACTATTAGCTTGCAGTGAAGTGTGCTAAATGGCACCATGGGAATGCCACAGGAAAATTCAGAATGTGAGAAGCTCTATGGAACATATGACTTGGTTTCTTTAACAGAAAAAATTCAAGAGAGAGAGAAAAAAAAAAAGAACGGGAAATCAAAAATGAAAACATCTTAAACGATTATTGTGGGTTAAATTGTGTCTCCCACAAAGAAGATATGCTAAAGTCCTAACCCCTGGTACCTGTGAATGAGACCTTATTTAGAAATAGGGTCTGTGCAACATAATCAAGTTAAAATAAGATGAGGTCATTATGATGGACTCCTTAATCCAATATGACTGTGTCCTTCCAAGAAGAGAAATAAGAAGCCAGAGACATACAGAGGGAAGACAGGCATACGAAGATGGAGGCAGAGGTTGAATTTAAGATGTCAAAGACAAGAAATACCTGGGGCTACCAGCATTGGGGGGAGGCTAGGAAGGATCCTCCCCTAAAGGCTTCGGAGGCAGCAAGGCCCTGCTAACACCTTGAAGTGGCACTTTCAGCTTCCAGAATGGTGAGAAAATAAGTTTCTGTTGTTTAAGCCATCCAGTTTGTTACAACAGAACTAGGAAAGTAATACAAAGACCAAAAAACCAAATGCAATGTATGGACTGTGGATCCTAATTAAACAAACTCACTATAAAAAAAAATTATAAGGTAAATGAGGAAACTTAATCACTGACTAGAAATTTGATGTTATTAAGGCATTGTCAAATATTTAGGTATAATCATGATATTACAGTAAAGCTTAAATAAAGAATTCTTATATCTTACACATACTTGAAAACTTTGTAAGATAAAATGGCATAATGTCTAGGATTTGCTTTAAAATAATACAGGAGATGAGGAGTGGTTAGGATTATAAATGAAACAAAATTGACCACAAATTAATTATTATTAAAGCTGGGTGATAGGTACTTGAAAGTTTATTATACTCTTTGCTCTACTTTTGCATATGTTTGAAATGTTCCACAATTAAAAGTAAAAAGGCAAGACCAATTTAAATCAAATCTCTAGTGCATTTCAAATGTTATTTCTCTCTTTTCCCCCTGACTCCCAACTGAAAGTTCAGGTCTAAGCTCTGTATATTTTTTTATTTTTCTTTGATCCAACCTCTTTCACCTTCTAACCTGCCTGGAGTTAGATCAGGAATTAGAGAAAAAGTAAGCAAATACCTTTCTAACTTAGGTGGGACTGTTGATAAATCTCCTTTGGTTGTTAAATGTCCTTGTCAATGCAGAAGCCCAAATCCTAACTCTCTTTTCACAGAATGCCCAACACACAGGTGAGAGTACTTGTGCCACTATCTCATTTCCTGATAAAGATAATGTTCTCTTTAGCTGACCTCTTGCAAACTAAGCTCTTGCTTCAATTATGAAGCCCCAGGGTGTTCAATGAAATCCCTGTTCAGAAAATAGCTCTCTTGCAGTGATCTTTTCAAGACCACTGGACTTGTGACTGGTCACCTCCTGAGGCATCCAAAGCCCGTAAGGAAGCTCATTAACCCCTGGCCCCCGAGTGAAGTGAAAGTCACCCTTTCAGCTGCCCTCTGTCCAACCAATCTTGCCTTTATTTCTCTGGGAAGAAGTTTCCAGGCCCCTTGAAGTTCAGGTGATAGATAAGGGTCTCCCAAGAACTCTTAAGCCATACTCTGCCAGTGGCATATTGAATGAAATGAGGCTCTCCCCTCCTCTTCAGCACCCCCAATCTCTCTATGTCATTCTTTTGGGTTGCTCCTCAGGTGGCTATGGTAGGAGAAAAGCAGTCCTGACCCTCCCCTCTGCATCCTCTCTGCCTACACATTCTAATCCAAGGTTCTTCCTCAAGAGTCCCTCTAAGCTTCTATTTGTATAGGCTATTGGAGGAGATGGTTATGACATCAGTTTGCCCAGACCTTCTCAGATCTCTTAAAATATATCAGCCATTTTCCCCAACTTTGTCAACCACTTAACATCCTGCCTCTCACTTCTGAACCTCACCACACCCTGTAAGGTGTATTCTTTTCACAGGGGAGTAAACATGCTCAGAGATGTGTCCAGGATCACTCTGCTTGACACTGGTGGAATTTGGCTTTGAACCTGAGTTGCATGAAGTACCCTGTGCATTATGCCTCAAAATGTTTTGGCTCACAAATTAAATCAATCAAAGGCATTTTTAATTGTACACCTAGAACCCATGTAATTTTTACTAACCAATCTCACCCCAATAAATTTAACAATAAAAACATGAAAGGGAAAAAAAATATGGCATTTTTTTCACTCTCAAGATAAAATATTGGACACACCCCCAATGAATGAACTGCATAGGACTGCTGAGTCCTGTTACAGAGATACAGTATCCATAGTCAAACTGTCCAATTACTGGAACAAAAACAAACAAAATATTATCTGCCAAGGAATACAGCGGCAAATTAAGGACAGTCGTTTCTGTTCTTTTCATGGCATCTGTATAAGCAAGATATTGAGAATATTAACCTTCATTCTATAAACCTTTATCTGGGAAGTAGCCCCATTTTTGTCCTAGCTGTGTTTTGTTCTGTGTCCGTAAATATGTCTGGTTACATGGTTACATGTCGGAGGGGTCTTCCAAAACTAGAGGAAGCACTCTCAGAAGAAAAGGGGGGTTGTGTTCCCCAGGTTTTCATTGTAACAGCCCATTTCTTGGCCCACCAGAAAATCACAGATCTTGACACACACACCCCAAACTCTGTAAGTCTGACCACTCCCACTGCTGCCGTAGCCCAGCCGCCCCACATCACTCCTGTCAGCCTCCCACCTTGAGACTTCCAAACCAAATATATCATCTTTGACCGCAAACTTCTGCCATTATGTCCTTTTTAAGTAAATGATATACAAAACTGTATATCATTTGTATAATTTGCGGAGCCTGGTGCAAAATGAAAATGTAAGACCCCTAATCAAAAACTGTTAAGAATTTCAAGACAGCAATAGCAGAACATTAAATCAAGTGTGGGGTGCTATATGATTTTAATTAGGACCTTCACCTGATCTGCTATTGGAGTTTATTGTCACCTTCACTCCGCTATGGCAGAGAATGTGCCTAGTAGGCTTTCAATAAGGATTAAATGGATAAATAAAAGAGCAAGATAGTCCTATGTCTTCTAGAACTCTGACAACCTCAAGCTCACTCTGACTTTGAAGAATGGAAGGAGCAGAGCAACCCATCTGGAAGTTTGTCAGGATGGGGGCCTATGGGGACACATGAAGGTGGCCCTGGGCACCAATGTTGATCACTCACTCAAGCCAAAAACCAAACTTCTCAACTCTTCCCTCTCCCTTCCCCCTCTCTTACTCTTTCACACATGTAAACTACCTATTCTGTCAATTCTAGCTCCTTAGAGGCATTGAATCTGGCTCCTTCTTTTTGTCCTCACTGTCACCTCACTTCAGGCCTGAGTCATATTTTACCTGGTATATTAGTTAGGGTAAGAGGCTGAGCTGCTGTAATAGACAGGCTCAACAATGCTATGGTCAGAATTTAAAACCAGATTTGTCTCACTCCACAGCACAGGTCCCTAACCTATACCAGTTATTTTTTTTAAAGATGTTGAAGAAGTTCTTCAAAGTGGGAATAAAAGAGTTTCTTATTCAAGGCTCTTTTGGATGCAAGTGATAAAAACTCAACTTTAACTAAAAAGAGGAGGGGGAGGGATTTATTGGTTGCCATTACTGAAGAGTTCAAAGGATAGCTGCTTTCAGGCACAGCTAGGTTCAGAAACAGCGTTATCAGGGGTCCAACTCTTGACTCTGGTTTTTTTTGTAAGTTGGCCTCACTCCTTTCTGTTGCAAATGGCTTTCTTTAGGCAGCAATGAAAGATGAAATACAAGCAGCTCTGGCTCAAATGATCCTTTGGGCTCCAAAACCTGGTGCTCAGCTTTGCAGACTTGGATATTTGATCTGACCAGGGACAAAAGTTGATTTAATCTTCAGGGAAGCCAATTAGGACAATGACACAACCCTCAAAAAGTCACTAGGATGTTAGTATATTAACTTACGTGGACATTTCAGATCAAGACTCTTAGTCTGGAGGCACAAGGTATAGGCCATGTTCACTTCTCTGAGTGGGCAGTGGTCCCTGAAGCTTCCCTGTAAGGCTACATACACATGCTTTCCCGATAGATCACCTCCACCCCCACTACCCTCACCCCACCCCCCACCCCCCACACCCCCAGCAGACTTCCAGGCGGGCTGCTTTGCTCCTTCCATTCTCTAAAGGTAGTGTGAGCTTGCAATATTAGACACGCGTGACACTCCCATTCATTTACTCATTCCTTCAACTCTTATGTAAAGTCTACTGTCTAAGGCATATTTTCTACCCCCAACTTGCTCATGGTGCAGTGAGGGAAACAAATGAAAAAACAATAAACTCTAATAAAAAGCAGTTGAAGGTCTTTAAGTAGAAGATACAGTGGGGAATGCTCAAGATGATGAGGTTCTGGGCTATTGTAACATTTACCACACTGTGTTATATATCACCATATGTTCAACTGTCTGTTCCCTTATGAGAATGTGAGCTAAGGGAAAGTACCACATCTCTGTAACCCTAGCATCTACTACTCAATATGGACTTATAAATGCTGGATCCAAATAAATGCAAGTGAGGCTGTAAGATGGAAGGATTCTTTTCAACATTTCTTAAACACCCACTAAGTTCAACACTCTGAGATGGATGTTGGGAAAATACAAGGATGATTAGCTTCCTGTTACAGGAAGAGGGCCCAAGGAAAAGGATTCTTGGAAAGTCAGCTGAGATTTCTTAAAAACTGGATCTTTGTGTCTAAAGACCAAAAGTTCCCTCCTACTGACTCCTAGAAGAATGGAGCCTAAGCCAGTAAACTCATTACCCTTCTTTGCCCTGCAACTGAATAGACAAATAACTCTTTAGTTAGTCATTATGCTCTAATCACTGTTAATTTCCATACAAGAAGGCAAATTGAGTTTGTTCTCCAATTGTAACATTTGTGAAACTCAACCACAATTCCACTTATTAATAGTCATTAGTGGTCTATAAATAAAGCACAGTCCTTTAGATAGGGAAACCAAGCTATGAGCTTGTTTGAAATGTAAACAAGATATTCATGAATTTGCTAATTCCAATTCTGTGCTTGGCCTTTGGCCAACCTTCATTCTCTGGAAGTGGCCACTGATTGAAATGTTATATGTTGTCTAATGATGAGTTCTGGGGGGTCAGAATCTAGGATTTCTGAATTTATAATCCAGAAGCCTAGTACATTTCTTTCACTCATTTACTCACATATTTACTGAGTTCTTGTAGTGTTGGATCTGTGGGTTACCCAAATATGATACAGAACAGTTCCAGTCAGGTAAGAATATAAATTCTGCTGTTAGATGTGGACCCAGATGTCAGCAATGCGCAGGGTGACCCAGAGAATGGCCCAGGGTGCTCTACAAGATGGCAGGGGGGTGGTAAAGAAGAAGACTTTCTGAAGGGGGTGACATCTGAGGGGGATGGATTGAAAGATGTGAAGGTTTGTATTGGTAGGGTTAGAAGTGTGAAGAGAGGAAAGATGTTCTAAATGGAGGAAAAGTTCACATCAGCAGTTTAGAGCATTGGTCCTCAAGCAGTGGTACACATACCCCTGCTGGGCCATCCAGGGGTATGTGAAAACTAATCAGTAATGGTGAAAAAGCAAGTAAAGTAAAAAAATGCAAAACATTAGTTATGGAATAATAAATGTTAACTTTGAATCACTGTTAATGGAGACACTTCAATATTAGGTCACATTTGTGAATGGTGATTGGTGAGAGCATGGCTATGACCCCTTCCCCCAAATCCCTCTTCTATCAATCATTATGCACAGTTTCAGAATAATCCATTTGCGATGTTTCTAGAATTTCCCCAAACACATAAATCCATAGTCAGGACTGATTAGTTTAGTTTTTGACAGAGTAAAAGTAAGTGCATTGTCTTTAATCGTGATTCTTTTCAAGTAGTCTTTTAATGTTTGACATAGTTTCAGTTATTATTGTTACTGATTCTTAAGCATGTCAGTTATGGATCAGTGGTTGAAAACAGAAACAGTTAAAAAAAACAAAATTTGGGAGTTCCCTGGTGGTATAGTGGCTAGGCTTTGGCGCTCTCAACGCTGCAGCCTAGGTTCAATCCCCAGCCAGGGAACTACCCCCAAAAAACAAACAAACAAACAAACAAACAAACAAACAAACACAAATAAAAAACCAAAATTTGATGTGGATTATAACCCATCACCAAGTACTTCTTAACACTGTCCGCAGCTACGAGTACACCCAGACCGAGAGATAGTAACAAGGCGTGTGCCTCCGATACTACACAGAAGAAAAGGGAATACTCTGAAGAGTATATTAGGTATGAGTTTTCATTTCTAGGGGATGATGGCTGTCCTAAGCCTTTGTGTGTTGTGTGTGGGGAAATATTATTCAATGGTTGCATGATACCCTCTCTACTCATGCGACACTTAGAAATGAAACATCCTATGTACAAAAACAAAGACATATTATTTTCGGCATTTAGAAAAGTGTCTGCCTGTTACTTCATACATGATGTCAGGAAAGAAAGACAATGAGGATGAAGTTAAGGCTTCACACTGTATTGCTTATCGCATAACTACATGTGGTAAAAAGCACACTATAGCTGAAGATTTCATTTCTCTTTGTATTGAGGATACCGTTTTTTCTGTTTGGGGAAGAACATGTTCGCAAAATCAATACTATCCCTTTTTCAAACAATACAATGTCTCAGTGAATTCAGGAATGTCTGACAATGTTGAAGCTGTAGTGGTAGACAGAATTAGAAAAAGTAATTTCTTTTCCATCCAGGATGGTGTTAAGTGTAGATGTTGCTGGTTTATCTATTTTGCTCGTCATCATGAGGTACTTGGTAGGAAACCAAATTGAGGAAAACCTGTTGCTTTTTTACCCATTGAAAGAGCATGCCTCAGGTGAAGATATTTTTAATGCAATCAATGGTTATTTCACTGAAAAGGACATCAGTTGGTCGAATCGTTGTGGTGTATGCACTGATGAAGGCAAGCCTACATCAAGTTGTTTTACAGACCCACACAGCTGAATTAAAGAAGTAGCTCCCCATGTATCATGGAGTCACCTATGCATTCATAGACAAAGTCTTGCATCCAAGCCTCTTCCTAGTGAACTGAAAGATGTTCTTGATGAGGCAATAAAAGTTGTAAATTTTATTAAGTCACAACCACGAAACCCCAGATTGTTTAAAGTGCTGTGTGAAGAAATGAACAGTATTCACAGCACATGACTTTTGCATATGGAGGTGAGGTGGCTATCTCGAGGCAAAGTACTTACACAGATATTTGAACTTAGACATGAAGTCCAGGTATTTTTTGAACACCATCGTTTCCTTCTTGCTCCAAAGTTTCAGGATAGTGATTAGTTTCAAAGTCTTGTATATTTATCAGATATTTTTGTAGAAATAAACAAACTCAACTTGGGACTTGAAAACAGCTCATCACTATATTCAAAGTAACCAACAAAATGGAGTCAATGATTTAAAAACCCAACTTTTGGAAAGCGTGTATCGAAAGAGGTCAGCCTAAAGTGTTTGAAACTCCACAGCTTATCTGAGAATGACCTGGATCTATCCCAGAACGTGAAAGAGAATATTGTAAGTCACTTGGAAGGTTTTAAAGTGTTCTTTTACAAGTATTTCCCTCAATGTGGAAAAGAAAATAACTGGGCTGCAGATCCCTTCAAAGAAGAGTTCTTCAAACAAGTTAAGCTATCAACCGATGATAAAGGGCAGTTAATCAAACTTTCGACTGATTCTTCTTTAAATTCTGATTTTAAAAGAAAGCATCTTATTACCTTCTGGGTAGATGTCAGTGAGGACTACGAACACGCCAATACCTCTTGCCAAAGACTAGTGAAGAGAGCTTTTTCTTCTTACACATTCACAAAAAATAAGTACCGCAACAAGCTTAATGCAGCTTCAGATTTAAGGTGCTATCTTGCATCTTTTGAGCCTGATTTCACAAAACTTAGGTTTATTAAAGCAAGCTCAACGATCTCACTAACAATGTTTCAGTTGGCTAGGGATCTACATAACAATTATTACAGACTTTTCAGATAAAAATTATTATTAATCATAAATTAAAGTTTGTTAAATATTTGATCATCATTATCAATATTTAACTTTGCTAGAATATTATAAAATTAAATCTGTGGTTTGCACTTTTACTGTAGTAATTTTTCTTTCCTAACTTATTACTTCATTTCCACTATTTTACATTAACATAAGCACTGAACAAACAGCTGTGTATTTTAAAACAGCTGTTTTAAAATCAAGGGGTATAATTTATAGAAATGGATTTAAAAAGGGTACACAAATGGGAAAAGATTGGGAACCACTGGTTTAGAGCATAAAAACTGAACACTGTAAAAATTCCAATTTAAAACGGGGCAGATTTTTATATTTTTGTCGATATTTCTAATTACTCTTGTAAAGTCAGGAGACCCAACAGCACTACACCCACCCTCATTACTTCTGGCAACAATCAGCTGAGTCTAAGTTTCAAAATTCCCTATAGATACTTATCTTTGAGATTCAGGAACAAGAGAAATTGGAATTCCTGGGAATTTCAGAAATCCCCCCCTTCCCTTAAATCATAACTGACTTGTAAAATATCCTCAAAATTCTGCATAACCATTATTTATTATTGTGGATATTTTAAAACATTTTGTTTAGTAAATAATAAATATTAAACTTAGCAGTATTTACAAATAAATGTAGGTCATAGTGACCACTGGGAAAATCATTGGTAATATTCAAATAGATCTGCTAGCAAGGTTAATAACACTACAGTCATATGTCAAAATTACCAACTTAAGGACTGACTTTGCTTCCAATCATGTTCCTTTTTGAGAAATAATTCATATGATTTATATTAAATATACTATTGTATGAATATAATAATTTGCAAAATTGACTCACTATAAGCAGCAGCTCAGGCCACAAAAGCACACTTAAAATGTGGTGACAAGCTATAAGCAAGACCAAATGATGAAATGATAAGGATTAATTAGATCTTGATCAGTTCTCTCCTACATGTTCCTATCCTGGTTCCCTGAAAAGTCAACCTTAACATTTGATTTCACGTCAGCACTTACCACGACATAATACTATCAAACTGACACTGAATGATTTCATCAGTAGATTCCTTTGAAAAAGTTATGTCTCAATTTTAATTGTTAAATTTAATTTTTGCCAAAGAATTGCAATACTTTTTCCTGCTTTCCTGATTTCTTGACTGATTTTTCTCTGGATTCAGGATTTAGAGAAACATATACATTTTCTAAGAAATGCTAGAAAACAATACCCACATAGAAACACTTCCCCCTTTGATGTGAGATGTGTGTTATCTAATTCTCCAGAGTCCACAATGGTTGTTCTTTTTCTCCCCTAAATCGAGACCAAGTATTGGATTTACCATTTTTCCTTCATTTATATGGTCCGCCTGGCCCCTCAAGATACTTCAGTCTTGCCTCTGGGCTTAGTGGGGATGAAGGACAGGAACAGTTGAAGGGACGCTAGAGAGTAAAGAAGCTGCTTAGTCAGGTGAGTCTAAATCATGGGAAAATACTGCTGACACATCATTAGATACCAAGCTAAGACACTTGCCTTACCCAATGAGAAACCACCAAAGGTTTTTTTTTGTTTTTTTTTTTTTTTTGCTTTTTGGTATGTGGGTAGCTCCCTGACTGGGAAAGGTTTTAAAGAAGCAAGACACCACCAAAATCACACTTTAGGAAGATGAATCTGGTGCCAGATGTTAGCCTCAGAGGCCATAAACTGGAGGCACGAGGCTCATGATGGGGTCTCTTGGAGGAGGAGACAAGACTTTGAAACAGGTGCAGGCAGTAGATGCAGAAAGGAAGGGATGGACACAGGTACATTGGAAGGTAATGCTGAGAGAACAGGCCCTTAAATCTACCAGGTCTGAGGCATCCAGCTTGTCCAAGAATAAAGACATCAGGGAAAGGAGTGCCAAAGCCACAGCAGAATCCAGGTCCAGTTGTCTAGGGTCCCACTCAGATACATTCACAGACAGAGGGATGAGCAAGACGTTCTGATATCCTCCAGGCCCCTGCCCCTTTATAAAACTCCCAACTTTCAATTGCCACGAGCTTCACATCTGCCAAATACAGGAACTTTGTTTCAAAAAAAGGATCTTTTTTTCCCTCTTAATATGGTCTCTGTTCCAGCCACTACAAGGAGTTGCCTTATCTAGATTTTTGTATAAAACTTCAACCAGAATGTTGCCCTCCAGACCACATCACCCAGGCACACTGCATCCTGCCACGCAGCCCCGCATAAATCATGCCCTCTCCCAGGGTTCCCCCCGTCCAGACCTGAGTAATTCTAGTCCTCCCCTCAGTCCAAGCTGCAGCTGCCCATTACCTGGGAGAGTTAATAAGAAATTCACCTTCCCTCCCTGGCACAAATGAATTCCAGTCAGTTTGTTCTCACAGGAAATAAATTTTAAAATGGAAATTAAACAAAACAATTGCTGGGAAAGGTAATAACGCCTTGCCCCTGAATTCCGCCTCTGAGAGGAATTTATTACCATTCCCAAGATCACAGCAGGCTCCAAGAACCCCCTGTGGACACGAGGGCTTTGCAGTGTTTCAATGGACAGGCTCTCCTGTCTGTTTACTGGTGTCCCACTAGGCTGTTAAAAGGGTCTCAAAACCACATATCTACTCCTCAAAATGCAGGATACACTCACTTCAGAATTCTCTACGGCCTTTGTCCGTAGAAATGTTTCCACACCAATCAAGACACTGTGTGCTTAACACAGTGATTAAGAGACAGGCTTGTGGGGGATACAGGCTCTTCCATTTACTACCTGTGTGACCTTGGACAAATGACTTAAACTCTCTAAGCTTTGGTTCCTTATCGGCTAAATAGGATTAAAAAAAAAAAGAAAAAGAAAAATCTTTCTCATAGGATTACTGTGAAAGCAAGTAAATTAATGCTTGCAAAGACCATGCCTCATAGATTATAAGTGCTCAATAAATGTCAGCTTTTATTATTATCCTATTTTTTAAAGGTCTTCAGGGGTGAGATAGATACTCTACAACCTAAAGCAGGTCCTATGTGATTTATTGTTTAGAAGTGTATATTCTGTTTAAACGTTTAATGTTGTTTCTTTAGAAGGCACTTTCTCTTTAACCAAGAGTTAGAGTTAGAAATCTGAGTCAGGAGTTTGGTAACACAATTGAATAGAGCAGTTTGTTGAATAGTTTAGATCCCATTGACCAGAAAAATCACAAAATTCTGAACTGAAAAATTACCACAGGTGGATCTAAACTACATACAAGCAAATGTACGGGCAGGATGCTTCTTTTTTACTGGAGGAGAAAACCATGGATGATACTGTGGACCCTGGGGGTGGGGGAAGATATCTACTAAGAAAGGCTCCTGGTGGCTAACTGGTCTCAAATTTTAAAACAAACAAACAAACAAACAAACAAACAAAACACAGAGCCTAGCAACCATTTCTACTCAGGGGCTCCTTAGGCAAATTGCACTTCAGGGAGAAGCCTGCACTAAGCTGCCTACCTCCCACACTCAACTGCATGCCTGCATGGTGTCCCTGTCATCTGAACCACCCCTTATAACGGAGTCCTGGAATAATATTTCAACCAATAGGACTGAAGCTTTTCTTATTCAATTGAAGCTGTGCAGCTATATTTCCATCAGCATCTTCATCAATTGATCGATCAGAGCAAGTCCATTCTGACCAATCAAGATAGTGCCTTTTGGATTAAATTGATAGGGTTTGGAGTCTTCATTTGCATGAGGATGGACCAATCAAAGAACAGGAATTTCTGTCTATATATGGGGTCAGGCAATTAATTTCACAAACTCATCCTAGAAAAAGGGCTACATTCCTCATTGCTGAATATCACTATGGTCACCTTCGAAGTACTCCCCTTGGGAAGCTATGCACCGACACCAGCACCCAGTCCTCCCTTCAAAGCAATTTTGAAACTGTTTTTCTGGAATGGCCATCAGAGCTGTCGTTGTACCCCACAGCACTGCCAAGTTTGTGAACTTAATTGTCAGATTTGGGGTACGATGACAGCTCAGAGAATGTACTTTCCCTTTCCACCAAAGACTGAAGACTGCTTCCTGGCTGGAACTGAAACACCAAAGATGAAACATGGAAGATGTCTCCCTGGAGCTGACCTGAGTGGCGTGGACCAGAGCAGTTGGAGCAGACCAGAGCAGAGCAGGGATATCCTGCTTGAAAGGGGCCTGGCCCCAGGGCTGCCTCACAGCCATGCTGCTTCATAATTGAGCTGTAACCCTATTGAGCCATTTCATGGCAGTGATGTTCTCACAGCTGCACTCTATCACAATTGAGCTGTTGGCATTGAATAACGTTTCCTTCCTCATTGCACCTCAAATTGGGGGTTCCTTTGGTGTTGAATTGGTGCCAATGACCAGCAGTTGACATTCCTTATTAAAAAAGAAGAAAAGACAAAGACTATAGTAAAATAACTACCTGAAAGTACTAAGAAAGCAACCTAACTCCTACTCATATAAGCAGGTAACTAAAAAACATTGAAATAGTAGAAAGACTCTTGTAAGGGATTTGGTTGCCAAGCTTCCCCTGGGTTCCACAGGGTCAGCCCTGTGAATATTTTTATTCTCTTGTGAAGTTTCAGCATGAATCAAGGTTGCTTTCCACTTAACCTTGGGAGGAAGGATCAGAGTTAGTTTTAGAAAAAAGGTTTAAATAAAAGCTAGATGAAAACCTTGAGGTTTGACATTCGTATATCTCCACCTTGTGAAGGAATACTATGCAGGCACTAAACATGATGGTAAACCTGTCAGGGGGGGATGCACATATAAATTATCTGGTGGGCAATACAACAATGTTTTTAAAAAATACTTATACATTTGGACATCCTTTGGTAAAAGAATTTCATTTTCATTACTTAATTTTAAGAAAATAATTGACAGTACAATGATATTGAGATGTTTATCTGTGTGTTGTTTATAGTAGTTAAAATTGTCTCCTAGTTAATTAACATTAAAATACATTATGAAATGTTCAGTTCTATATAGATGTGCTTTTATTGCTATTATTTGCTAAATGTTCTTCAGTCACTTGCTTCCTTTGTGTTTGAGCTTGCTCAGTTCTACCAAGTACCAAGCAAGGGGACATTTTAACACAGTGGTTAAGAACTCAAGCTCTGAGGTCAGATAGCCACGAGTTTGAATCTTGCCTTTCCTTTTTATGCTAAATTGTCTTGTGCATGTTCCTTAGCTTTTCGATTTCTTCACCTGAAAAATAGGACTGATAATGATACTTACTAATAAGGTTATGAAGATTAAATGAGTTAATCTAATATCAATTACATAAACCAGGGATTAATATTTAGTGTTAAGGTTACCCATCATCAATAAAAACCCTGTTTCAGCAGCATCATACCATGCACTTTTGGACTCATGAGCCTTCAATTAACAGTCAAATCATTTGTGAAATCATCAGGAACATGAGCACAAATGGACTTTCACCCTTACCCACAACGCTGATGATTCTTCAGGGCTTAAACTGATGATTTAGAATTGGTGACACCTGGCGGTAAATCAAATGTGACCCCTCTCCCATCCCCTTCATTATGAAGTTCAACCTTCAGAACCACCTCAGGTACTCCTCAGACCAAAAGACCCAAGCGTAGAGTCCGCAAAGCATGGACAGCCAAGGGGCAGAGTGGTCAGCCTGTCCCTTCCAGAAACCTTTTCCTGGACCAAATTCTGGAAATCAGGGATCCTTTAGAGCAGGGGCCTAAAAGTAGCGGGCCTAGCCAGAATCCGGCCTGCCCACTTAGCCCGTGTTTTAAATTTTTCTAAATTGATTGTCAACAATTAATTGATGGGTTCCAAATTAAAACGTCAGTCTCCCCTTAAAATATCAGAAGAGATGACCAATGCGGACCCACGTTCCCCTAAGGCATCAATGCCTGCAAGCTGGGTAACAGCTGCCCCCTTCAGGTAGGGCATGAGATCTCCAGTTTGCCACCGTCTCCGTCCCGCCCACTTCACTCACCTCTGTTTCCTGCCTGGCCCTGAGTGTACCTGGTTTTCTGACTCCGCTCCCCTGCTCCATAGCATACATGTGTGTGTGCATGTGTGCGCGTGTGTGCCTGCCCTTTGCAGGGGGAGGACGTGGGCTGGAGAATAGTTGCTGGGAATCCCTTGGGACTCAGGAATGTTTTAAAAGATAAAAGCAGGCTTTAGCATAACCAATGGAAGTACTCTTATGTAAGCAGGATGTTTGGGACTGCAGGGTTTCTGAACACTATTTACAGGCTATGCCTGTTTGGGCCAGGCCATAGACAGTCCCACAAAGCTGGTTAGAAATTAGAGAATTCTTGTACTGTCCCCTGTCAGCAAAGTGCTGAGACAACAAACTTAACCTCTCTGTCCAGCATGAGCCTATCAGCCATGGTTATTAAATCCCACAAAAGGGAGAAGAGGAGAAGTGAATAGGGCTGAAAGAAAAAGCACTTTCCCCATTTGGATAGCTGTGCAGAACAGGAGCTGCTGGAGAAAGGCAGGGAGTGTAATTGCTGGCCTGAAAGAAAAAGAAAAACTATAAAAGGAAAGAAAGAAAGAGGGGGGAAAATTGATAATGAACAATTTATCCTCAGAGCTAACAGTTAATTAATTCTGAAAATATCTGTCAGGCTAATAGAAGTGTGCGGGGTGGGTGGGTGGGGGGCTATGCCACATACACAATTAATAAAATAATAATAACAAAAAAGGGAAAAAAGATTTTTTAAAGGTGTTACTATCTTCTTATAGGCTAGGCCCTTGGCTTCCCAATGTCATTTTCAACACAATTTTTTTCCCCTCCGTCTCTTTTCAGAAATTGTTCTCATGAATGATTTATATATGTCTAGTTATCTGGAGTGATTTCTATGGACCCCGGCGCATTGCTGCATAATTGTTAATTTTAACGCCATAATAGCTTCAGATGGAGGAAGAGATTAGGCATTTATTGCACAATTAAATGAAACATACTTGAGAATCACAAAGGGTTCCGTAATTATTTCAGACCATTAATAAAATGGGCATTAAATTATATGGGACACAAAAGGGAAAGGAAATAGATTTTCATTACAGCAATAGAAGCTGAGAGTAGTAATAGATCCTTGTTGAATTATCTTTCTCTCTCTCTCTCTGAAATTAATTGTTGCCCAGCTTATTTCAAAGCAAAATAAAGGAGGGGAAAAAAGTGTTTTAAAGAACCTCTGATGAAAGGGCTTTGTTTGATGGGGACAATAGCCAGTGATACACTCCAAAAAACAAGGTAATCTTTGATTCTGACTCCCTGCCTTTGGTTCCGAAGAGTTTAAAGGCACTTTTGCAGCAGCAGGGGGTTTCCTGACCCCTTACCCAACTCCCAACACAGGAAGATTCAGGTGAGGTATGGGAGAGGGTAAGGAGGTCAAGGAAAGATGGGTCACTGGCTCCTCTCCAAACCACTCCTACCCGGATAACTAGGACCAATGCACACAATCCCATACAGTTTGACTTTAAGACCATCAGCTTGAACTTATTGAAAGAGAATAAAAATGGAAGGAAACTCACTTCATTCATTGTGTAATTCATTCAACACGCACTGATCTCCAAAACAACACTATGAGGTAGGTACTATTGCTAACATGCCCATTTTACAGATGAGGAAACTGACACTAGGAATGGTTAAGAAATTACCCAAGACCCACAGCCACTAAGTGGGGCAGTCAGGATTTTAAGACAAAGAAAAGTAGTATCCCTGCTCTAAACGTACTCTAACTCTGGTGGGTGAAGACAGACAAGCACACAGAAAGGCTGATGCCATGTCATTTTCTGCTGGACATGTAAGCTGCACCCAGACACCAGCACTCATCTCCTGTTGCAGTTGCAGAAAATGCAGGGGGACAAAATACTTCCTCTTCTTTTCCTTCCCTTTACTGATGTCATATCTTCTCAATAGAATTCAAGCAAAGGCTCCCTCCATTACCTCAATGTGTCCTGAGGGCCCTGTGAGCAGAATTCCTGCCCAACATTCTACGGTAATAATGACAAGATGACGAGAGGAAGCTCCTCTAGACCAGTGGTTCTCAACCTTTCTAATGCCACGACCCTGTAATACAGTTCCTCATGTTGTGGTGACCCCCATAAAATTATTTTTGTTGCTACTTCATAACAGTAATTTTGCTACTGTTATGAATCGTCATGTAAATATGTGATACGTGTTTTCCGATGGTCTTAGGCGACCCCTGTGAAAGGGTCGTTCGACCCCCAAAGGGTTCGCAACCGACAGGTTGAGAACCACTGCTCTAGACCCTCTCTTTAGTCCACATAGGCTATCTCTGATAAGGAGTAATGACCATGAGGAAACCAGTGTGGCCACTGCTTTAAACTAGAGGCAGTAAAGTGAAGAATAAGGTTAAAAATATCACTAGCTGAAAAGCTGCAGCAGGCCTCAAGCAGCAAAGAGGCTCCTGCCTGGATGTTTTACTATCATGTCTGAAATCTGGTGGGGCTCAAGCTCAGAGTTCAGGAGCACAGCCCGAACTTCTTTGTCCTTACTCTGCTGCCAAGCTATGGGGGGGGGGGGGGGGGCTGCCCTGCCACACCATTAATTTACTCCTAAAGCTTTGGTTCTTGTGGCCCAGACAAAGATTTTATACACTCAGCAAGATCCTCAGTTTGTCAATCAGATTCAAGAGCCCCCATGACTCCACCAGCAAAAGAGAAAGCTTGGGATTGGGGCCCAGGCATTGGGAGAATAGAGCAAACTCTCTTTTAGGAGAAACTCACCCAGAAGTAGCAGGGACAGCTCAGAAAGAGAAGCCAGGAATCTGAAGATACCCAGAAAACCACCCAGATGTGAGCATGATGCAGAAGGTCAGGTTACGAAGGGCACACACCAACTTAAATGACTTAGAGTCATACGAGCATAAAACCTATAGATTTCTCTTAGTGACAAGGTAAGCCACTCAAAAGGTAATGCTTCACCTGTGAACTCTTCCAATTTGTGTACAAACAAGACTTATACTTTCTCTATCAAGAGAAACAGTCTTTAAGCAGGTTGTAAGAAACACAGAATTCCAAGAGAGACAAGGAGATAACATGAGAATACTTCCAGAACCAAATGAATTACATAGAAGGGGTTTAAGAAAGCAGAGGTAAATACCAATTTTTATCAATAGATAATTTTTATGGAATCATGAAGAGCAGGTAAGTTGTCAAGAGATTAGACATGGACTTACATGGTCTCAATTTTTACTAAAAGGGTAGATTCTGAAAATAAATCAGTGATTTTGAAATGATTTTATCCATGCACAAAAATTCTAGGTTGTTATTTAATTTCAACAAAGAAACTAATAATGAAGATATGGTTTATTAAATGAAAAAAATCTAAAGCAAGAGACTTCCTTCTGGCAGCTTGGCTGACTAGAAATTCCATAATGCCTTCTCATTGTAATATGGCTGGATCCTAAATATGTTTAACTGAGCTCAAAATAAGGGGAAATTCCTTTCAAAGTCAAAACAACAAAACCTGAAATTAAAAAACAATAAATACATAAATAAATAAATAAAACCTGTGATAACCAAGAGCAAAAGCAAAAGAAAATGGCAATTCAAGAACCAAAACCTTGGGGGTTTATTACGATGCAGAGAAATGGAAGGATAAACCTTAGAATCAAGAAAAACATAATACCTATGCCTAAGATTCTCACATCATTCCAAAAACCCTTAGAAGGAGTGGCACCACTGGGGAAATAAGGGGTAAAATTATCCACCTGTCAGCAAAGGGAGTCTAGAAGAGCTCCACTTGTTCTGATGGTTCTGGGTAGAAAAGAACAACACTAGTAGTAATAGCAATAATCACAGTAATTATTAATATACCAATATTATTATTATTATTATTATTATTAATAATAATATGCCAATTTCTCCAGAAAATCTGCTACCCTAGAGCCTCTTCCACTCAGATCTGGAAATTTAAATTTATAGTACTCATAGCTCAGCAATCCACTCTAGAAATTAAAGTAGTTCCAGATTAATAAAACCCTGTGGCACCTGGTAAAAATAAAAGGAAACACCCTATAACTAATCAGCATTAACATTGATTAGGTTGGGCCGAACATGAATTCACCATTAAAAATAAAAAATAGTTACACAAGGAAATACGCTACCATGAGGGAAATTCAGCAGAAATAACAAACCACATATTTAAACACTCTGCCCCTACAACAACTTCAATTATTGAAATTTTGGATACAATTTATAAATTATCTTGTATGAAATGTTTTAAAAAGTAGAAAGAAATTTTAAATGATCAAAGAACAAAAATTATTTTTTAAAAGTTTGATAAAGGAGTCAAGTAAAACATTAAAATTTGAATATAATCAATTTTTAAAACTCACTGGATGGATTTATAAAGCAGATTAGATATAGCTGAAAAGAAAATAAATTGGAAGATGGATCTAAAGAAATTATCCAGATTGCAGCTCAGAGGAATGAAGGAAGTAGAACTTGTGAAAGAGTGGTTAAGAGATATGAAAGAGAAGATATATTTAACCAGAGTTCCAGAATGAGAAAAGAGAATGGGAAAGAGGAAAAAAAAATAAGGATGAATTTTTCAGACCTATTGTATAACATGAATCTGCGGAAACAGGAAGCCCAAGATATACCATATAAATAAAAAGAACTTCATTCTCAGACTGAAATTACAAAACACTGAAGATAAAGAAAAGATCTTAAAAACAGCAATAGAAGAAAAAAGAAATCACCTTCAAAATGATTAGACAAATAGCACATTCCTAAATGGGTTAATCAATAATTAACCCAGAAAGCAGTGAAACCGTATTTTCAATGTGTCATAAAAAATATTTGTCAATCTTGAAATGAATAAACAGAAAAACTATTTCAAAAATGAAGACTAAATAAAGACATTTACAAATAAAGACATTTTGAAAAGGCATAGATCCATGTCTAAGTATGGATTTATTTTTATTTATATGACTTAGTATATTCATATGTTGGGTTTCCTGTGTCTGTGGATTCACATCTAATTTTCATTCACTTGAAGGTGATCTGCAATTTTTCTATGGCTGCTTTCAAAATCTCTTTATCTTGGATGTTTAGTAATTTCTCTAGGAAGTGAAGGTAGGAAGGAAGACTTGATATGTAAGAAGAAATATTAAGAATAAATTACTTAATATGTAAATAAACCTAAAAATTAACTCTATGAAATAATGATGGTGATGGTATTTAATCTCTGAGGTTGATAAAAAAAACACAAAAATAGGCAAATATTTAACATTAATAGCATACATGTCAGAAGTGGATCCGTGGAGTTATTGTTCTAAAAGTACAAAGTGGACAGTCTAGAATAAAAATGGAGCATTTAACTTTCAAACCAATGGGGGATAAGGAGTACCTTGATTGATGCAAAAGAAGGGAAGGAAGGGAAAAAGAAAAAAAGATGGGATAGAAATTTGAGAGGAAAAAAAACTAAATAATATAGCAGAAATTGTCAAGAATCATGAAAAATCTGAGATTTTCCCTTACTTGATTTAGCTTGCCACAATTTTATGGATACTAGTAGAAACACACAACTCCTGGGTCAAAGACAAGAGATTACTTATTATTACAATCATAGCAGTAGCTATAGCCAGTGTATGAGCATTTTTGTGTCTATCCTTCAACCACAACTCATACAATAGAATCAGCAGACATTTAAAATGAGACTATGCCACTGATACCTTTACACCAATAAATTTGCAAGCACAGCCAAAATTTGCACATTTAAAACTGTAAGTTTTAAAAAGCCATTTCCAGAAGAACCAAAAAGGCTGACTAGGCTTTATAAATATATATTAAAGAAATTTAATCAATAATTTTAAATCTTCCCACGAATAAAACACTAGACCTGATGCTTTTATAGTTCACTCCTACCAACCATCTAAGGTTCAGATCAGTTATACAAATTCTTTCAGAGACTGGAAAAAGAAGAAATACCTCCTACTTCTAATATAAATTAGAAATAAATCAGATTATAAGGTCTCTTAAAACCTAATAGGGTCACTCCGTTCCTATTGACTTTTAGGAGGGAAATTATATTAAATATTTATATAAATTTGAAAAAAAAAGCCTCAAGAGTTCCCCAAAGCAAGAAAGTAAACTCCTAATATTTCACTTAATATGGCTCTTCTACAGGAAAAATTTCTATTTCTGCTTCGGCTCTGGAAAGTAATAAAAAAGTTTATCTGTGAATTAAGTTAATGGCCTTGGTTACTAGGTTACAAGATAAGAAAGATAGTCAAAGCTTTCTAACATGATTTAAATATTGGGAGATCACTTCATAAATTATATAAATGTCTAACCACTATGCTGTATACCTGAAACTAATATAAAATAATGTTGAATATCACGTATAATTGAAAAATTTTATTTTATTTTTTTTTTAATTGAAAAATTTTAAAAAATTAAAAAGGTAATAGACAGGAATTTAACATTTGAAAAAACAGAATCATTAAAATTTGGTTTATAAATTCAAATATATTTGAATTATATTAGAAAAAATAATAGTCTTATCAAGATGTCTTGGACAACTTACCTAATAATTTTAATTTAAAACTAACTTCATGAGTCCTATTGTTCCCACCTTATAAAAATAATGTAAGTACAATACCTAGCTTGTGAAAAGTAGAGTTTATTTACTCATAATTAATATTTTCTAAATTTTCTATATTGATTTTATGAGTCAAACTTACTATTACTTTCATAAATTAAGATTACAAAAACATGTTTAAATGAAGCTGTAACAACTGATTTCTTTTAAAAGTGTTATGTTAGTAAAATTTTTTATTCTTATGCATGAACTCAAACCTATTATTTTCGTATCCTTGGTTAACTTTAAGATCTTGAATTGATAATAATTTTCTAACTGAAAAATAACATTTGAATACTTGGACAACATAATTTTTATTTAACTATACTCTTTTTTCTACATAATAAAGTAGGCATCGGTTAACATGTCACAAAAGAATACACAAATATCTCAGTTGTATTATATTCGTGTTCATTTTGGAGAAAATGTAAAAGCATGGCTATGCTGTTATGGAGATGTATATTCAAAATAACAGATGTGGTTTTGTTCATGAAAAAAAGAAGAGAATAATTTTCTCTTAAAAAACAAAGATGACATCGTGAGCCACTTCCAGAGCACCTCTCAGTCTCTCACTTAGGCCAGCTTTGTTTGTCTGTGGGGTGTGGGGGTGCACCTAGCAATGGGTAATGTTCCCTCTATCTTTGGTCCCTGGCCCATAGCAATTAGAAGGATCATAATATTTTAGACTACTTTTAGCCTCATCCAAGCAAGTCCACACTCATATTTCCAGCCAAGTTGTATAGTCGGGGCTTGTCCTTTTGGCTCCCTCTCTCTGGATATGTCATGAAGACATTGCAATTTTCCAACTAAGTTAAACCAAGTTTCCTAGTAAACTAATTCAAACACCCACAAAGTTCTTTTGTTTTCCCTACATGGCCAATAATTAAGGTTTACAACCTAGGGTTGTCCTTAGACTGTACTTCACATGCTCCCAGAGGCATTTACTTTGCTGTCAGACTGAAACAAGTCTCCATTAAAGGATCCACCACATCTCAGCTTGGTGACCTGGGGCAGGTTCCTTTACGGTTATTCTGCCACATCTGATCTACCTTCTGGATACTCTAAATTACTGGCTTCCTGAACATGCTTTGCTTCTTCTCTCACATAATTCTCTGCACATTGTTGGCCCATCTATCTGAAATGATAACAATAATAGCCATTATTTACTATGCACCTACTGTATGCCATCCCTGTATCAGCCACTTTATCAACATGGTCTCACTTGATACTCAGAAAAACTTTTGAGATAGAATGATAGACTATTTCTTATAACCCAAGAATGAATCCAATTTCTTTTTCTACACTTTTATTAAGGTATGATTTACATACTATAAAATTCACTCATTTTGTGTGCAATCCAGTGTAAGTTTACAGAGTTCAACAACCATCACCACAATGCAATTGTAGAAAATTTCCATTACCCCAATAAAAGATCCTTCATGCCCATTTGCCATCACTCCCTATTCCCAAACTCAACCCAGCAACTACTAATTTATTCTCTATCTGGATATCTTCTATCCAGATTCTTCTTTCTGGATATCTCATATAAATGGAATCATACAATTTGTAGATTTTTTGTGTCTGGCTTCTTTCACTTATCATAATGTTTTTGAGGTTCATTCACATTGGAGAATACATCAGAACTCTATTCCTTACTATTACCGAATAGGATTGCATTCTATGGATATACCACATTTTGTTTATTCTCTGGCTGATTAACATTTTGGATGCCAATGTTTGCTATTGTGAATAATGTGGCATACGAATCTTTTTGTAAATATATGATTGGTGGAAATTACTGCTCCCAACTCTTCATTTTGTTACAGTAAAATAATACTTTTGCATTCTTTATTGTGTAGCCTTGCAGTGTCTCCCCCTCTGAGCAGACTGTACTCCCTCCCCATTAATGTTGGGCTTGGCCATATGAGTTATTTTGACCAATGAATTTTCAGTAGAAGTGATGATATGACAGTTCCAAGATGAGGTGCTAGGTGGTAGGATAAGTGTCCATTCATCCCTATTGAGTTTCTTGAACCCAATCCCCAGCCTTTGAAGTTTAACTCAACTAAACTCAGCTGAGTCCAGCATTGGCTCTGCCAGTTGCACACCTATGAGTGAGAAAATTATGTGCTAATTGTTATAAGCTACTAACTTTTGAGAATGGTTTGTTATGCAACGTTATTTCAGCAATAGCTGACTCATACATCTACCTACCTTCCCAGTTCCTAATGCAAATTACAGTTACCTGTCTCTATGATCATACATATATAATCTGTGACAGGACTTCACCAACACTTCCTTAAAATATCCTTTATTTCCATCTCCATGATAATTTCCATGACAAACATGAAATTCCAAGGGACTTTCATAGCAGTATCACTCACAGAAGTTCCTAATATGCCCTTACAGAAGTTTCTTAAAATGTTTTTGGTATATACAGCCTTTTCCTGGCCCTAACAAAACGCTGAGCATTGTCTTATGAACAAAATAAACTCTCATTTTTATTCCTGCCTCTCTATCTTTTCCATAGTGTACATTCCTTTACAATTTTAATAATCTCTTTTACATCAATTCTTTCTGGATCCTCACAATAACCCAGTTTTATTCTGAATTTATAAATCAATTTATGAGACAGTAAGTAACTTTTTCAAGGTCACACGACTAGTAATGAGACCAAGAGGGTTCATGCCTAGGCCTGACCATAAGTCTAGTACACCAGATGCCTCTTGTTGTTTCTCACCTGTGTTGTTATTACACATGTATTCTGGGTTTCCTGCTCTCCCAGGCAGTCCATCTGTCAGTGGGATTATAAACTGCTCTTCCTGTTTCCTTTCCTATAAATATAATTTTGTTTCCATATTATTGGGCAGCCAACTTTCAAAATCTTCTGCTATTTGCCAGTCACAGACTGAGTGTTCACATGTTTTTCCTTCTCTATACCCTTGCTTTAGACTCATGGTGCTATTCTTACACAAAATCAGATGTTCGTTCTGTTTTTATATCCAGGTGTTTTTAATGTAAAATAGTCTGCAAGACTTCTCTACTTGACAAAATTATTCTATTTCCTGTAGCCTCTACAAACTCTTTTAAATAACCTCATCTACTCCTCTATCAATTTCTATTTTATAGGTACGGATCTCCTTTGACATTTTTTTGTGTAAAATGTTCTTGTGTATTTTTATAGGTCTTCAGCCTTAGTCCTTTCCTTTTCCTTTTTCCTGACACTTCCTTTTCAAAGACTAACACTCATAACATTTTGTGTTCCTGTGTATGAATTATTGCAACAAAAATCTCCTCCATTCTGTATATGCTGTCTTTGGTTATTTGTTTGAGAACTCAAGGGGTTCACAACTCTTGAAGTAAGTGTAAATTGACAAAATCTGGGTCAGTAGAGAAAGGGTAATAAAGTCACTCTTCCCTTCCACTTACTGGTCTCTTCAGAATAAATTAAAAATTACGTGTTGAATGTTAAGAGTCAAAGAAGCTAGGAAGATGGCAAAAGATGGTAAGAAGCACTTTGTTGAACATTGCAGAAGCTTTCTTAACACAGTAGAAAAACATAGAAAAAGTAGATGGTTGATTTGACAATATTTAAGGCAACAATCAGTATTAATTCCTATTGACCTTTCTGCAGCTTTTATTTATATATCCATTTAACATATATTTGTTAATATCCTATTATAAGTGAGCAATTATCAAAGTATATAGTACATAAAATGGCATTCAATAAATATCCTGGGAACAAAAATGAATTGTTTATGCAATGAGAATACAAATATAATGAAGATAGTATGGTCTCTTAGGTTTACAGTCTGGAGGATTCAGAAGAGGTTTAATATTTACTGGAGAATGTATTAAGTACTAGAAAAATTTAACCTAATATCCCATTCACTCCTAATAGCTCATATTTTAAAGATAAGAAAATTGGAAAGTTAGTCACTTAGGAATGCATTAGGTAAAATAGCAGTAAATCCAAACAATGACCTAAATAAATAGGAATTTATTTTTCTGACGTAACAAGAAGCTGGGTGAATTGCTGGCGATGACACAATAGGCTAAAATATCAGGATTGTGGCCCTTTTGGTCTCTCTTTTCTTCTTTAGCTTCGTGGTCATAAGATGCTTGCTGCAGCTCCACATATCACATTTACATTTAAGAAACAAATAATGAGAAAAGGAGAAGACCAGTACTAGGAATTTCTATCCATTTTAATAGTAGATAAAAGGCAGATTTAACATAATCTAAATGCTTCTTATGCATTATCTGATTTAATTGTCTTCTTTTTGGAATACATCTTTTAGACGTTTTGTGTAAAGTTTCTGAGTCCTTATTGCCTCAGAAAATTCACTTATTAAACATGCACATTTGAATTACAGCTGGGCTGGGAATAAAAATAAGTTCAAAATTATTTTCCATCAGCATTTTAAAGAAACTTCTCCACTGTCTTCTTGAATTCATTGTTGTTAAATAGAAGTCTGGTGTCATTCAGATTATAGTTAGTATGCCTTCTGGAATTTTTAAATTTTCTATTTTTCCTTAATGTTCTGAAGTTTCATACAATGTCTATAAGTATAGATTTATTTTTATTTATCCTGTTCTGTACTTGATGGGCTCTATAAATCTGAAAATTTATGACCATCTCAGGGGTTAGGAAATTTTCAATTATTGTTCTTTTTTTAAATACTGCCTTTCTTCCATTCTCTTTATTTTCTCTTCCTAGAGCTCTTATTAGAATCTTTTAACTTCCTTATCTGTTTGCATTTTTCTTTACGTTTTTTCAAATAATAAACACTCAGTTTAGTTTAAAGCATGAAATTTACTTGAACAAGAGGAAGACCAAACATACATAGATTGAGTACCACAGAACAAAGGTAAGACAAGTTTCCTAAAAGAAAATATAAACACATTTTGTAGAAAAGTGAGACTTATTTTTATGTCCTTGGTAGATCTTTGGCTAAAACTGTGTGCCCTGGAGCACACTGACATAGTAGTTAGAGAGAAAGTTCAAGTTACTTATGTATTTTCCACAAAATCTTGTGACCTGGCCCATGGAATGCTTATAGAATGTTCATCTATGGATAATGGCTGCTGCTGTCCTGCTGATTTCTCCACCTCAGATAAGCTAAGACTGTACCATTTCCCTCAGTATTATTCCATATATTTCAGCAGTTGCTCTCTTCATATAACATTACGGAAGAATTTCTCAGCTCAACTTTTTGGCTCACTGATTCAATGTGCTATTTAGATCATAAATTAAGGATTCTTTTTTTTCAATAGTTATAAGCAGATAGATAGATTAGATAGACTCATGATTAACCTATCAGTATTTGCTGTCAGCTGGGAGCTCAGCCTGGGCCTTGATTTCTCTTCATGTGGGCCTCAACAAGGAATGCTTAGGATTTTTCACAGAGTGCTTTAGTTTCAACAGCCAGAGTATGAGAAATTCAGATAGGGACTGTATTAACTTTCATGACTTATCCCTATAAGTCCCATAAGGAAGTCTGCCATAGCCATAAACTTGCCTAAATTTAAGAGATGGGAATATAAATTCCACCTCTCAAAGGGAGGTGTGTCAAAGCCACATTATAAGAAGAGAATATAAAATAGGAGATGCTTTTATAGCCAATTAAAAAAATATAATCTGTCACATTGCCTCTCTTTATTTATGGTGGCCTTCCTGAGTTACTGCTCAGTTTATTTGTGGGTCACTCATATAGTTTGTTTCCTCTTGGTGGGGCAGTCTTATGACAGTGGCAGTCACTTCAGACTCACAGAAAAGATGTACAAAGCCCAGAGACCACCTGAGCCATTAGCACAGTATGGTGGCTTCTGCTTGCTGATCTGTTTCCTGTTCTGATTTTTTTCCATTAATAAGGACTCTCCATTTCTAGTGCTCAAATAACCCCCCTCATTCTTTAAAGCTTGATCATGTATTTCTTTTTATTATCAGTTTTGGTGATTTTTGTGTATGAGTAGAAGATTTTAGTTTTTCCTCAACCATCATATTGAACATAATTTCCTGATGTTGGAACTTTTATTTTTTTTTTTATTATTTTTTTTTATTCATTTTTATTGTTAGACTTATTGGGGTGACATCTGTTAGCAAGGATTACATAGGTTTCTGTTGGAACTTTTATTGTCCACCTTTTCTAGTTAAAGGACCTGAGCTTCAGAAAGGTTAAATGTCTTACCTAAACGTGAGAAATTTAAACCAGTTTGATTCCAAAGTTCCTACAATTTACTTGCTGTCTTGTAAATATTACTATAGAGAAATGAAACAGATTTCACCAACCATTCTCTTGTAATTAAACCTCATTTGTATATTAAGTATTTTTGTATCATTGGTGGATATGGCTTATGAAACTCTGACAGCTTGAACACAGCAACTTCTTATCCTATAATTTAAGAAGATATATCTCACCATTATGGATAAACTCTTTACCAGGAAAAAAATACATGATTTTATAACTTGTAACTGGTATTTATTAGGTAGTAGAATGATAGGCAACTTTCAAAGTATTATTTTATAATAAACCTAAAATTGTGTACTTAAAACAGGAGCAAGTAACTTTGTAACCCTCATCTTAATAATATTTCTGGATGTTGTTCAGAAGTCTTTAGTGTCTTATAAGAGTTGGCTTCTTGCTCTCAAGTCCATGAGCATTGATCTCTCAGGACAGCACACCAGAACCAACTCTGAGAGAGTTGGACCATCATAGCTGCCCTGAAATAGGTATTATACTGTATCATTACTATTTTTGGATAACTAACTCACACACTACCTGAGGCACTTTTGGTGACTAGACGACCAGCCCAAGCCCATGCGGCAGTCTTTCTTGGACAACTCTCAAAGCTCTGGAGGCCTGAGGTGAGTGGTGCCTGGCCTCAGTGTGCTGAGACTTTTGCAAGGGGTGGCAGGCTCAGCACTGGCACCAAACCTGAATCTGCATTAACCTGGTGAACACCACTTGCCCCACCCTGGTGACTATCTGGGACCCCACCTCGCCCAACTCTCATACAACCAAAGCCTCCTTCAATGTCTGAGCCTTATAGGCAGCCAGGAGATGGTGCCAGGTCTCAGGGTGCTAAGCTGTCCCAGGCCCAGCACTGGTGACAGCCAGCCTCAGTTTACAGCGTGGCCTCTCCCATGTGACTCCAGGTCCATCACAGGCAATGACCAACTGCAGATCACTTTGTAGTTCCCACCAGGTAACTTCAGCCTTATCGGGCAGGGACTGACCTTGGACTGCATGGGAACCCCTCCCAGAATCAAAACACCTGGAGGACAGCTTCAGACCACAACAGAGCACTATCCCAATAGCCTCCCAAGGAGCACACCCAAAGGGTGGTCTCAACAGGCACACAAGCCTGCAAGGATGAATCCCACTCTGTGGGGTCGGCCCACACACATTAGCTCATACCCCATGAGCATGGCCAAGTCTCACAACTAGCCAGTCTGAGAGTCAATCCCACCCACTGACATGCCAACAGCAATAAGGCTCAACTACAACAGGAGGACACACATAACCCACACAAGGGACACTCACATGGAGCAGGTGATCAGGAAGACTGCACAGCTTGACCACACAGGATCCCTGCTACATAAGGCAAAGACTGAGAGACACAGGAGATCTACCTATGAACATAGAGAGGCAGCCAAAAATAAGGAAACGAAGAAACATGTCCCAAATGAAAGAACAAAAGAAAACTCCAGAAAAAGAATGAAATGAAGAAGCAAGCAACCTACCAGAGAAAGAGTTCAAATCACTGGTTATAAGGATGATCAAGGAAGTTAGGTGAAAAATAGGTGAGCTCAGTGAGAATTTCAACAAAGAAATGCAAGCATAAAAAAGACATAGAAAACATAACAAAGAACCACTCAGAAATAAAGAATACAATAACTGAAATGAAGAATACACTCCAAGAAATCAAAATCAGATTACATGAAGCAGAGGATCGAGTCAGTAATTTGGAAGACAAAGTAGCAGAAAACACCCAATGAGTACAACAAAGAGAAAAAAAAATTCTAATGAGGATAGTTAAGAGACCTCCGGGATAACTTCAAGCATAACAACATTCACACCATAGGAGTATCAGCAGGAAAAAAGAGAGAGCAAGGGATCAAGAAGCTATTTCAAGAAATAATAACTGAAAACTTCCCTAACCAGGCAAAGGAAATAGCCATCTAAGTCCAGCAAGCATAGAGAGTCTCAACCAAGATGAACCTAAATAAGTCCACGCCAAGACACATCATGATTAAAATGCCAATGGTTAAAGACAAAGGGAGAATCTTAAAAACAGTAAGAGAAAGGCAACCAGTACTTAGAAGGGAGCTCCCATAAAACTGTCAGCTGATTTCTCAACAGAAACTTTGCAGGATAGAAGTGATTGAGACTAAATATTCAAAGTGATGAAAAACAAGGAGCTACAACCAAAACTACTCAACCCATCAAGGCTATCATTTAAAATTGAAGGAGAGAGAAACAGCTTCCCAGGCAAGAAAAAATTTAAGGAATTCATTACCACCAAACCAGTATTATAAGAAATGTTAAAGGGACTTCATTAAGAAGAAGGGGGGTAGGAGGGACAACGAAAATATGATTAAGGAAATGAAAATAACTATGTAGCTTTCAATAATCACTTTAAATGTAAATGGATTAAATGTTCCAATCAAAAGACACAGGGTAGGTGATGTCAGAAACATGACAGCATGAGAATTGCCCCTGGATTCGATTTCTCCCCATGAAGTTACAACAAGTTGAACAACTATAATGCAACAAAAGATTCCCTGCACAATACATACACACATCTAAGAGATCCACACATCAAAACACCTGAGGGTGTGTGAATCAGGACCAACAGGGGAGGAAAGAAGAGAGAAGAGCAGAGATGGGTGCCATGGATAAGGCTTGGCACTCACTGCAGTTCAGGCTGCAGGTACACTCTCTGTGGCCTCTATCACTCCTGCCTGAGTGATTGGCATATGATACAGCTGAACCCAGTGATCAAGGCAGAGACCAAATACGGAAGTGTGACAGCTGTGGTCTAGCAACCCTCAATGCCATGAAGAAAGCAAAGCCAGGAAGACTGGCACCTCCTCCACCCTCCCAGAGCTCACCTCCCCACACCCACTCAGAGCTAGCAGCCGTCCCCAGAAAAATCTGTAGCAGTGAGTCTCAGGTTGAAGAACAGAATATCTACAGCCGTGAGAACTAGAGAGACAGTTCCTGCACAGCAGACACACACTGCAGTTCATCCCAGTGACAAGGGTGGAGATGTAAAGGCGAGGCAGCTGACATCTGGCAGTTGTTATTACTGGGAAGAGAGTAAAGCCACAAACATACCAGCATCCTCTCCCAGCCCACCTCAGCCCGCACCTTTCATGACTGATCCCAGTGGGAGCACCTGGGACAACTCAGCCAGCACAGCAATGCACCTGGCTGCAGTGGCAGTACTGGAATTTCAAGGGCTCAGAATCTCATCCCCCACCACATTCCCCCACAAAGGTGGTGCCCTGAGACCCAGGTGACCTAGTCACAGAGGAAACGCCCACCTCCTCAGGGAATATAAGACATTGTCAGCCTCCGGAAGCTGGAACAGTGCAAGAGAAAATAAAACGCCCCATCGCCACCTACTGGAAAACAGAAGAAAAACCTTTCTTATCAACCTGCTGCAGAGCTCATTCCCATACATGTCTAGGCAGAGAAATAATCCATCAAAGACTATGAACAACCAAGGTAACAAAGCAGCTTAGAAAGAAAATTTAAAATCTCTTTGACAACCAGGTTGGTCATGTGACTCAAGTCTGGACAATGAAATGGAGTGCATGTAATATATGTAACTTCAGGGTGACAGTGAGGCTATTTGGAGCCATGGTGAGGAAGAGAATAATGGAGAAGTTATAACACTTTATTCTGCTCCTATTTTGTTCCAAGTCAGGACTGCTGCTTAAATGGTATTTCATTTTTTGATCCTCACATCAACCTGTGAGGAAGGCATTATTATCTCGGTTTTATAGTTTTGGAAACTGAAGCTCAAGGAGACTTTGAAATTTACTTTAAAGACCAAAGGATCATGTAAGAGTGGTAAGGTTATTATCATTATTATTATTATTATTATTATTATTATTATTATTATTATTATTTTGGTAACTGTCCCTGCGTTTCAGCATACTTCCCTCTCCCCTCCTCTCTCACAAATGTCCTGAGGGTCTTTTCCTCTCCCCCAGCCATTCCCATAGTTTTGAGAGTCACTCATTTGAGAAGCAACTACAAAGACCAAGTGCCTCAAAGCAAAAGTCAGAGAACTAGGTGCATATTTCCCCAGGGAGGTTTTTCTACTACCCAAATTAGAGTCAGACCCGGCAGGAGAAAGGGGAGGAGGAATAAGCATGGTACAGCTGAGACAGGGGACGGGACAAGTCAGTTCTATTGGAAGGAGTCTTTGTACCTTGCTGACCAGGGAGCTGCGAGTGAGCTGAAACCTGCTCAACCTGAGGACACTGCCAGGTCCTCCATGCCCCAACTGACCCACTGTCTACATAAAATTCCCCATCTAACAGTCCCAACACTGTTGGGATGCCAGGTGGACAGAAGGGAAAGACTCTCCCTCAGCAAAGAAAGACTGGGAAAAAACAATTGGATATTTCCCTGAGTCAGAAGAGCAGTGGACACCTCATCCTGTTACAAAGGCATCTTAACATAAGCATGACATGTGGAGTGTTAAATCTCGTTTTAAAATAGAAATGTGGTTATTGTGTGCATTAGTTGGAAGCAAAGGAAACTTTGTCAGTTCAGGCATAAAGTGACAAAAGCTAAAAATGGGAAAAGAAAAGGAGGGATGAATGGGAAGGCATCAAGAAGAAAGATTAGACAAGGGTTGGTGGTTAGCATATGACAGAAGAAGGAAAATGCAGAGCCCATGAAAACCCCAATATTCCCAGCCCCAGTGAATAATGCCACGACAGGCAGAAATAAACAAGGGAGAAGAGTGAGGAGTTAGCATGGAAGGAAAGATAACTTCTGCTTTGGACAAAAAGAATCAGAAGCAATATCCAGACTCCTCCAGGAAATGCCTACTAAGCACAGAAGCAGGACTGAAACTTCGTAAAGAGGTCAGAGCCAAAGGCTGATCTGAATCCATTCAGCAGACATCTGTTGAGCTATTAGAGACAAGACCTTGAAGTGTCTTGGGTACAAGATTAACCAGACTGTTCTTAGAGAGCAGCTCATCTGAACTCAGCTGATACATTTTCAGTACATGACTGGGCTCTCCCAGAAAGAGAGTGAAAATGGAAGAGGCAAAGGGCTGAGGTCAGCGCCTTTTAGAAAGAAAAGTTTAGAGGATGGAGAGCAGCGCAAACTGCTTTAAGCAGTGAAGGGAAAGCAGGGTCGAGCAAAGGTCGTGCATTTGCAATTAGGAGAGCATGCCTCTGCGAGCTCAATTTTGGTTATTCATGGGAGCAGAGAACAGAAGGCAGGGCCTTAAGGACCAGAGGTGCAGGGAAGACACGAACCAAAGGCATGGACTTCCGACTCTAGAAATCTGGAGCAGTACCTACTATTCAAAGATCACTACAGAGAGAAACTCAGCACAACTCACTCCTATTTCTCCTAGAATGCAAAAGCAAGGAAGATTTTGTTAAGGGAAGAGGGACCCTGGGCTGGTACATTGAGGCAGCAGCACAGTCAGCTTGTCTTTTGTCCCAGAAACACTAGAGTCGATCCCTAGGCAGAAAGAATGACATTTTTGCAGAAGATGTGTTAATATAAAGGTCCCAAGCCCTAGAGCAGGAAGAAGACCAATCACTGGCAAGCAGATGGAGAGTCCTTTATTGGTTTAATCCCTGGCATGGTTATTTTAAAAAAAAATCAAGGTCTGAGTAACAAAGAATAGGAGAGATGACTGTTAAGTGGGTGGTCAGCATTGTCTGTCAGAAGTCAGAGATTCATGAAAGGATGGCTCACAAATGGCGGGGGGAGGGGGGTTCTGTGCCACCAACCAAAACCACAAAAGAACTTCAAGGCACCTGACCCACTTACTCAGCTCAAGTCTACCTTCACATGCCCGATAACTATGCTCTATGTTTAGTCATCTTTAAACAAGTATTTCAGCAAGGCAGTCTGGTCAAATAGAATCCAAGAAACCTATGTACCAATCCTAGACCAATGATGTTCAGGTACACATGTGACCCTTGCCACGTCATTCCAAGGTGGCTTGTTTCTCTCATAATCTTGTATTTATTGTAGGGATTAATAAACAAAGAATCTCCGTGTACAATAAGCACTGTGAAATATAAGGATTGAGATTATCTTTTAAATGATAATCCAAGGATTATAAATAAACTGCCCTGATTTATAGTGAAGACTAATCATTGCTAAAATTATCCTACTGAATGTAGCTCTTGAACATAGGCTGATAAGGAGATCAATCCACTCTAGCATAGTAAGTACAAACCTAAAAATATTTTTAGCAAAGAACTGCTGCAAGATATATTTGGTTAAAACCATAATAACAGACCCAAATAAGTCCTCATCAGCGGACTGGACATTCTGCTTTCTGATGTAAGTAAGAATTTAGAGAAGTTTATTGAAATACATTTTGCATTAGCAGAGACACAGCAAATGCTTTCCCAGAATAAATGGGGACAGTAAAGAAGTACAGGGTAAGTTCCAATTTCTTACCATTTCCATCCATCCATGCAACACTTTCCTACTGAACTTCACACAGTCCAGTTTTTAATTTCTCACTCCTCATCTCCAAAATGTACTATTTTGGTTGCCCATCTAGGACTGCCAGCCCCTCATTCTGGCATCCAACACCATCAATACCTGGCCTACCTTATCTTTCACCTTTCCCTAGTTCACACTGAGTCCTTCATTTCATCTCTATACCTACCCCACTGCACACACCTGAATTTCCCCCTTCCCTCCCCTCAGCCTATATAATCCTTTCCATCCTTTCATTAAGGAAGAGGGTCAAGGCCTTCTGTTAAGATCTAGCCCTCCACTATACACACTGTCCTCCTTTGCCTTGTGTCATGCTTAGGTTCCATCCAAATTCACCCCGGGTCATTCTGAGGAGAGTTGGGATAGCAAGATAAGGAGCCCTGAGTCAGACACCTGAGTTCAAATCCTGGGTCCACCATCTACTAGCTCTTTGACTTTGGGCAAGTTCTATATAACTTCTTTGGGCCTCAGTTTCCTTATCTTCAAAATGGGGATAATAATAGATTTTTCCACCTAGTTTTATTAAGTATTAAATAAAATTATGCATGTAAATAGTTTTTGCACAACACCTGGAATATAGTATGAGAAAAGAAAAATTCAGTAATTGTTGGCAGCTACCTGCTACAGTTGTCTGCACTCAAACTGCTTTCAGAATCTATGTCTTGCCTAACTGGATTCACTGAAACCCCAGTGGACAATGACCCGGAAGGACAGATCCCCTCCTCTGCCCAACTCCTCCATCAAATCCTGTTGGGCTCTCAACATCTAGGCTGAGGAGACCATGCCAGGTTTGGGTCATGACTGAACTTTCCCTCTTGCCGCTAACAGGAGAATCAGAGATGCCAGTTCTCCAGACCTCTAGGTCAGGGCTGTTCCAGATATAACTGTTCCCTCATGTGGTTTTAGGGAGTGTTCTAATAAAAGTAGAAAAGCATGTGTTACTTCGCAGAGGGCAACCAATATAGGGCAGTATGAGGGTACTGGCCCCTGGAAGCCAGCAAAAAAAGAATGCCAGGAGGTAAGACAAAGAGGAGCTTGGTAAGTTAAAGGTAGTGGGCCAGAGCCAAGGAGAGGAGCAAATGTGAGAACAAGACATTCCTACAACTCAAAAACATGAAAGATGAAACCTGAGAGAAGAAGACACAATACAAAAACTGGAGCTCCAACACGGTAAAAGTGATGGGAATATTCTGGGTGACGATGAAAGAAGACCTCAAGCACCAGGCAAAGAAACAACCATTCCATATCAGTGCAGTGGACTTAAAAAGACCCGTGTTGAGGACTGCCATCATCATTCCATCTCTTCATTCCAACCTGATAAACATACTGAAAGCTACACTCCAACAAAACATCAGAATAAACAAAAAAAGGGGAAGGTGTGAGAAATAGAAAATAGCAAAGTCAACCCAAAAGAAAAGGACCTCCAGAAAGAAAGTCTCCAAGAAAAGATGAGAATGGAAGTCTATCAACTACCTGACATGGCTGACCTTGTGGAAAATTGTGAGAGGGCATGGGAAGTTTCAAAAGCATCAGGAATAGTTACAAAGCAAACCAAGTACATGTGCAACAGGGCAAATAGTAGAAAGTAAGAAATGGAGATAGCCATAAACACTGCAATGCTCAACTGTGAGCAAGGTACATGAAATAAGTATGCTTACTGCAGCACCTTTTTCAACTGCTGAGGGCCCCAATATTTCTTGCTATTTGGGTTGTGGGCAAAAGCAGGTGCCACAAAAAGAGGAAGTGTTATTCTGATTCTTGATTGAGGCTTGTTGCCAGAGTTTGGTATTATCCTCTGCAGTGCATAATTTGTGATAAAATTGGCAAGAGAATGTATGCTCCAATAACTTGGCCAATTGCATTAGCAAACACAGAGCCTTAAAGAATATTATTCAGGATAAAAGCTGACCAAGGATTCTTACATTAGAAGAATGAAGATGGGGGAGCCCTAATGCATATGAAAAACCTGAACACAATAAAACCCAAGATAGAGGCCTACAATGTTGATATTCTTTTGGCTTTTATTTTTAGAAATAAAATATGTCTTTCCTGTTCTTATAACCACTGGGATTTTTTTTAGGCCTAACAAACCTCATTTGCTCATACATTTCTCAGATGGAGATATTCGAGATGCCTATATGTGAATTTAGTTTCTCCAGAAACGTCCAACTCGGAAGCCCGGGTCTCTCCACAGGGAAACAGGAGAACTCCATTCAGTGGGAAGTGGTAAGAATAAGTTAGGGACACATCGGGCTGCTAGTATCTACTGCATATCCACGGACATGTTATCAGAATAATGAACAGCTGTGACCATCTCTTGTTTACTCCAAACTTGTCCAACCCACAGCCTGTGGGGTGCAATCGGCCCAGGACACCTTTGAATGCGGCCCAACACAAACTTGTAAACTTTCTTAAAACATTACAAAACTTATGCATGGACTTTTTTTTTTTTTTTTTTTTTAGCTCATCAGCTATCATTAGTGTTAGTGTATAATATGTATCCAAGATTGTACACCCGTTTTATGCCTTGGCTTCCTGGAGGTAAAGGGGAGAGATGAGCCCAAAGCATTCAGTAGAGATGACCACATTCCTTAAGGGATGGACACACAGTTGACCCTGAGGTTAATAAAAATCTGTCCATTTACAAAGTTTCTGGCCCATAATTGGAGATGGGAGTCCTCCATAAGTAGAGTGTGTCATAACCAATATTTTGTGTGTATGGTTGCTGGCATTGTTGTTAAATAATTCTGTTGTGTCTCGCTCCAATGACTTCCAAGTGCATGTAAATAAGATTTAAACTCCTTATGAAATCTCCAAGGCCCCAGATAATCTGAGCTCTGCTGACCTCATCCAGCCTTTTCTTTATATTCTCCCCAGGTCATGGTTTCAGCCACACAGGCTCCTTAAATCCTTCAGATTCCCTCCAGTGAGTCTCTTCCTCAGCATTTATTGCTTCTCCTACATGACCCCCCCTTCCCTCATAAAGCTGTCTCCTTGCTGGGTTCAGGTCCCTGACCAATGTAGACACTCTCCTGACCTCAGCTGCTCTTGTTCACAGCCCCTGTCTCCTCACCTTGATTCAATGTTGACCACTTACCACTACAAGAAATTAACTCCTTATTTAATGATAACAAAATTTATTGAGCAGTTTCACATGCCAAGCACTGTTCTAAGGGCTTTCCTCATAGTAACTTATTTAGTCCTATTAATAGTCCATTACGACCATTACAGACAAGGAGACCAGGACATAGACAGGTTAAGTACCTTAACTGAAGTGATGCAACTATTTGGTGGTAAAGCCAGCAATCACCATAGGAATTTGTTTCTTAATTTTTTGGTTTTTGCTTTTTTCTGTCCTCTATTGGCCTATAAGCACCATAGGAAAAGGACTTTTGCAGGTTGTTCACTGCTGCATGCCAGCACCGAGAAAGGTGCCTGCCTGGCACATAGTCGGTGCTCAATAAGCAGCCATGTAATTGATGAATGAATAAGATTTCAAAGCCCTGCCTTTGCTCCACCCCTTCCATTTTCTGGGAGATGTGTGTAGGTGCTACGCAGTCATCTGTTAATTTGCAGCACACCAGTGACCACGTGATCTGTGCTTCAAACAGACCCCCGCTACTCAAGTGAAGGCGGTTTGAAGTATCAAAAAGTCTCCTTACCTGGACGCACTATGATTGCTGAGACAGAAGTGTCCTTCAGCCCAGCCAAGCACCTCTGCCAACTCTGCATCGACAAACGCACTCTGTTGCAGGCGCTTCAGGCGTTTGTCCTGGGAGCTGATTTTGTTTTATTTCTCATTGTTTCTTGGTGAAAGCCTAGACCTCCTGAGAGCTGGGTGAGGGCTCCCTGAGTTTTACAAAATTTCAAAACGTTCCTAATGGGCGGGGCTGGGTTCTAGAGGGCAGACCTTAGAGCAAACATCAGGAAATGTCTTAAGAGGACCAGAGAGCCCTGCGTCCTTTAGGGCATTCTAGAGAGATGGGATATACGAAGTCCCTGAACTTAATAATAGACAGAAAACAGGGAGAAAGGAAAAAGCAGGGTTGCCAAATATTATGACATTTTTTGATAATAAAATGAAATGTTTGTGATTAACCAAGGTGCATTATTTCCCAAGATCAGTTTATCATTCTCAGTGTTGGCTCCTGGATTATAAACCCTCAAAAGTGGGCTGAATTAACGCTCCTGCAGATGAACATCTCAGGGCCTCGCGCTCACTCTGAGCAGAGAGCTGGAGCCGAGGTGGTGCGGAGGCTCCCTGAAACCGCACCAGGAGCTTCGCTCAGCTCCTCTCCGGAATCGCAGTGAGCCGGAGGGACTCGCGTCCCGCGAGCGCCCAGCACCTCGGCCCGTCCGGACGCAGGCTATTCCCTTGGCCTCTCCAAAACACACACCCGGCGCGAGCCTCGTGGCAGGGTCCCATCTTCCCCTCCACCTCCCAATCCACGTTCTCGAAGCCACGGTCGGCGCACCTACCTCTCCGCTCTCGGCTGTCGCTCAGTCCGGAAGCTTCGGAGCGGAGACTTTCTGCGCACTGGAGAGAGCGGCTGGTGGTTGGAGGGCGGACAAACCACTGAGGCCAGGCAGGTGGGTGCGGGCCTGGAGGCCCCGGAATTCCGCGCTTGGCTCTTACCAGGTTGCGTCTTGGGTCCTGTTCCCGCAACTGCAAAGCGGGGAGGGGCCTGTTGGAAAAGTTTAAGCCTGGGCAGAAGGAAACTATCGAGCGTCTCTCTGCGCTCGAAGTTGTACTGACCCTGGGCACTCAAAGATGAACAACACTCAGCCACCGCCTTCGAGGAGCTCGAAGTTCGGTGGACTGCCAGGGCTGCGACAGGACTCCACACGAAGCTGGGGAAGAGGTCATGAGATGGAGAGGGTGTACGAGTGGGAGCAGAGAAGAGGGTCTTAGCCCAGCTCAGTATCAAAGAAGGCTCCGCGGAGGAGGCGGAGCCTTAAAAGAGACTTGAGGCACGCACGGGAGTTGGGCGGAAGGAGAGAGGAAAGGCTCCCTACAAAGCCCGCGAGCCCTAGAGAGGAACGCTCATCTTGGACCTTGCTGGGGCGCCGGGAAACAGACGGCGGAAGAGACATGGAGAGGGTCGTGACCTCCGAGGTCGTGACCTCTCCTTCACTTCTACAGGCACGGCTACGTTCTCTGCCAGACGTTCTGTGCTGCTCAGAGGTCCAGACAGGAGGCTTAGGCGGGCACGCTGCGCGCCCTGAGTTACTGCTCTGCGTAAAGACGCGCGCACTGTGACTGTCCGCGGATTCTGTGGGCAAACGCGGACGCGAAAAGGCCACATTCCAGGGATGTGGAAGGTGACCTGGTGAGATGAGGACTGAGCTTCAGATAAAAGAGGAGGCACGTTTAGGTGACCTTTGTCCTAAGACTTGTTCCGCGGTGACCAAAGCTGCTAGTTCTCCCCAAGGGTCACCTCTCCAGGACGTCTGCCCTGTGGTCTAGGCCTGATGGAGAGACGGGGCTGAGAGGGAGGCGCAGCGCCAAAGAAAATAGAGACTAGAGACAACACCAGACCAGACCCGGGGATCGTGGGAATTCCTGCGGCGTGCGGGGGTGGGGCAGCTCTAAGGAGTTCTGAATAAACCCGTGGGCAGACGGCACTGTGCAAGCGGTGGACGCGGCTGCGCAGTTCGCCTAGGAGACGCCCAGATGCCAGGCCGGGAGTTACCTCGAAACTCGGAGATCAAGTTTCAAGGCCAAAAAAAAACCTTTGCAGGGGGATACTGGCGACTGCAAGGGTCAGTGCAGGCTGACTCCGGCGCCCTGGGGCTCCGGAACCCTGTGAGGTCAGGCGGCGCTCTGCCTACAAACTGCCACCCCATCATTTCGAGCCCTCCGTAACCATCTGCTCCAGACTCTTGGATTGAGAACTACGGCCGAGCACGAAATGCTTAGAAAGGAGCCCGGGCAGTAGGAGGGGGAAGAATATGAGGGACTGAAGAGGGGCGCGCGCGTACCCGCAGTTGCCTCAGGGCAGTTGTAATGAGTTGGCCTGGAAGCTGGCCAGAGCCCCTCCTCAAGCAGTTTCCAAGAGGCTGGTTTCCATGAACCCAAATCTCTGCGTGTGGGTTTGGTGTCCCCTGAGAGTTCCAGTGTGAGAGTTTGGGGAGTCCCCGCCGATGCTGGACTTCTTTGCTGATATGAGCATTTCTGTCATTCCTTCCCCAAGCTGTCGAGCTCTCCCGCCCGGCCCCTGGACCTTTGATCCTTGACAGGCTCTGAGCCCAGCGCTCAGTCCGCAGGCTAGTTCCACCTGAGTAGGAGTTACCTGCGACTCTTGGAAACCCTCCCCGGACTGGACTGAAAAGCGCTTCTACTTCCTGGTACCCCAAGTTAGATGAAACTTGCAGAGAAAACAGAGGTAGAGATCAGGACAGAGACCTGGTCTGGGGCTGAGAGGAATGTGAAGACCACCCGTGCACGTGCTCGCAAGCCCACACCGAGCTGGCTCAAGGAGGCCAGGTCTCAGTCCAGAGCCTGAAGGACTCAAGAACAGGCACGAGAATCAGTCTTCCAGTGTGGTTTATCTGCATGGCAGGTTTGGATGGCTCCAATAGTCTCGTGGAGACTTCCGCGTCTGGTTGCAGCACCACTAAATTCACAGAAGTGGTGCTGCGTGGGGTGGAAAAACAGTTAGGAGTTTTCAAGTCCTATATACCTGGCGTGACTACTCCCCACTGGAGTCATTTGTTGCACATCAAGCCTTTCTCAACCTCAGTTTCCTAATCTATAAAATGGGCATGGTGCCCATCTCTCTGAAGAGTGCACTAAGGGTGAGATGCCACGCGTGTTTCTAATTGTAGGAAGGAGAAGCAAAGCCTTCGCCTCAAACTTGATACACCGCTAGCAAGACTCTCTCCCTGACTTCTAGTTCTCTGCCTGCATCTCACCCACCCCCACACCCTCCAATCCCGCGGAGCGGTGCGCGTTTCTGGTCGGTCCTCCCGAGAGAGGCTGGTGCAAAATCCAATAAGCCTGAACACATGCAGGTCCTGCTGGGCCTGGGACAATGGTTTCCATTTAATAAATATTTCCCCCAAGGGCGTTTCACATTGGGCAGGCAATTATTCAAACGAAACAGTTGCGCAGGTTAGCTCTGCGGGTTATTTCGTCCTCTTTACCCGAAGAATACTCGTCTGACGCAAGAAACGAGTCTCATATTGTCGCTAGGTGGGAAGAGGCGCCCAGGGATAACCCGACCCTGGGTGCGGACACAGCCCGACGCTCCGCTCTACGGCTGCAGAACGGGTAACGGGAAAGCCCGGCCGCGCGCTTGCCGGCCTCCAAGCTGCCCTTGCGGTTAGGGCAGATGTGGAGGGAAAGTTGGAGGGTTAAAAGGCTAACTAGCATAAACGAGAATCATGGTGGAAACCCATCCCCTCCCCTTCCACGCAAGTGAAGACCGGATCGCGGTGCTCTTCTAGGCTCACCAACGGGGGGCTGAACCCTCCGCACTGAGGGACGCGAGGCCTTCCGGCAACGGCTTGGGACGCGCCGCTGAGCTAATCGGGCATCCTGGGGCGAGGGTGGAGGCGGAGCTGCAGGGGCGTCCCCTGAGAACGCCTCCCAGTGACTGTCGAGGAGGTATGGCGCTAAAAGTTTATTTCGCTTTTTAACCTGACTTTGATACATTCTTCTTCTCTTCCGAGGCTCTTGGACAAGAGGGGAAAGTGCTGTCCTTGCATTTCGTGGCAAAGGCTTTCCTATTTATCAACACGCGCCCCCCGGCTCACTCCTTTTACTGCCCCCTCCCCGGGTCTTTGTATTCGAAGCCTTAATTCTCCTTTGCATAACCGCGAAAGAAAACAGGCATGACGAGTTTTATTTGTTGACAGTGCCAGAAACAATGTAGAATCCAAGTCCCCAGTCCTGAGCTGGCCGCTCTGTCCTCCTGCCCGTCTCAGTCTCTCCCTCACACCTCTCCCCGCCCCCGTCAGTCGCGCTCCCTCTTGCCACCACCCGCGCGTTGGCAGGTGCGCCTCCTCGCCTTCCCTGCTGCTGATTGGCGCCCAGGTTGGAGAGTCGCCGCCCCGCGCTTATGTCAGAGTGCTGGCCGTCCCGGCCCACCTCGCCTTTGAACTTCGCCGCTTTTGGCTCTCGTTCACCAGCCATCCCGCATTCTCAGCCAGGTACTGCGCTAGGCAAGGCAGCTCCGAGGAAGCCACGGGAGGGGGAAGGGAGCCACGGCTGCAGACACAGGACAGAAGAGAATCAGAGAAGGAGAAGGTGGAGAGGGGGAGAAGGAGGAGCTTCCTGCCCTCGCCAGCAAATTACCTGGCCACTTAATCCCAGAGACTCCGATACCTAGTCCCCAGCCTCTTGCCGGCAGCCCCCAGGCCGGCCGCCCTCTCCTACCCCACCCTTCCTGCCTCCACTCGCCCCCCAGGAACTGCCTGGGTGCCGAGACTGGCATGATCAGCTGAACTTTACGGGGTTAGTGCTTTTCTTTGGCTTCCCCTCAGCGGTGCGAAGGCGAGGGGAGCTCAGAGCCCCGGCTCAGAACGGACTGACAGGCAGACAGACAACCGCGCCCAGGCTTGCCTGCAGAGCTCCTGCACTCCCCACCCCCCACCCCCCAGCCTCTGGGACCATGTCCAAACCTTCAGACCACATCAAGCGACCTATGAACGCCTTCATGGTATGGTCCCGAGGCCAGCGGCGCAAGATGGCCCAGGAAAACCCCAAGATGCACAACTCAGAGATCAGCAAACGCCTAGGCGCCGAATGGAAGCTTCTGTCCGAGGCAGAGAAGCGGCCGTACATCGATGAAGCCAAGAGGCTACGTGCCCAGCACATGAAGGAGCACCCCGACTACAAGTACCGGCCACGGCGCAAGCCCAAGAACCTGCTCAAGAAAGACAGGTATGTCTTCCCCCTGCCCTACCTGGGCGACACGGACCCGCTCAAGGCGGCCGGCCTGCCCGTGGGGGCCTCCGACGGCCTCCTGAGCGCGCCCGAGAAAGCCCGGGCCTTCTTGCCGCCCGCCTCAGCGCCCTACTCCCTGCTGGACCCCGCGCAGTTTAGTTCGAGCGCCATCCAGAAGATGGGTGAAGTGCCCCACACCTTGGCCACCGGCGCGCTGCCCTACGCGTCCACCCTGGGCTACCAGAACGGCGCCTTCGGCAGCCTCAGCTGCCCCAGCCAGCACACGCACACGCACCCGTCCCCCACCAACCCGGGCTACGTGGTGCCCTGTAACTGTACCGCCTGGTCTGCCTCCACCCTGCAGCCCCCCGTCGCCTACATCCTCTTCCCGGGTATGACCAAGACTGGCATAGATCCTTATTCGTCAGCCCACGCCACCGCCATGTAACCCTCAGCCGGGCCCGCCAGACCTGGAGGGCGGCCTGGAAGCGGGGTCTGCACCCTGTCCTCTGCGCTTGGCCAGGGCCTGCAGACGCCTCGGGGCCAGCCCTGCCTGCTGCCCCCTACCCTACCCCAGACTCTGCCTCTGTCCTCCAGGGGGATGATAGGGACGTCCTACCGGACCCAAGGCGCAGACAGGTGCCAGAAACTTGCGAACATTATGACAGCTATACAGTTGCCCTGACCCTAACTGTCCCAAAACAAATCTCCGACTGTACCCTCTTTGGACAAAAAAAAAACCTAGGCAGTTTGCTTTATTTATGTCCCCTTCACTCTCCTCTGATGGGCTTCGGACTCCAGAACTCCCACATCCTGGTAGTATAACTAGAATATGCATATTTTTTTCTTTTGCACCCTGAAGAAAAGAGTTAACTCTGTCCATCAGACACAGCTAGGTGCCATTTGCTCTTCATGTGTGGGGGAAAGGCTTAAAAGTTTAAAACTACAGAAAGGGAAACATTTCTATTTAAAATCATGCTATAATAGTGTTTGCTTCTTTCAAGGTAAAACAAAAGGACCCACATGGTTATTGTATAAAGCAGCGCTCCTAGAGACCTAAGTTTACTTTTAGACAGAATGTCAGGTTATGAAGTCAGGAAGTAGAAAGTGAACAAAAATTAAAAAAATAAAAAACATCCCAAATGGTCATAAATGTTTTGACGATGTCTTGGAAATGTACCTAGAAGGATTTCATCTCCTTATTCTGTTCATTTGTTGAACAAAGACGTTTCGAATAAAGACAATCTGTCATGGCAAAAAGTAACCTTTGATGTGCATAAAATCTGAAGCCAGGAGGCCAGGTCCGCAGGCCGGGAGTTGGGGTGCTGGGAGGCTGAGAGTGCATAGAGTGACTCCAGCAGTGTTGGCAGGCAGATGGCCTGCACTGGCCGAGCCTGGTGGCCTTCGGGCTGGGTGCAAAGGAGCCCAGAGTCTGGAATTTGTCCCGATCATGCCCTCTGGATTTGCTCTTGCCTTTAGAGGCTGGACAAAGGTATCTGTCCCTGGGAAGTCACTCCTTCCCTGTGTTCTTCACAAAGTGGTCAGACTACTTCAAGGAGCAAATGAGACAAAGGCTGACCCAGAAGTCTGGGTGCATTTTCCTTATTAAAACCAAACTCCAAAGGAATGGAGAGTCTACTGGGAACTAATTGCACATCAAGCACCCCATCCTGTGGTGGGTGTTTAAGTTCAATGCAAGGGGAAAGACTGGTGGCATCAATTTAAAAACAAAACAAAACAAAACAGGTGTTTAAGACTCGATACTGGATCCTAAGTTTAAAAAATAAAAGTCTAAGAAATGCATTGGGAGACTTTTTACTAAGACCCTTCGGGAGCAAAGGGGGAAAGAAGTTGATAGTGACACGGTTTGGGCAACGAGTTTTTAAAAATCAGTCACTTGTCGCCCTCAGTGTTTAACAAACAAGGAAAAGAATCATTTTCTTTCCCCACTGGATGTTAGCTTGAAGATTTGCTGCTTTTCGTGGGGAGAAGGGACCTTCTGATGTCTTCCAGCACAACTCTTTGAAACTTGTTCTCAAAAGGAAAGAGTACTACCAGACCCCCATCTCACCCCAGTCTCACCCCAAAAGCGTGTTTTCCGTAGGTTGGGTGCTTTTCCCACTGGCTCTGATATGGTGTGGGATGGGGGTGGGGGGTAGCCTAGCGGCTGGTCTGCTTTCCGCTGCCGCTAAGGGATTTGTGCGCCTGCCTCTTCCATCTCCAAAGGAGTCAGTGGCTGAAGTGCACTGGAAACGTTGTCAACAGACACCAAAGCCAAAACCCACAGATTAGCATATTGTCCTCAAAACAATTAGAAATGTTTGAGGTGTTATGGGGAGCTATTCATCCGAGCCCCTTTGTCAAAGGGGGGAGTTTCATTATTAAAAAAAAAAAAAAAAAGTTAGCAGTTGTCCATCTGGCTGAGCTGAATAGCAAAGTGATCCGTGTTGTATATGCTTTTCTCATTAAGAGCTCTTTGGAGACCGATGTTAGAATTAAATGGTATAACACAATTAACATACACGGGCGCTGAATAGAAGGGGACGCGTATAAATAATAGATAGATAAATAAATGAGCGATCCGGCGAAGGTAAACAAAGGCGGGCTGGGGGATGTGTCGGGGGGAGGCCGGGCGGGCTGCGCCACGCTTACTTAGCATCACAAAAACCTCTTACAAATCGAGACAATTAGGAAGTGACTTGCCTCTGGTGGCCGTCGAGTCTGGAGGCTCTGGGCGCTTAGGGAAGACCCCTCCTCCCGCCCCCTTGGAAGCCCAGGAGGCCAAGGGTGGAGGCGCCAAGGTTTTGCTGTCTGATATAACCCCAACTGACAGTCCTGTCAGCTGCTCTGATGTCCCCCATAGCTCAGTGTCCCTTAACATCTCCTAAGATGACGCTTACAGGGGTCTGGGTGTCTCCCCGCAGCGCCCGGCGCCCCAGCGCCCGGGGTGCACAGAGTGCCTCACCCCGGGAGGAACCCGGGGCGCTCGGCCCACCAAGGCGCCCAGCCGCCTCTGAGGCGGGCTTCGGATGGGAAGGGGCACCAGGTGGGTCCGAGTGGGGAAGGCTTCGGGAGGCGGCGGAGGCTGGAAAACTGCAACCGGAGTTCCAGACTGCGCCTGACCGTGGGGACTCGGGAGGGACCTCCAGGAAACTGGGGTGCGCTGTAACGGGGAGGCGCTTGTGTGCAGCCGCTGGGTGACCGAGACTTCTTTTTAGCCGGCCGAAAGCAGGGGACCCAGCGTAAATCCCGGGACCCAACGCCACGGACCTCGCTCGGGCCGTTTCTGCCGAGCACGCCTCGTCTTCCTTGCCAGTCGGGCTTTGTCCCGCTGTCTGCGCTCCGCAGGCCTGGCCCCGGCCTGGGCCCCGAAGGGCCTGCTCCAGCCCGGCCTCCCGCGCCCCGGGGCCGCGGAGCCTCTGCCGAGGTGTGCGGCCGGGACTCGCCCTAACAAACAGCCCAAATCCTGCTTGTCACGCCGCTGACAGGGGCCTATTACTGACTTTGAAGTCAGGCGCAGACAAAAAGAAATCCCCTGGGGGGTGTATGGAGAGGTTGCGGGGGAAGCAGTCCCTGTCAAACCTGTTTGCTCACAACTGTCTCTTTCTTTCAAGAAAATCATTAAAGCAAACCTGTAGGGAGAGGAGCGCCCCGCCCGCTCGGAGTCGAGGAAAGCGGATTCTCCCAAGCGCGCGACGCGCACCGAGAGCAGCCAAGAGTCCTCGTCGACCGACGTGGCGTGTTGGGGAGATGGCAAACCCCAGCGGCGCGCGGGGCGCGGGGGACTCTGCGGGAGGCGCCTCGGTCCGCCGCGGTGCGCTTTACGCGCGTCCCGCAGCCGGGGGGTCTGGGCCTTCTGCCCGCAGCCTGGGCCGCCCTGCAGCAGGCGCGCCCGGGAAGGCCCGGGCCTCTCGCCTGAGGGTGCGATTATTTGCAGGGGTCAAAAAGTTTGACCCCAATAGGTGCCGCACTCGCCCCGGCCTCTCTCTGCTGGGTGCTTCCCAGCACCGCGGAGACCTGCCCAACACGCTGCTCCAGGTGGCAGCAGGCAGCGCTGGAGCGGCAGGGGCCGACTTGTTTGGGGTTTATTGGCGGCAACCATTGACTCAGGGGCACGCTGGCCACATCGGGAGATGCAGTCCTTGGCTACCTTCCGTTCCTGTCCTTTCGTGGAGAGCCTCTGCAGCCTTTCATGTTCTTCCCCAGCTTTGGATCCGACTCCACAAACCTTCGGTTCCCTTCCAGTTCCCCAGTTTCCCATTTAAATAGCTATTTCCTTAGAACCGCTAACTTTTAGATTGCAAAGACCAGCTACCGGTAAATCTTACTGAAGTGCGCGTGACTGACATCTGAGAACCCCGTACCATTTGCATTTTAAAACAGGATCTAGATAACCTCCTGGAATCTCCAGTCATCTACAGCAGGGTGATATTTCAGTCAGGGACCTGGGGACTTTCATTACCCCGCGCTAAGGCGCCTCGCGCTCGGGCAGCTTCTCTGCAGAGATCGGAGACTGCCAGGGCCCGCAAAACTTGGCGAGCGGTGCAGCCAGGACTGCCCTGGAGGACTCGCGTTTCCTTCGGTTCCTCCCCAACTCAGGCCTTGTGACCATTGTTCCAGCGGACAATGAATTTCAAGTCATTTGAATTTGAATACCACGTAATCCACAAGAACCGCGTTAAGAGCCCTCATCTCTTTATTTGCTGAGTGGATTTCTGCGTGTGTATGAGTGTGAGAGGGGACGAAAGACAGAGGCAGAAAGGGCCCATAGATCTGGGTGCAAGATGCCTGGGTGGGTGGGACCCGCGTCCGCGGAGACGCGCACCCTCCAGCCGCTGGGCGGCCTCGGACGCGCTCGCAGACCCAGCTGTGCGAGTGCTACCAGGGCTGGTTGCTTTCTTGGCGCTGTGGGGATGGGCCTTGTGCTAGAATCAGACGCGTTGGCACCGGGCCGCTGCAGAGTAATTAAGAAAATAATGAAGGTGGGGGCGGATGGGTGCCACCAGAAATCCTGAGCTGTCGACACGGAACTAGAGACTCGAGGTCGCCCCCGCCTAGCCCGGCTGTGCGGCCCGGGGCCCACGGCTTGGTAGTGCCCTCCCTGGCACTGGGAAGGGGACTGAAGGCCAAAAGAGGGAGCCGCGACACCCCGTCCTCGCCCAGCCCCCCGACCCTGCGTCCGGCTGAGCGGTCCCCCCTCGGGATCCCTGCCAGCCCCTGGGGCCAGCGTGTGGGACTCGTGCTCTCAGGAAGCAGGAAGGGCCACCCGCTCTGGACGTTCTTGGGTCGCCTCCGCGTTTGCTTCGTCCTCTGCTCTAGAATCCCTGCGCTGGGTATCCGCGTGGATCCCCCAAAAGGCCCAAAGAGTGTGGTCGGAGTTGGGGCAGGAGCGGGTGCCCAGGCCCGACAGAGACCAAACGGTGTCCACAAGTTTTCTCTTTCCTGCAAAGTGGAGGAGTGACGCTACGCTGGCGGCCAGTGGCCATTTCCAAACTTTCTCATTCTTGGGTCGCGAAGAGAAACAATTCATACGGGATCTGTACCTTCGGGACAGAGATGGAAGGTCACCCAGAAACACCTCTGCCAGCCGTCCGAGTTGTACTCGGTCAAAGGCTGGAAGCAGAGGGACAACCCGACCCGACGGGCGCGTGAGGGGCGACCCGCCTTACTGGGGCGCGGGGACCCCCTTCGACCCCCATCCCGCGGCGCCGCCTACTGCTCCCTGCTCAAGAGCTAAGCCTCTCCCGGGCGCCTCCGGGCCCGGCGGTACCTCTGAGCCCCCAGGCTCTGCGGGCGCGAGAGCGGCTTTGAGAACGAGGGAGGTGGGTGTGGGCGCGTGGCACCCGCCCACCTGGTGGAGGATGGAAAACCGGGAGTTCGAGAACCGCTAAGCGGCTCCCGACTTCCTGTAGCCAGGCCAAGCCCCGCTGGGCTCTCCGGACGCCCCGCCCGGGGGCCGAGGGAGGAGGGAGAGGGGCGGGAGGGAGCCGGCGGCCCGGGCGCACGCCGCAGGTCCCCGTTCGCCCGGCACCCCCCGTGGCGCGGCGAGTCAATGGGATTTGCACACTCGAGGTGTAACAGCATTACTGCATTAATTACCATTTCCATTTCACGTCCAGATTGTTTACTTATCTGCGGGAAACATATGTCGGGAGAAGTTCACATTCCGGATTCTGCTCCGCTGCCCAAGGTGCAATTCCAGGGAGGCGGCGAGGGGGAGGGGAGGGCTTCAGATTTTTTATTACACCCTCTAGCCTTATCTGCCGCTGTAAATTATGAGGATCCTCCATTGAGCGGCATATGGAGATTATATACTTTTTTGAATATCGTTTCCCAAAGCCTGCAGATTTTCACTTTGAAATGAAACAATCCTCCGCTGGCTCCCCCGGGGCTCGGCGCCTGCTGCGCTCCCCCGTGCGGCCGCGGGAACCCTTTCTGCAGGGGCCGGGCGAGCACCCACATCCCCAGGGCCAGGGCCAGCGCCCCAGCGGAGTCCTAGTTCCCAGGGTCTGCAATAATCTCCTGGGGAAAGCCCATCCATCACAGGTGTTCGAGAACCAAGGCGGCGCCCCTGCTCTGTTTTCTGCACCGCACCCCTCGGACCTGCGCGCGGTTTCCATTTCTCGCACGTTTTGCAAACCCGCGTAGACGCGAGCCCACTTCCGCGCTCTTCCTACGCCGGGAGGCTCCAAACCCGCGGCGAGCGTGGAGGTGTCCACTCCTGCCCACAGCGGCCAGCCTTGCCCTCATGCACCTCAAAGCTTCCCGAGCGCATTGGCCTTGGGACAGCCCATTCTGGCTTCTTTGTTTGGGGGGCGGTGGAGGTGGCGGGGACTGTGCTCCAGCTCGCACCGCTCATTGTGAACCCCGAACGGAGAGGCGACGTGGAAGGCAATCGCCTCCCTGCTCCGGGATAAGCGGGACCCACCAGGGCAGCGCGGACCGAATCCCATCTTTCTTATCTCTCTGAGACTCCTTTCAGGCCGAGATCAGAGAGGGAGGGAAAAGAAAGAGGAAATCATTGTTCTTCTCCTTTTTTTAATTTAATATACCAAGCCACCCGTTCAGGTCATTTATATGCTTAATTTAGTGATAAAAGTCAATAAGCAGAATCACAGGAGTCTCCACTCTTTTTATTGCTTTTGACCACATTATTCCACAGTAATTGGGAAAACAGTAAAATACATGTGTTCCTGGTGATTGTTGTTTTTTTTCCCCCGTTCAATGCTTTGTCTGAAGCAATTATAATACGTGTGCTTTTGTAATGTAGTTTGTTTGCTTTTCTTACGGACATAAGGGAAAATGTGCCTTTTATGCGATTATTTTGTATCTGTTTGGGTTCAGTTTGCAGGATTACACATACTCTGTAAGTAGACACCCAATCTCAAAAGACAAATTCAGAAATTTCCTTGAAATTTTGTGAGTTTATGATTGTAAATATCCAGTAGGAAACCTATTGTGATGTTATAGTAGGGACAATTAAATGGACCAAAGCAACGCAATTCAGGCAGAGAAAAAGTAAGACAGAAGAATGGAAAAATAAACAAATTATTTTCCATTAAGTATTGTTTTGGGATTTCTAATATTTTCAAGACCTCTAAGAAAATTGTGAGGTGTCACTTCTCTCTTCTGGACCTATCTGTAATTGAATCTAGGTCACTATTCTAAAGCAAGAAAAGTCTGCTTCCCACTTTCCTGCATCAGGCTGAAATTTGGGGGAGGGACAAGGGTCTTGCAATTTCATTTAAAATGTAATGGTGGATGAACTGATAAGCAAATAGGGAAAAAAGGGTCTGCTTAAAAGGAAAAAAAAAAAAGGCAAGGTTTTAATATGCTCCAGATGGGGGGAAAATGATTTACATGAGAGTTTATTTCCTCCTTGCTGATATGAAAGAATTACAGATACAAAACCCACTGATCTATAGAATAAAAAAAGAAAAGAAATGTTATTTTCCTGTAAAAGTGTCAGTTCATTTATATTCATTTAACCATCCATCCATCAATTCACTTTCTCACTCTTTGCACATTCTCTCTGGTTCTGTTAAACCTTCTCTTACCAATATACTTTGCCAGAATATGCAATGAAGTTTTTTTCTTTAAAATAATGTGAGATTGAGATGAAATGGGTAAAGATAGGTTTAAAAAAAAAAAGGAAGATTTTGTTGTTTTTAAGGATCCCTGATCATTTAACCTGATTTTAGGGCAAAATTTTAACCATTTTCACCTTTCATTCTTGCTGCAGTTGGAGTACATGCAGCATGCCTAAAAGATTATATGCAGAGGATATACAATTATTTTTCTGTAAAATAGGCATGCAATAAAGAGACATTTATCATTGGAAAACATTTCAGTAACCTAGAAATGTACCAAAGGAGAATCCTTATGGATAGTCAGATATTGGGTCAATAATCAATAATGCATTGTTTCATTAAAATAGATGTATGAGTATGAATAAGTTCATATTTCCCTCAAGATTTCCTGCTTGGTTGAGGTATGAGCAGCACCAACTCTTTTGTATTAAAAGTTGCCAGGTCTAAATAATTGTGCACTAAAATTTGCATGTATTAAGAAAGAAACGAGAGGTACTGTCAGTTGGGAGCTTCCAAGTGGAGAAAAATTACATAAGAATAGGTTTTACTTTTTTTGAAATAAAAGATGATAAGCAGAATGACAGACACTTTTCCCACATTCACCCCAATAAAAGGGTGATGTAGTGTCAGCCCCTGTTTTAATGTCACCTAAATGGATGATTGGAGATCTACAGATCTAAGCAAGAACAAGATCAACCACAAACATCTGATGATGATTTCCACAAGTAAGAAAAACACAGACTGCATTCCCACAGGAGAAAGCTTCTCCAGACTGAAGACTAGTTATTTTCCCTTTCTTATTCCTTCTCCCATTTCTTCACCTTCTTGTGTTTCATTTTCCTTTATAAAATGTGGATACTACTGTCAGATCAGAAATTTCCTTTATAGTTCTTCATAAATTATCAAAATCATTCTTTTTTGTGTCAGTTTCTTCTGGGTCTCACTTCCGTCCACTATAGTAATTCATTTTTTACTCAACTAAGTTTTAATCAAACAAACTGAGTATAAGGCAAAAGGAGTTAACTGTTTTGCCAGAAGTTGAAATGTTTCATGTACATCTCTTACCTCAAACTCTATAGACTCATTTGCTGTGAGTATGATATAAATCAGATGGATGAGAGGACACCTTGAAGACATTTTAGAATTTCTCTTTACTGTTGCCTTTTCCCTTCTGGTTTCTCTGGAATGTTTGAGATAGCTACATCTAATAAGAAGGATCTGTTTGCTTTGAGTTATCTTTGAGATCGAAACTTGGAAGAAAAAAAGCAGAAGATCTGAAGGTGTGTCATCTATGCAAGAGGTGAGTTGAGGTTTTCTCTGTCCAAATATACTTGTGGTTTTTCAATAAGCCATTTATATATTTGTATAAATAGGTTACATCCTGAGCACAAACAACATGTAAATACCAATGGCTCCCTCTCAGTTGCTGTGACAACTCCAGCTGACAGGTGGAGTTCAGACCCACCTTGATACCACAGACTTGGTGAAACTCAAGATGTGTCACACAGTTATAACATCACACAGTGATGGCAGTGTTTATGGCCAATGTGTTAGGTAGAGAGGATTAGAATCAAATAGCAGGTCTATTTGCTGGCAATTTAACAACCTTTGCTCCTTTGCAAGTGGTTGAAGATGCCACAACATTTCTTGAAAACACATTTTACAAAAAATAGGTGTAATGAGTGATCATGAAGAAAGCGTTGGATTGTTAGTTTTAAGAAAAGAAATTCTAACAGCAAATCTGAACCCAAGTCTTGCGGCTAGGTCTGTCTCTGTCATAGCCCCATCCTTCTGCATGTGGCCTCTTTTGGAGCTCCCCTACCACATCAAGATTGCACATCTCATTGGGTACAGCCTCTTGCTATCCCATGTCACCTCTCAGAGGACATTCTACAGGGACATTTTGTTCTTGTCCTCCATTTTTAAAAAAATGGAAACAGAAATTAAATTATCTCCACTATCCACCAATGTATAATGTAAAGGACATCTGAATTTTTATCCACCAAGAGAAGGGGCGCTCATTCTCTTATGAGATAACCTGGAGGCAAACAGGTAAATTTGATTTATGACAAACTGTTGCCAAAAAGAAAATTACTATTATGATTTCACTCTTTTTAGTTGGGGAGGGCTCAAAAGTTGGATAAACTCAGAAAGAAGAAAATTCTTTGGATTGAGACCAAAAGGGATATGTATTCATTTCTGTCTCCTGGTCCTCCTCTGAATTTCAACAAGATGTCAAAACAGCATTCATTTAGCTGGTAATGGGGAAACAAGTTGAAAAGACCTGAGTCATGAATGCATTTGTCAACCCCTTATGGTTAAACTTCCTTATTTTTCTGAATGGCAGCTAATCACCACTACCAGGGGGACCCAGGCCCCTTATGCTAAGGTTCCACACCACTGTCAATGAAACATGGTGGGAAAAGGATGATGAAGGGAGTGGCATGACACAGCTGATTAATTGTAAAGTCCTAATAATTGGGCTTTAGTCCCCTAGTGATGGTATCAAGTTCACTCATATACTCTTTTTCCATTGGTAAGGAGGGCAGCATCGAAATCTCTGTCTTAGTGGGAGAAATCCATGATACAAAAGACACAAAATCTGGATTATGATCAAATGAGCATGGAAGACTCCCAGGGCCCAGCGGAGCTGTTGCCTATCATGGAAGCCCAAGTCTGAGCACCAGCCTCAGTAGGCTGACCAGAAGTACCATTTCAAATGGCACAGAACACAATGTTTCCTTTCAAACAGTACATATGGTCAGCCTACTGACACCTTAAATTTAGCCCACTGAGACTAGGCTAGTGAATTAAATGAGATTGCTTTTTCTTTCAGTAAAATGTGTTTTAGGGATATGTTTTAATTGATTGTATTTTCCCCCCAGGACTCTGAAGAATTGTCTCCATCTTCTCTGGGGATATGTATTCCATTTGCAGTAAGAGAAAGCTACAATTGTTTATTGGTTGTTAATTGAGTACTCTGTCCAACGAAGTATGTGAGGTACTCCATCTGGTTAAAGTCTCCCCAAAGCATCAGAAAGCATCAGGTACTGCTATTACCCTCACTTTACATCAGAGGAAACTGGGGTTCAGAGACATTAAGTGACTCACCAAGGGCTCACAGTTCTCACAATAGAACTGTTATACTCATGCTCACTGCCCACTACTATCGATAAAGTCAATAACTCACTCAAGGTGGGTAGAGTAGGGAGCAGAGGACCCACAGAATTCACAGCTGGGGATGAGACCAAGGAAGAAGAGCTCTAGTTTCAGGGTAAGGTAGGGGACTGCAACAGTTTCTTATTCTCAGATGGATGCATAGACTGTGTGGAATCTAAACCAATCAGGATCTCCTGTCACTGTGGATGGAGCCCTCTTACTAGTTGGGCCCACATTGCTTCAGCCTTATTGACCCCATTCTTACCGGCTACTTTTAAGTGTTGCAGACACAGCCAGGGACCAGGATATCACCAAGCTAATCCCAAATCATCACAGATTTGAAGGGGCACATTCACAGACACAGATTTCCTACAGGGCCAACCGGATGAGCCCCCAGCCCTTTCCAGACTGATTTTATGATGCTTACTCCACAGGGCCTCCTATCCTAGGGAGCTTAGCAATTGAAGGTATGATGTGTTGGGAAAGGAAAGAAGAAATATTTCCCCAAATCCTGTTTCTCATTTTCTCGCACCTAGTCAGGTTTAGTAAATCTGTTACCCTTACTGTCCCCTGAATTCCTCAGCCAGATTCTTTAAATCTGCCCAGCTTCTGTGACTTTGCCTTCAGATGGGAGCAATGGTTTTTGCTTACTCATCTTGCATTGAACGTTTGCATATCAACTGTGGTCTACCAAGTGGCTTTGCATTTCCTTGGTAATAATAGGTTGCATCTGTCACATCTTTCTGGGAAGATCAAAGCTTGACATAACAAAAAGTTACTGCACATAATATTTATGTTTAAGGTAATAGCCAGTATTGGAACATTCCAAAGCCTCTCAGTTGTTCCTTTGGCCACAACTTTTACGTAACTGCTCAGGAATATGCTCTTTTACTCCTTCCTCTTCTAACTTAGAATCACACCCTCTGTTGGAATATAAATGATTCCAAACAAACTACATTTTAAAAAAATGAATGTATGAAGCCAGAGGAGGGAGTCCATGGAGAGCTGAGGGGCAGAAATTGGTAAGCAAGATCTGATAATTTTATAAAAATCTTAAAAGGAGATTTGAAATGCTAATGACCTTACTGAGACTTTTATTTGTGAACTGCAATTGGCGACATGATCTCTTGTGCAAATTACAATTTTATACCTTAAGGACTGCAAACCAGTGGATTTGAGTGTTGGGCAGGTTTCTCAATAACATGGGCAGGAAGCCCTGATGGAGGCTGAGAGGGCAGAAGAGATGGGATGCCAAGGAGAAAAGGCTGAGTGTTGGTCCTGTGCTCCCGCCCTTTGATAAGGAGCAGAATGTCAGAGCTGGCCAAATTTTCTTCATTCAAGTATTACCTTCACAATTCTGGTCACATCTGAGAAGGCAGATTTCTTTGGAAAAGACAATAATGCTGGGGAAAGGAGAAGGCAGCAGGGAAAGACCAAATATGAGATGGATTGACTCCATAAAAGAAGCCAGAGACTTGAGTCTCTAGAAGCTGAGCAGGGCTGTTGAGGACAGGACACTGGGGACATCACTCATTCATAGGATTGCCGGGAGTCAATTGACTCAACAGCATGTAACCCACACACTTTATATATATTTTTAAGTTGACTCTTTTTTACATGAATCACGAGTTTGTTGTGGTAATTAAATTTCCCCTTGCAAAAGTCATAATGTCTCAAGTCACACACTTTGGGAAATACACATCTGAAATGCTCACTTTACCATGGAGGAAAATGAAGAAAGATCAGAGGAGTGAAATGATTTGTCAAAAGTCATGCAGCCTGACAGCAGGAAAGGTTAGTCTGTAGCCCAAGTCAGGTGTTGGCCCAGCACCCTTTCCTTCTATTTCTCTCATTTTGCTCAGAGGTTAAAAGAAAGCAGTGGGCAACTATTACTTTCTCTTGTGAGAGGAGTTTCCCAGGTTCTCTCATAAAGTTTAAATGCTTTCTCAGTAGTGCCTCATCTCCTTATTCAGAATGTCTTTGGTCTGTTGATTATATTGTACCAAACCTAATGCATTTCCCCAGGAATTGGAGGGAGTGGGGAGATGAGGGGCTCTGGGGAAAGGAGAGTCTGCATGGACTTTGAGAGCCAGGGTTTGCCCATCCTCTAAGAAGGTCAGCTGGGCAGGACATGGCAAAAATGGAAGGAAAAGGCTAGTAACCATAGCAGTCCAGCCGAGGGCCGTCACCTGTGTCTCTGGGCCTTGCAAAGCTGCAGCGAGTGAATTCAGTCACCTGAGTCAGCCAGGGTCCCAGCGCTGTGTGCACCGCCCCACCTGCCTGACTTCCCTGGATATGTTTTACCTTGGAGCACCCTGTGGCCCTAAAGGGCTGAATTCTTGATCTGTGGCCTTGCAAAGTCTCTGATTATTTCCAAAATCATGCGGGCCTATATCCTTGTATTTCTCCCTCTCAGCACAGATTCCAAAGTAGCCTTCAGGAAAAGTTTTTAAAAAATAATAGTAAAAGCCAATGAAGCAGTTTAACCGCATGGAAGGAAAAAAGCACCCTGCAAAATCAAGTGCTTTGTTGCAGTATGGTACTGGTTTTTCTTTGTATGTTCTAGGGTCTGATCTTCTCACATACTATTATTTTTCCTTTCACCACATTTCTCATTCAGAACTTCTTTGTAGCTTTAAACTTCCCGTGGTGCTCTATCACTGTAATGAATGTGTGTGCAACACCTCTCAGCTTACCCTGCTTCAGACAGTTAACTCGCTTTCACACAGTCCTTGGAACGCCCTCTCTGTAGCTACTATCTCAATTTTACAGAAGGAAATGGAGCTTTGAGAAGTTAAATGACTTGTCTACAGTCACAAAGCCAATAGGAAGCTGATCTGAAACTCAGATCTTTTCCTCTCAGTTTGGGACTATCTCCCCATCATCGACCTGCATTTCCTGCATCTCTTTCTCTCCTCAAGTCCTTGGGTCCTTCATCAGTCTTATCTCTGCAGCAATAACTCACTCATTAGGTCTCTTCTGCCTTGTGTTTGTTTTGCCTTTCAGGTCTTCAGGCATCAGATTATCATTCTGATTAATCGCTTAGGTGTTAGAGTCAGGTTCTCGAGACTTGAATCCTAGCTCTGCTGCTTGCTAGCTGTGCAGATTCTGTCCTCACTTTTCACATCTGCAAAATGGACACAGAAGTGGTATCATCCTCACAGAATTGTTGTGAAGACAGCCTGATTGCAAAGTGCTTAGTATGCCACACACTTAGTGTTAGCTGTGATTTTGGATTATTTATTTTCTTTTACTTTTAAAAAATTCCTTTTTCTATATACCATATTCTGTTGTGTATAATGCACACTTTTTTGCCCAAATTTGTGAGGGAAAAATAAGGATGTGCATTATACATAGGTAGTACTAATTCTGTATCTATATAAATGTTTTTAATGCTTTTATTTATGCTTATGAGTTAAAAGTGTAACTCTAAAAATCAATAACGATATCCATAGGTAAATAATACCCTGGAATATGATAATCTTTTTCATATGAAAAGATTGTATATATAAAATTTCTTGTACCTTGTATCTGTTCTTGTTTTGTAATTAATTGTTACGTAAAATTTCTTGTACCACAATATGTTAAAAATAAATGCTAAAATTCCTTTTAATACAAAAAAGTACCTAAATATAAACACATAAAAATTTGAATTACAAAGTTAAAATGAAAGTTTTTTTCCCCTGAAAGTTTGGGCCAAAAACATGGATATGCATTACACATGGGGGGGGGGGGGGGCATTATACATGGCAAAATACAGTATTTTTATGATGAATGAGAATATCAGCTGAGGGTCTCTTTGTACATATATTCAAAGTGATGGCATACCCTTTCATTTTAAAACGACACAGAGAGCATCCCCAGCCTGTTTTCCCTTACCATGTGGTTACAGTTTGCTCATCATTACACAAGTTATTTCTTTTTTCATAGCACCACTGAAGGCAAAAACACAGTTATGACACTGTACCGAGTTGTTTGCACAGTGCTGCCAACGTAAGAGCACAGTGGCCAGTCTGTGCACTTGTCAGATTTTGGGGGCGACGATACCTCTGATGGCCATTCCAGAAAAAGAGTTTCAACATTGCTTTGAAGGGTGGACTAGGTGCTGGCATCGGTGCATAGCTTCCCAAGGGGAGTACTCCAAAGGTGACCACAGTGATATTCAGCAAAGAGGTATGTAGCACTTTTTCTAGGATGAGTTCATGAAATTAATTGTCCAGCCTCATATATATTTTTAAAGTCAGTTATCTAGTAATTGTTTATATAACCTAGATTTCCTTGATAATCTCTTCATGTTCCTGTATATTTTATTTCTCAATCAATGTCAGAAAAATAAACCAGAGAAGGGTTGGTCCACACCTTCAGGGTCAGCAGAGTTTCAACCCAGATGGAATGAAGAACAAATGTACAAGAACTTACTCAATTCTAAAGCTGTTGTCTGTGTGTACCTTGGGTTTTAGAAGTTCAGAGCTGAGAGAAACCTTTGAAAGCATTGAGGTCAGCCTCATATTTTCATATAAAAACAATCAAGGACCAGGGAAGCCAAGGTGTCACAGTCAAAGTCACACAGGGAGGGCATGGCAGAGCAAGGTCTCTTGATGCCTGCTGCTATGTGAGCTCCATGTCACTATGCTGCCAGGACAATGGATGAAAAACAATAGAAGCATGCAGTCCATTGTTTTGAGCCTTTTTGATACTGAATAATTTGTTGTGCCTGTACCCATACGGAGGCCTCCGATGCAATCACCTGGGGGTCTCTGTGATGGACAAGCACATGTAAACTCACATAATAATGAACACTCTTATTACTGATAGCTTAGAATAATAACTGCCTGCATATTAGCTGCCTACTCTGTGCCAAGGACTTGCATTGGCCCTGTCATTTCATCCTTACACCCACTCAGGGTAGCTTTGGCCCTTTTGCCCTGAGGAAATTAAGGCTCAAGGAGGTTAAATATACCCACAGTCCCAACAGATATCAGACGGTACTGAGATCTGTGTGTCTTTGAGGAGCATGTGCTTTTCCCTGTGACATGCTGCTTGATTTGTGCTGAGACTAACCTCTTGGGAAATGACCAAAAATGAGGCATAAAGTATGAAGGACAAGGACCAGAGGGACAGGATAAAGAAGTTCAGGAGAACCAATACAAGAAACCTTCCTGCAAGAAGTAAGTTCATAAAGGATCGAGGGACAGCGTGCATGGGGGAGGGAGGAGACAGGGTGTGACAATAAAAAGAAAAGTCTTGTTTACATATGGGTTTTTCCATATTCAGTTTTAGTGCCAAATAATTTTTGTGTTTTTTTGTTTTTTGGGTTTTTGTTTTGTTTTTTATTAGTGGAGTGGTGGGGGGGAGGGTTCCCTGGCTGGGAATCGAACCCAGGCCGTGGTGTTGAGAGCGCCAAAACCCTAGCCACTACACCACCGGGGAATCCCCCCAATAATGATTAAAAGGGTTGGTTTGCTGTCTTTATATAAGACTACAAAGTAAAGCAAGGCTGGTTTTTTCACTCATAATTTCTTCCATTTTTATGATGTCCTTGAAACAACAAGAGTATATGTACGAGGGCTGTTTGGAAAGTATCCAGCCATGCATCATGAAAAATAGAGGCATTTACGGCTGGATTTTCTCCGACATCCCTTGTAGTTGCTAAAGGTCAAGGGTGAGGAGAAGGTGTGGCTAACAAAGGGGCAGTCCCAGAACATTGTCAAGCGATGAAACTCGTTCTGTGTCCTAACTGTAACAGTGGTGTCACCAATTGGTACATATGTTCACATTCACAGAATATCCAAAAGGCAATTGTACTGTATGTTCCTGTTGAAAATAGGACAAAATGTTTTACAAGAAGGCACAGAAACTCATTGAAGAATGCTTGGGTGTAGTTCACAATAATACTACAGTCTCTAGTTAAATTGGCCCACTCCTTGGTCTGTTATCTGACGCCTCTCCTTGCACGGCCTGATGTCCATCCGAACTTCCAACGGTACTGGCTGAGGGCCAGGGGCCTCTTCCATACAAGTCCAGGCTCCAGCTCTGCCACGGGCTCCACCCTTCCATCTGAGCCAGTTGGAACAGGAGAGGGTGGGGGTGAGAGGGGAAATCACATGTAGGTGGGAATGTGCATCTCATTAACAATGTGTAATTTTTGTAAGAGGCCTTTATCACCATAGAGTATGGATGACATTTCCCCTTAACATGTTACCTTATGAAATTAAATATAGGCAAAGGGTTTCTCTGAAACAGGATGTTACTCTAAAGTAGCATTAACCTCCCCTGCAACTATAATAGCAATTGCTATCATTTACTGAGTGTCTGCTCAAGGTATCAGGAATTTTATCTCTCTTCATTGTCTCTTATCATCCTCACACTCATCCTTAAAGGAAGGAAATTCAAGTTCAGGGAGACAGAACCACGTGCACAAGGCCACCGGGCAGATCGCTGGCAGAGGTGGGGTTTTTATCTTGGTCTCAGACTCCGGGAGCTGGTGTTTTTCCTCTGCACCCCAATGGCAGCTTCAGGTGGGCCCACCCAGTCCCACTGAGAAGCCAGTCCTACTCCACCTCTTCTTCTCCTCACTCCCACCACTTGTCACCCCATTTTCCATTCTGCCAGCTAGGTCTTGCCACACCCCAAATCTGACCCCTCCCTTTGAAAGATTTGTATCCATCTGTTGAATGCTTCGAACCCCTGTATTCCCGGCCCTCCCATCCTTCCCACTGTGCTCTGGACACCGCCTTTAGCACCTTGGAAGCAGGGAAGAAACACGGAGGTTGAGAGAAAACGAGTTGTTGGTACTCCACATGGTCATCCCCACTTGTCCTTACAGATTTTGCTGCAAATGTTGAGTTGGTTTCATGGGCTGTTGGCTTAGAATCAGAGACTGTTATTCTCTCTTTTTATTCATAGATATGAGTGTTGGAGGGAGCCTCAGCCCTTATCTTGTCCAAGCTCTAGGGATTACAGAGATTTTGGGGGGCTGACCTGGGAATCTAGTCATCACATAGATATGTGGCACTTGACACGTGCACATCAGCAACTGGGAACTTGTTAGAAATGTGAATTCTCAGGCCCCTGCCCAGATTTGCTGAATCAGAAACTCTGGAAGTGGGGCCCAGCAATCTGGGTCTTAACACGGCCTCTTGGGGACTCTGAAGCAAGAGAAGGTTTGAGCTTCACTGACCTAAACCAATGCTCCTCAAACAGTCATGTGCACAAAAAACCCCTGAAGATAGGGTTGGCAGATTTAGCAAATGAAAATACAAATATACTCATGGGACATACTTTCACTAAAAATCTTTCCATCGTTCATCTGGAATGAAATTTTAACTGGGTCTCCTGTATTTTATCTGACAACTCTTCCTGAGTATCTTTTCAAACGGCAGCCTCTGATTCAGCAGGTCTGAGGCGAAGCCAGAGATTCTGCATTTCTCACAAGCTCCGGGGCGATGCCAGAGCTGCCAAACAACACTGACAGCAAGGATCTAGTGAGCTGTTTGTTAAATACAGAACCCTGGACCCTCCCCCAACCTACTGAATCAGAATGTCCAAGGGAGACATTGATTTGCAATATTGTAACCAAGGGACCCTGTGTTCTGAGTCACAAACATCCCATTGACAAACTACGGGGAGACATTTGATAAGTTCAGATATTGCACGTACCTGTCACCCCACACACACGATAGTTAGTGGAGATGAGCCAAGAACGGGGTGGCTCTGCTAAGAGGCAGGGAGGAGAAGGAATGCTTGCAGAGGTAGGTGGAGAAGTTACTGTGGGAGTGGAGGACCTAGGAAATTTGGAGACGTGGTACACCTGAGGGGAAGGAGCCAAACTCAGGGTTCACCAAACACAGTCACATTTTCTCAATGCGGAAAATGCCACACTCATTGTAGTAGTAGCTACATTCATTGAACCTCTCTCTCATTTTCAGAACTCTATATAGTAAATCTCATTTCACTTAATTCTTACACAATGCTTTAAGTTTGAAATTCTTTCCCTCGTTTAGTAGATGAAGAACCCAAGGCTCAGGAAGTCTGAGTAACTTGCTGAAGGTCATACAACTAGCAAGTCCTAGGGGCAGAATTTCAGCACAGGTCTGCTCCGAAAGCCGCTCTCCACTGCACGTCTCACCCTGTAGTTCTTATGGAAGGTTCTGAAGCCTACGATGCTTCTGGGAGAGACCCATTGCCCTCTACACCTGCAGCCACTCATGGCATCTGCTTTCATAATCCTGCCGGCTGGGCCTCTCCATTCCATCAGACAACGACCCAGAACCTCACCTGCACACAGCCAGCCTGCTCTGTGAACCACCTCCTGCCTGGTTTCTCTTCAGGGGTGTGCCCTTCATGGTAGAAGATCCTGGAGAAGGTCTTACCTTCTCACTTCATTAGGCCCGTTAGCTCCCTCCTTTGGCCGCAGTGGAATTTGTCATTTATTTATTCCCGATGCATTTTTTCCCCTCTTTGATCTTCCAGAACAGCTGCTTCAATTTAGGTTTCTACCTGGACATGATGAAATTCCAAGCATGTCCTCAGCTCCATCCCAGGTTTCAAGGTACATTAGTGTAAAGAATTCTTCTCCATCTTAGGAAATGACATTGGCCTGAGCAATGCTGGGACATTGAAGGTCCCAGATTCACCATGGGTAAGATGTTAGAATTTCAAACTCTTAATCCTATTGATTCCTCGTCCTTTTGATGTTTTCAGCACTTGTCAGAAAAGCTAAATTTGTGTAATTTGGAGGGGAGGGGGCTGATTGGCTCTGGTTTTATTATGACCTATTTGTGTCGTTTCATTCATAAGAAAAGGACCAGGCAGCTGCTGAACCACTTAGGGTCATACTTGCAGCTTCTACCGTTCCAAAGCTCAGACAATTATTTGGGTTTTAGAAACGTGACTGAATCAGCTCATCTGCTTGGGATGGATTTTGTTTTGCCTTTAAGCAAGCTCCAGTCATCCTTTGTAGAGTCCACAAGTGAATAGAATAACCAAGAAACACATGGCTCTTTTCAAGACAGGAAAAGGAAAGAAAAGTAATATTTCCTGAGTGTTTAGGTTGTGCCAGGCACTTAACTCACTTACTTAATCCTCTCAATAGCTTTAGGTCACAGATCTTATTATCCCCATTTTACAGATTAGAGAGTCTAGCCTCAGAGGTTAAGAAACATGCCCCAAGTTCAAACAGCCAGAAAATGACAAGCTTGGAATAAGAACTCAAGTCCATCTGATTTCAAAGTTATTGTGTTCTCATGCTATATAGGTTGGAGAATTTCTTAATGCATACTGAAAAGTAAAAAAAAAAAAAAACCAAAAAACTTGTTTGATTTGTTTTATTGTTTCTGTGCTTTTTAATGAATAGAACACATATTGTTTTAAAGTACTGGGGTCTCACTCAACCAGATAGCAATATCACTAAAAGCTCTGCAAGTAAGTCAGTAATATAAATAAACCAGCAGAATATAATGTAGGGATCTGAGAATTAGCCCAACAGAAATCCGTGGGTGGTGGGGGGAGGGGTAACTAAATGATGTTGGGGTAACTAAATTTTCATGTTAAAATAAATATAAACTTAAACTACTATCTCATCTTTCTTGGAGTTTATACATAAAAACAAACTCCAGATGACATAAGTATCTAAAGATTAAAACAAAACAAAAGTATTCTAAAGAATCTTTAAAATGATTTGGAAAAAATATAGAATATCTTTGTGATCATAGGGCAGGGAAGCCATAAAAAATAGAAATTATAATAAGTAAGATTGGTAAGTGTGGCTACCAAAAATTTTAATATTTTGGTACAGCAAAGGCCTCACCTACAAAGTAAAAGATGAGAAGCAATCTGACAGAAGGTATTTCAAGATGTACAACAGCAAAGATTAGTATTAAGAATGTTTTAAAAGACCAAAAACAAAACAAAACAAAACTCTTACAAATTAATAATATACCAAGACAGACAACCTAGTAAACAATGGGTAAACATTCTAGAACAAGAAGTACATAGAAGAATAAAAAAGTTCAACTTCATAGGCAACCAATGAGAATAATACAATTGGCAAAACTTAAGTAGTGTCTGATTATTAAGTGTGAGTGAGAATGTGGGCCATTGGAAAGTTTCCCATATTACTGATATTAGTGTAAATTTGTGCAGCCATGATAGATTCCGTTTGGGTAATATCAGGTTAAAATCAACAATGTGCATAACCACTCAGAAAACCACTTGCACACATAGATCCCAGAGAAACGGTCAGGCAGCAGCAGGGTCAGCTGCATGGGCATGGCAGTCTCGCAGGGCTCTGCTCTCAGGGGGACCCTGTGCTTCGTTTTAATGCTCTGCTTTCACTGTCTTGAAAGTGTCCTTTTAAGTGAAGTTCGATGGGACAATGGAGCATGTCATGAGCAAAGGAAATGGGTGCAATATGCATCTCCCTCCACCCCACCCCCATTCCTTGCTGCCTGGTTCACATAGAACATTCAAGATGTCCCATGAGCCCAGAATTCCGATGGACCCACAGAGGATGGGCGTTCAGCGGGACTCAGCGGGAGAAGGAGGACAGCATGGAGCTGGCAGACCCGGAAGGCCACGATTTCTGTCTGAACCAGCACTTGCTTCATATGCAGAAAGAAGGTGTGAGCCACCAAGGCACAAGCCAGCCCGCAGTGTCCTTTCTACTCATGCTACTTCCCCATATTAACTAACCATTTAGGCTGAACATGACGTAGAGGGAAAGGGAAGGATCAGGCAACTCAGTCCTTTTTCCAATTTCACGCCCGTCTCACTTGTTAGTAAGCTGAAAGCAGAGAGTGGAGTAAAAGGTGCACGAACGGAGAAGCGAAACAAGAGCAGCTGAGTTAGTTTTGTGCAGTGTTTGTATGTTCTGGTGAAAATGAAATACACAGATGAAAGCGACAAGACGGAAGTCGTAGCATTCCAGGAATTCCCCACATAAGATAAATATGCTTAAATTTGCATTTAAAAATGGCATCATAAAATATTACAATGAAAGGTCAAATTACTAACAATAATTTACATTTTTAATTTTTCTTAGAACATTAGGATGGCACATAAAAAGCACTTTTTTGGTGGGGTGGGGGGAGTGCAGTTCTGCACGGGCACACAGTTATGTAGCCAGTGCAGTTTCACATGGAAACATGAATAAGACCGTCCATTTTAGCATAGTCCTAAATACGTTATCTATCTATCTATCTATCTATCTATCTATCTATCTATCTATTTATTTATTTATTCTTAGACTTATTGGGGTGACATCGGTTAACGAGAACTGCATAGATTCCAGGTGTAGTGCATCGTCCATGTGTTGCATTATGTGCTCACCACCCAGTGTGAGTCCTCCTTCCATCTCCACATATTTGGCTCCGCCTCCTTCCTCTCCCACCCTGTCCCTCCTCTCCCACCCCCTCCCTCCTCTCCCACCCCCTCCCCAGTTGCCCCCAGGTAACCACTAAACTGTTGACTGTGTCCATCTGGTTTTTTGTTTGTTTCTTCTTTGTTGCTTTTTTTTCTGTCTGGCTTATTTCACTAAGCATGCTGGTCTCCAGGTCCATCCATTTTGTGGCAAATGGCAATATTTCATCTTTTCTTACAGCTGAGTAATATTCCATTGTGTATATGTACCACAGCTTCTTTATCCAGTCCCCTGTTGCAGGGCACTTTGGTTCTTTCCAAACGTGAACAGTGCTGCAATGAACATTGGGGTACATAAGTCTTTGTGGACTAAGGTTTTTTAATTTGGGGGGTAGATACCCAGAAGAGGGCTTGTCAGGTCAAATGGTAACTCCATTCCCAATTTTCTGAGGAACCTCCACACTGCCTTCCTCAGTGGTTGTACCAGTTTGCACTCCCACCAGCAGTGTACCAGAGCTCCTTTTTCTCCACATCCTCTCCAGCACTTGTTATTCCTTGTCTTGTTGATAACAGCCATTCTCACAGGTGTGAGGTGGTATCTCATTGTGGTTTTGATTTGCATTTCCCTGATAGCTAATGAGGATGAGCATTTTTTCATATGTCTATTGGTCATTTGTATTTCTTCTTGGGAGAAGTGTCTGTTCAAGTCCTCTCCCATTTTTAATTGGGTCTTTTTTTAATTGTTGAGTTGTACTAGTTCTTTATATATTTTAGATATTAAATATTAGATATTAGATTTAGATATTATCAGATGTGTTGTTTGCAAATATTTTCTCGCATTCACTTACCTGTCTCTTTGCTTTGTTGATGATGTAAATACTTCTTAAATGGAAATAATTTAATGTCCAGGAATAGGAAAATGAATAGATTATGGCATATTCCATAGGATGGAATAAACATGTTAATTAACTAAATTTATAGGTAGTTGAGTAGAGATCAAGAATGAGAAAAAAAAAAAAACCAGAAAACAAAACAAAGTTGAGAAGAAGTTAAACCTGGAGAGCATTACAAAAGGTATGGGAGCCCGCATCTATACCCACAAAATTCATCACTTGTGGGTGCATTTTTTTTATACAAAAATGGTTAAGTATAGAAACATTGACCAGGCACACACCAAGTGAGGGAGAGAAAAAAATGGGACAAGGAAGAGGAAAATAGAGAACCTTAAGATTATTTTAAATCTTTTATTTCTTAAAAAATACAACAAAATGTTTATGCTATTAAAATGAGTACTAAATACATGGGTTTGTTACATTGTTCTTAGTAATCTCTGTCTTTGTTTAATATTTTAAAAATCATCCAAATTTAAATAGGATAGACCAACCATGTCCCTCCTATTCTGCCATTTCAAAAGCAATTTCCAAAAACGAAAAAGAAAATGTTATGAGAATGCAAGAGTAGAGCCTTCCATGGGTCTGTCTCCTTGAACAAGATGCTAAAACATGAATATACTTATTTATCAATAGAGGTGGCCGACAAGCCTGGAGTAAATCTCTGGTGTTTGTGAGCAGAGGTTATGCACAGACCATTAGCTAATCATTTGGCTAGCACAGGAAGACACATCCTGTGTCTAATTTCCAAAGTAATCCTTTTTTTTTATTCTTTCAAATCGACTTTTATTTTTTTTAATGCACATGATTTTATATCCTGAATTTGCTAATAGAAGTCCGAGTTTTGGAATTTTCCATTGCCTTCTGGAGGGTGGTTACATTCTTGATCTTGGAGTAGACCAGAACACAGAGGTGATTTACGAATGCATGCCACCTCTGAGTCCTGACTCCCACACAGACCTGTAAGAGCTCTTTAAATTCAAAAGATTTGAGTTCCAATTCGTTCACCATAAGCTCAACATAAGATGGAAATTATTTTGTCTTCAGAGGCGTTGTATAGTCCATTTGTGTATAAAATCATTGCAATAAAAGGAAAAGGAAGTTACTCTAGGAATGTGATGTCTGTTTTTATTTTTTATTTAATTACCTTCCTTTCTAGCTGCTAGCCTTGTCATTGGGAACTTGGCTGCTACTTGAGGCCTGGCCCTCAGGGAGCAATAGGGTAATAATAATAATAGGCCTTGGAAGGTGATCCTTTCAAGCTCAGCTCAATAATCCTTCCGTCTTCTGGCCCCTGTCCCCCACCTCCATCGTACTGCCTAGTTCACTCCCCAGGAGCAAAGCAGACACAGGTAACAAGTGGGGGCCTTCATGCCACTTTCCATTGAAATAGCACTTAATTCACAACCTGCACCTCTACCACTTCTCTATTCAGTCCTCAAAACTCAACAAGGACTACACATGACCAGCATCTAAAGGACAATTCAAAATGTAAGTATCTCTTATGTTGAGAGTGAGAAGAAAAATAAGTCCCTACGTGAAAGTTAGATGGCATTCAAAATTATTTTAGGAACTCACCAGCAAACCCCTTTTTATCCAAATTGCTTACAAAGACAGAATTAATTTTTCCAGATAATTTATAATATTTAGTCTAACTTGCAAAGGAAATAATTCACAAAACAGTGAAGGCTTCTCTGACATTCATAGACAACTATAGCAGACTGTAATTTTCTTCATACTAGCTGTTCACCCAACGAAGGGGGCATGGCAACAGCAGGATTCTAGCAGATAAAGTGGTAGGCACCATTTTGGGGCTCAAGGTGAAAACTGATGTTGAAAGGAGCTTGCTGAGTCAGCGGAAGCTCTTCCTGTCCTGCTTTGACAATGATGGCTATGTGGTTAGGAACCTGGAACTTATCAGCTTATATTATACTGTATCTGCACAAAAATCAATATACAATTAACTATCAATTACTTGGACTCCTGAAGAGAACTGACAAAAAAAAAATCCTCCCAGAGAACTTACAACCCTATCCATAAATCATTAATATTTGTCTTTGGAATACGTGATATGATTTCTATGTTGACCAGTTTGCCTCCCTACTTGCGTATGATTTAGACTAATACAAATAGGCTGCTCAGGTGTATCATTTTGAACAGGACAGAAAGCAATGATACCATCTGGTTTCAAATGGTCCTCGTGGTCAGCCGAGTCTCACTAGGCTAAATTCAAGGTGTCAGTAGACTGAACATTCATATGGTTGACATGGGACAATACCATTGTTCTCTGTCCCATTTAAAATGATACATCTGGTCAGCCTAAATGTGCAACTTCATTGGCAGTCTGTGTAGATAACAAAGGGAGGAAGAGAAGAAATCTGTTAGATGGTGACAGGAGGACAGTCAGTCATGAGGACAACAAAGTTTCCCTAAATAGTCCCCAAGATTGTTAGTCTGCAACGTGGATGCTTCTTTATAATGAGTGAAGAGTTGATGTCCCTTTGCTTGTTTATGATATTTTTGTTCCACTAACTCAGATCAGCGTTAGGTGGGGGTGGGAGATAGGGGAGCAGTTGTGATTTCTTTGTTTCCATTTTGCAGGTTCTGCTTAACAATAGACAAGAGCTCTTGAGACCATGAGAGTCCATGACACCATGTGGCCAGTCACCGGGAAGCCGAGTCCACTGTCATAGACATTTTAACGTCAACCTTACCTCTGCGGCAAAGCAAACGTTTACAGACTGAGCACACAAGTGCTGGTTACAGGACTTGCTCTAGAGACACAGACATGCCCTGAATCTTTTTGCTGCCCTTGAACTTACTGGGTATATTTGGAGAGAAGCCCCACTACTCCAATCGGAATAACCCTGACCCAGGAGCACAGGGTCTGTGTTCCTTGTCTCATTGCAGATCATTGCTTTTCACTATACCTTCTGTAATTAGCATTTTAAAAACAGTGTTAAATGGTGTTTATATTTATTTTTAGTGCTATTATACTTAATGTTTCATCTAGTAGCTAGTTATACCTTAATTTGTCTAATCACTAATTATATACAGTATTTGACATTTAAGTTTTCCAACTTTTCAGATTTAGAGATAATATAGCAAAGAATATTTTTTATGGCTGTCTGTCTTTTCTGTTGAATAAATTTTTTAAAGAACATTTCTCATTCGTGTTCTTACCAAGTTAAAGTCTAGAAACACTTTAAGGTCCTTTGCATTTTGTTTTTATAATAGGATATTTCAATGTATACTGTCAGTAATGAGTACTGTTGTTTTAAATTTTGTTTAGTCTAACTTTATATATTACATTTATTAAAAACTGCTTTTCTTATTTTTAATTTTGATCTTCTCAAAATTCCAGCGCTAGACTCCAGGGCCTACAATGTTATATTACCTGAAGTAACTCTCGTCTGTACCTACATGGATTAGAGCCCACATCAGAGGAAGATAGTTGCTGGTTTTCCCTGGTAATCCATCCCAATTAATCAAAAGGGCCTTGCATTCTCCTTTCCTAAGATAAAAGCAGGGCTCCTCCTGTAGAAAATAGAATCAACATGGTCTGATTTAAGGTTCCTGAAAACTACCTTCCTATTGACAAATCCGTATGCTCTGGAGGCACCCAGGGGGAATAAGGCTGGAGGAGGTGAGGAAACAGAATCCATGGGCACCAAGGACACCTTGGATTTTTAAAAATAAAATTTTCAGTAGAACACAGAAGCATGTGCACACACCTGCATACACACCCCTGAGCACTGCATCCAGATCCCTGAAACCAGTCAGGGATTTATTTAGACTAAGAAATGAAAAAGAAGCCACCATGTTCAGAGATACTATAATTATCCAAAGTAGTAATAGCATCAGTAACTGATGTGAATATTTATTAATGCACCAAACATTTAAAAACATAAAGAAGAAAATATTCATCTTTATAAATATGAATATGTATTTCTAATTTATGCTTCTGTTGGAAATAATTTGTCTTCCAATGATTAAATCTTTTGGGTCATAGAGGATGAAATTTCTTCCTAAAAGAAATACTTGACTCTAGTTTGCTTTCTTGGCAAAAATGATAGGATAACACCATAACAAAAACACCTTAATTAAAAATCTAAAGATTCATAAATTTTACCTGCTTCTTTCTCAAGAAGTGACCAGAACATAGATGTATAAAATTATATTTCTACAAACGCAATCCTTGAATTGAAGCTGACCCAGATTTCTACTTTGTAAGCTTTCTCCATTGCCTCTGCAACCCTCTTCATGCCTGTACCCTGTGTCCTTTGGCTTTTCATCAGTATCCAAAATGTTCCCTTAATTCAGGCTCTGCATCAGCGGCCCAGTGTGCTCCCATATGGTTGCATTAACGTCCCAGGTCAATAGTGCCATCTTGTGGACATTTGGAATGCTGTGCATTCATCCCAAATTAAAGCATTTCCCCAACTCCAGGCACAAATGAGACTCTCTTCTTAGTGCTCTTTCACTTCCAGGGTGTTGGGGCTTCCAGATGACTGACGATGTCAAGAGAGTTTGGGGTAGATAATTTGGAGGGTCTATTGGTCATGTCCCTTGAGATCTTGAATAAACTTTGGGAACTTAATGTGTGAAAGTGGTTGTAAAACTATGTTTAAAAGATGCATTATTAATATAGCGGACTTAATAAAAATTTTTTCCAATAAGACATTAATATAATAACACTATACCATAGGTAAGCTGGCATGCTGTGTGACTTGATTTACCCTTGAAAAGAAAAAAAAACACTCTATTGGACATGTGGTTCCCAAATAGCACAGGCTCTGCAATTTAACTTTCTCATAAATATGAGAAATAGTCCTACTACAGAAGCTCACCAACATCCTTTTGAACTTCGTTGAATTAGATTTTCTAGTTAAAATATGTAGTATAGTTTGGGATAGAAGACATTGGGTTCTAGTGATGCTAAATATATATATATATATATATTTGGGGGAATGTTTGAATTAGCACAGAAATGATGTAGTTTAACAAATATGTTAATAATAAAAATAATTTTCTGGTGATAAACCACTTTCTTTAAAAAAGCTTATGAACTTTCTCTTTGATGAACCTTCTTCTAATATGGCTCGGCTAAAGATTAGAATGCCTGATAAAGACATTTTTGGGAAAAAGATACCTGTGCACATCTAAATTACTCCTAAGAAAGTTGTTTGTTCTACCAACATGTGCTGTCCTTGCAGCGTTATCCTTATCAGAAAATAATATCTGATTCTGTCTTCTTGGTGTGGATTCTCCACCAGCAAAATTCTATTTTGAAATGCAAATAAGTTTTTCTCACAACAAGCTTGTAAAAATCAAAACAGCTCACAAGAAAAAATATAATCATTGCATAATTAAGTTTCTAAACAGAAATGCTGTGCTGGTATTTTAATTTTGCTTCATTGCAATGAAGTATATCCAATAATGAGACAGGATGACAAGATGATTTAGCTAATAGCACCAAATGAGGATGTCCTTGAACCCAAAAAACTGGCAGAAAACAGAATAGACTTGCTGACAATCATCATAGCACCTAAGAAAGGTAAACACTATTTAGGGAACCCTCTTTATTGCCTAGTTCAATTAGATTAAGCAGACCCCAACAAACCACAACTGGAAGCCAGATTGCTTATAGAAGAAATATGTGAAAATCAGTCTTTTAAAAAGAGGTTATATCCTCAGGTCAACACAAACTCAGTCTAATTTCTTCAATCTTCATTTTCTCTCCAGAACCATGCTTTTTGTTGTTATCTTTTGTTTTAGTGTTTGTAATAACCACCCAGCTGCACTGTAAGATCCTGAATCATCAAAGAAAAATCAAATTATGTTACATGACGACACTTACTAGACAATATAATACATCTGTGTGTTATAGAATGATGTTTGACAAATGTGGAGATGACAAGGATTAGCTGATCCACCTCAATTATTCAGAAACTTAAATTAAATAGAACCCAAGTTCTGATAGTATTCCATTACAATGATGGAGAAGGAGAATAATTGAGGAATCACCCTGTGTTCAATGTACCTGTATTTTGGCAGGACAACTGAGCACCAAAGTTACCTGGTGATGCTGCTAGCCCAAACTTATGAAGTCCTTCTTCAGTTTTCCAGATGGACCCATGTGTTTGATTAACAGTCAGCCTAAAACAAATGCTCCCTTCCACTTGACAGTCATCTGAGGAGCCAAAGTATTAGCTTCTCACCAGCTGATAAGGAACACACCTTGCTTTTGATTCTTTCACAGTACCCAGCTTTGGGCTAAGCGTGTAAAAAGGTGTGCTTCAGATACATGAGTTTGAGTAAATTTCTCCTCTCCCTACCTAGGGAAAATGAATGGGATTTGCTCCCTAAAAATCAAGTCTCTTGAGCCAGAAAACAAGGAACCTTTAAAAGAAAAACAAGGTTGTGTTGAAAATACAGGCATCAGCTTGAAGAGTTTCCTACTGGTCAGAGTTGGGACATATTAAGCATCAAATACACAACTGTAAATTGAATAAATGAAAATCCATAAGTCTATAATAATACTCAAAAAGAGAAAAAGCCAAAAATAGTGATTTGTCACTATCAGAGGAGGCTATTACATCAACTCCACGTTTGTAAAATTTGTAATTAATGGAAAAGAATTAGGCCTTATCTTGCTTTTCAAAGGGGAGCTGTATTCCAGGGTAACTAACGAGCCCCAGATGATGAAAGAACATTTTTGTTTACAGTTAAAGCCCACCTAATGATAGATGGACTTACCAAATTAGAAAATCACTATTTTGCAACCACTCATAAGAGAAATGATTCAAGCATGAATCATCAGTGGATGCTAAAAGCATAAGGGAATAGTTGTCTGGTGCTAAAATATCACCCCTTAGATTACAAGGGGGAAAGTAGAACTTTACAAAGGAGGACTCGGCACTCTATCTCAGCAGCAGTCGTAGTGGGACCACCAGACAGTGTGCACCTTCCGTTAAGGAAGTAAATGAAGTGCAGCAGCAGCTATGACACGTGCTTGCCCAAACTATTTAGATTGAATCTAGTCAAGCCTTTGGTTCTCACATTCTGTTTATAAGAAATATAGGAACTAGGGAAACAATTGAAACAATATCACAGGGGACCAAAGGCTCCTAAGGTGGTGTATTTTAGCGGACCTCCGACCTAGTCTCAACAAATTATTTTTCAGTAAAACAAAGGGGGAAGGTGGTTGTACATTTAAGGAGGCTTGGGTATGACAGAGATGCAATGCGTGGTCCTTGACTGGAATCTGGTTTGAGTAAAACATTTTAGAGACAGTTCGAGACTTGGCATGACATGATGTCAAGGTGTCATTGTTAATTGTGTTAGCTGTGGTAATGGAATTGTGGTGATGTCAGAACATGTCCCCAAACCCCACCATCTCAAAATAACCACTGTGAATACAGAAAACTTGTTTTCAGATACTTCTTTATGAGTAAGAGAGAAAGAATGATGTGAGAATTATTTCTATAAGGACAAAATAATTCTATATACTAGTTTTTAAGAAAAAAGTATTTCATTAAAATGTAATTGAGGGGTTCCCTAGTGGTGTAGTGGCTAAGCCTTGGCACTGTCAAGGCCACAGCCTGGGTTTGATTCCCAGCCACGGAACTACATATATATATGTAGTTCAATTATATATATATAATTGAATTTTAAGAAGAGAAACCAAATAAAAATGAAGAAATGCCTAACTTCAGATAAATGCTTCTTCATTATAAGAGAATCCCTAAAGGATAAGCACTATGATTAAGAAGCACTTTGAGAGGCTGGAATCATAACTTTTTATGCTGGGGAGGCGATCCCTGGCTGGAAACCGAACCCAGGCCACGGTGTTGAGAGCGCTGAAACCTAGCCACCACACCACCAGGCAACCCCCTCATAACCTTTTAAAATACACTACACACTTAAATTTTAGACAGCATTGATTGATTCGTTGGTCTAAAAGTTGAAGAAATGAGCCTTATTTTTTCTCCTATCATCGCCTTCCACATCTGTCCTTACTTCTTTTTACTTGATCAAGGTGTATAACTATAGTTCCCATAGTTGCCTAGTCTTAGTTTACATGGAATAGATTCGATGTCCAACACCAGTTTGTTCATTATGACTTTTCTATTTTTATTCACTCTTCATTGGCTCGATTTTATCAAGACATTTGTATACGGATTATAAAAGCCTCAAAACACTTACAGTTAAAGCAAAAGAGAGTGGAAAAATACATCTTTCCAACTAGGAAAACCCCTCAGGATTTTGTGCTAGACGGCATGCATGCAGATACATTGAAAGGAATGTTCTTTCAGCTTCCATAACGAAGGCTACAAGAAATCAGATTCATGGCTTTAAGAACAAAAGCCCTAGCCAGTGTTCTTGGGATTGACTTTTGGCCCCAATAAGTCCTAGCTGTAAGCTTTGGGCGCCAATTATAGCTATCAGATCCTGAGCCTCCATTTCCCCTTCTGGAAAATGGAAATATTACTCATATCTACTTTAAAAAGCAACTGGAAGAGTTAACAGAGAAAAAAAATCTATATATAATGTGCTGGGACAATGCCTGGCCCATAGTAAGTGCTCAGTAAATGCTAGCTATAACTATTGGGATTCCTGAGAGAGAGACTCTATTTCTTCTCATTAAGCTCGCAGGAAGTCATATTAAAGGTGAGAGATTATCAGGTGTTGCCTTCCATGGTTTCTGCTGCAGGGGTGGCCAGATTGCTATACTTCTTAACCCTTTCAGTGCATTAATCGACTTCAAGTTATTTTTTTCAAAGTATATTTAAAAAACTACAAAAAATAAAAAGTTGGTATTTTAACTATTTTATGCATTTAATAATAACATTTTGAGCTGCTTGGTATATAAATGACATTATTTTTATTTTAAATTTTTGTTATGTGGTAATAAATTTACCATTATATTGAATTTTAGCAAAAAATACTCAAAACATGCTAAGTGGCATCAATTAGATTTAAATATATATAAAATAGAATCTAATGGCATTGATGACATAAAATTTTATTACAAAATATTGTACTATATGGCATACAAAACGTCTTTGTTGTTGGTAGTGCAAGCCACAGGAAAACATATTTTAAAATCTTGTAAACAGAGGAAAGTTTTTGAAACAGTTTCACACTGAATAACAATTTTATAATAATTACAATATTTATATTTTTAAATAAATACAGTGAAGGTGGTACATTTTACTAAAATAAATGATTACATTAAAGTATGAAATTTTCCTATTGTCATTCATTCTTGAAAAACACAAAAATATAGAAAACTGCTCATAGAGTAGAGGGAGAAGTTTTTTTGAACTCATGGGGTAAACTTGAGCACTGCAGTCAATGGATGGAAATATTCATTCATATATATCTGAACTTCACAGCAAAAGGCTTAATACACCATGAGCAAACACCACCATGACAGTTGATTAAAGCATTTAGAGAATCCACTTGAAAAATCCTGTTTGAGTTTTAAAAATGGAATAAATTAGGCCAACTTGTGATTAAAGATTAGTCCCTGATCATAACTTTAAATGTTGCTCGAATTTAATTATAATTTAAGGTTTAGTGTTTTATTGCTCTAATAACATAAAATTAAGGAAGGTGACTAAATCATTAAATAATATATATTTCTCATCAATGTAGTCTAGCTATGGTGGATTAATTGACAAAATATTTTCCTTTTGAGGCTTTGGAAATTGGCTGTTGTATTAGCAAATCCAACATCATTCAGAATCATCTCATGAGCCAAAGTTATTGTTTAGTGGCACCAACATTTATTGAACCACCTGACTTCTTGCAAAGCTTCTGAGAAACTTTATAAGGAGGAAATGACACTGATCTAAGCCTAGATCTTATTCTTCCTACAGAAAGCCTTACTCTCAATGACTCTCCTTTTGCTTTTTTATTGAACATCTGCTCTGTGCCAGGTCCTGGTGAATATGATGTTGAACAAAAAAATGTGGCCCTTCAACTTAAGTATAATTATAGTCTATTATTCAAAACAGTACACAAATAACTGTGAAATTACAACTGTGATAGTGGTATGAAGAAGAGGTACCTGGGGCTTTGAGACCTGATGACTGGGTGATGTAGTTTTCATAGAGGAAAATCAGATTTTTATCCTTTAACTCTTCCAATTGCTTTTCAAAGTAGTTATGAGTAACATTTCCACTTTCCAGAAGGGGAAATGGAGGCTCAGAACCTTATAGTTATAATTGGCCCCCCAAACCTTATAGCTAGTTCTTATTGGGGCCAAAAGTCAATCCCAGGGACGGTACCTCGGAGGAAGTGACATTTTAGCTGAGGGCTAAAAGAGAAGAGTTTGCTATTGAGTGAGGTGGGGTATGTGAGGAAAGAATTCGAAACAAAGGGAATAGCAAGGGTCAAGTTTCTGTTGCAGGAGGAAACCAATCAATTCTAGGAAGTGAATGGGGTACGGGAGAAGATGTGGTTTGAGAAGAGGTGGGCAGGTGTTGGGCCTCAGATGGCAGTGTATAGGAGCAATCAGGAGGCATTGGAAGATTTTAAGCAGGGGCTGGATCTAGCATGCTCAGATTTGTGCCTCAATAAGCTCACTGTTTTTAGGAGTAGGGGAACAAATAAATGGGACTACTGCCATTAGTGCTGTACAGGTAAAATATGATGGCGGTAGAGATGGAGGAAATCGGTGAGATTCAAGAGATATTTAGGAGATATTTTGATAAGACTTGATGATGCGTTAGCGTGGGAAAGAGGGAGTGAGAAAGAGGGAGCCTAGGATGTCTCCTAGATTCCTGGCTGTGGGACTGGATGGATGGTACCACTCACTAGGGTGGGGAGCATGAAGAGGAAGAGGTTGGGAGAAAGGGTGAGGAATAATGGATTCTGTTTGGACAAGTAGAATTTGAGGTCCTTCTAAACACCCAAGAACACATCTAGAATAGAGTGTGGAATATAATAGGCTCTGGAAAACTATTCATTGATTTAATGAATGAAACTGCAGTAAAAAAAGAAGTTGTACATATGAATCTGGATCTCAAAGAACAGGTGTGGCTGAAGACACAAATTGTGAATCATTGGCCGATAGGTAGTTTTTGAAGATGTGTGGATATTGAAGAAAGTGCCTTAGAATGGAATGTAGTAGGACGAGAAGAGGACTGAGGACTTAAGAAATTCCAAAGCTTATTATGGTTTGGCGAAATAGGTAAAGTCTGCCAAGGAGGCAGAAGAGTGGATGGAAGGATTGATGAGAGCAGGAGACTGGTGTGTCATGGAGGCCAGGTGAAAAATGTGTTTCAAGAAAGATGACATTTTGTGTATATATATATATATATTTGAAAAAGAGGTGGTGAAAGAGTTTAATGAAGAGATTATTTGCAAAGAGGTGAGCAATGTTAAGGAAAACCAACAAGGGATATTGAAACACCTCAGGGCCAGCAGCAGGTCAGTCTTACCACCTCTAGGCCAGAAGGGGCATGGGGAGAGAAAGATTACCCGAATTTAGCAGAGCTGTGACTATCTGATTGGGCTGCCCAACAGCTGCTACACTGCAGCCTGGTGGGGGAAAGTCAAGGAAATAAATACCCTGACCTTTCTCTCTTCCCAGCTTCTGATCTCCTGCCTGGACTTTCACTGGCCAAACCTAACATTTAGCCAGAGGTGTAACCCTTAGAAGTCAGCACCCTGGGGCAGCGTAGAAAGGACGAAGAATGGATCTGGATGAGCAAACAGAAATAGTCCAATGCGAGGAAGCAGCGAAAGACTTGCTCAGAGGGCAAGTGAGATAAGGACTGAAACATGTCTACCAGAAGACACAGAGGTCCTAGTTAACTTAGAGGGAGCTAGTGGGTGGAGAGTTGTTGTGGAAGTCAGAACAGAGTGGGTTAAAGAGTGAATGGCAGGTGAAGAAATGAAGAGATTTCACAAGTTTGGCAGAGAATGGGGAAGAAAAAAGAGCCACTGCTGCAGGGTGAAGTGCAAATGAGAGAGATGGTGTGGATAATATTTCAAAGAGTTCATTGATGTGCTCCCTTCCACTCCCACCTGTTTGCACTCAATAAATTTCCCCGCATACCCCGAGGGACTTTCCATTGTCCAAACCAACCCAGTTAGACAAGAATCATATACTCCTTTGGGACAAGGGGTCACTATGAATCTACCCATAGACAATGCAGCAAATTATGGCTCTTAAGTTCCAAAATGACTTGTCTGGGTGTAAGATAGAAGACTCAGATGCATACTTGCAGAACCAGTTTATCCTACCCACAACTGCCGGGATGAAAGACCCTCTGAGCTGCTTTACCTGCACTTTCTCCCCTCACACCATGACCTTCCTTTAGTCTGGAGAAGTGTCATGCCCACCCAGAGAGGTGTCAAGTCTCCTAGCATAGTCCCTGTGCCATCCTGGTGCAGCAGCTGTGCAGTAGAGGGATTTCAATCACAGTGAGAGCCCACAGAACATTATCCTGCTTTACGTTAATGATCTTATGCTAACTGAATCCCTGCAAAGCAGACCTCAGAAACAGCAAGAACCCTAGAATTCTTGGTATTTCTGATTACCAACATGAACCTCAGGACCAGCTGTAGAAACAGGAACTATAAAAACTGTGTTTTATGTTGTTTGTCTTCTCCCATCCCCCAACACCCCCATATATGAAGAATATTGGTAGTGGCTAGTATTTTCAGTTTCAGGAAAGAATGTGACCAAATTGACATCACTCCCCAATAATATGACTTCGGGAGTTGGGGGCTATTAATGTTTTTTGTGTCAGAGACATGAACTTTTCACCTGAAGGAAGAAAAAGAATTAATGCTATGGGGCAAAGGGTTGGATTAAGCTGGGTATTTTCCATTTGCTCTCTGATGTCTATTATCTACCTTCCTCTGCTCTTGAGGGAGGCTGAATAATGGACCCCAAAGGATATGCAGGTCATCATTTCTGGGACTTGTGAATGTTACCTTCCATGGCAAAAGGAACTTTGCAGATATGGTGAAGTTAAGGATTTTGAGATGAGGAGATTATCCTGAATTATCCCAGTGGTCTGTAATGTAATCAAAGTACACCTAGAAGAGAGAGACAGAAGGAGATTTGACACAGAAGAGGAGAAAATTTTGCTGTCTTCTTTTCTTCCTTTTTCCCCCTATATCTCTTTTTGACATGCAAACATAACATAAGGTGGGATATGTTTATGTCTGATTTTTGGTTGAGGGTTCCATCTCTTTTCTAGCTAACATCAGGCCTTTTTTAAAAATAAAAGTTTGCATATTCTTAATATATGTTGTTTTTAATTTGTTGTAGAGCCCTGTGTAAGTTACTGATTACTACATGGTCAATAAGAATCGTATTGACACTAAAGGCAGAGAAAGACACAGTGAAGGATTTGTTAATGGCAAGACCTCAGAACAGCTGTTTCAGGGGTTAAAGGGGATTTTGTGTTTGTTTTGGACAGTTTTTTGTTTGTTTTTGTTTTGTTTTGTTTTGTTTTTTTGTCTTCCATGAATTTCACATACTTTGGACCTGAAGGAGGGTGTTCTTACATATTGGTTTATTTATCCTTATAGCATCCTTTCAGGATTGGTAGTAATTTGATTCCTTCTTATAGCTAAGGACTGAGGCACATGGCATAAAGGCTGGTCTCACACCAGGGCAACATTCTTAGTCCAAGGTCTTTATCCCCACAGCTGGGCACTTTAGGTTTTAGAAATAATCTCTTTTCACTTCTTTAGGAACCAAGTAAAGTTGAGAGCTGACAATTACCTGAACAGCTAGCTAATCCCAGCAATTATTCCCTCAGGGTGGATTGGGGTCCAATAGAGACACTCCAGATGATTGCTTGATCTTGACTCACTTCCTTCTGTTTGGTCATGGATAATTCTAGTGTTCAGATCACATTAGAGAATGAATTACTGGAGTGTGATGAATGTACTCCGTATGCAGCATAAATTCATGGGTGGGTGCCTATTGCCCACACTTGACCCCCAAGGCCTTTTGTGGAGACGTAGTCCATCAGATTCATTTGATTCTTAAATAGAAACTGAATGAATAAAAGATTATTGAGACTATTTTTGGAAGTGTATGGATTTCACCCATCCACCCAACCATCCATCTATCCATCCATCCATCCACTTACCCACAAACTGCTTGCCATCTGTTGCTATATGTTAGGCACTGAGCTATACGTAACTCCCAGAATGCCTGGACCATGTCCTCTTGCCACTTCTGAATGAATGAATGTACTTTCTTGGCTTGGTTTCATTTCTCTTCTCTCAGAGACCCATCACCTCTATGCAGTGTGGACCCAATTTAATCTTGGCTTGGAAATAAGCTCATTTTTCTCCCCACTTATGAAGAGTATCCTCCACAAGAGAGAGGCAGTGTTGTTCATAGGCTGTGGGGGAGAGATCACTGCACTGCTTGAGATGGCTTTTCTTCCCTCTGCAGACTCTGAGAGTCCCACTTGGACTCCAGAGTCCCATTGAGAGCATGACAGCAATGTTTATGTGCAATTCTAATGCTAGTTTTAGCAGCATAAGTGCTTTTTAATGCATAGCATTATAGCGAGTGTGCCCTATTCTCTCAGCCTCTGAATAGCTGTCTAGAGGGGCGTAATTCCCAGCTCTGCCTCCAAGCACAGTTATTTACAAAGCTCAGTTACACGTTCACGTCAAGTGTGGTGAAAGCCAGGATGGAGATGGGCTGAGTTTGAAGCAATTTGGCAAGTCTTTATTCCCTACATAATCACTCAGGTCCCTCAGGTGCTCCTGACCAGAGCTTCCTGATCACATATGTCAAAGGGAACCTGTGAATTGGAGACCTGCTGCAGAAGGAGAATTTCCTCCTTCTGCCTCTCTCCCTCTCGGGCTCCCCCATCAATCCGCCTAGTTGCCTGTTAGAGCTCCACATAAATTTAGATTCCCAAACCAAATCTGTCCACTGCCCTCTACCACCACAGCCTGCACCATGTCCCAACTTCTGTAAGAGTCTCCAAATTAAACTTCTTGTCCCACTGTTGCCTGCTTATTCCATCTCTTGCCCCAATCCAGCTTTCACTCCACAAAAGACCAATTTTTTTAAGTGTAAATCAGATCCTATCATTACTTTACTGAAAACTCTCCAAAAACTTCCCATCAAACTCAGAATAAAATCTACCTCATCTACGTTATCACATGCTCCCTCCTTGTTGCTCACTGCAATCCAGTCACACTGGTCTCCTGGCTATTCCCCAAACACATCAAGTTTATTCCTATCTACTTTTTTTCTCATAAAGATGAGGATTTATTAACTTCTTTCTATGAGGGATGGGGATTTAGTTCTCTTTCCTACTTTCTTGTCAGTTGTATACATTCACCTTTTTTATCCATGAACCTCCCAGTAGAGTTCATCTTAGTTTGGGTTAGATTAATATTCTGTGTTGACATTATTACAACTATTGAAGCGCTACTAAAGCTAAGCTGTATAGTAAAGTATGGATATGTTTTTTTTTCCTGCACAACCTCTGGTCACCAAGTATGTGCCCAAGTGCTCCTGTTCAATCAAGATCCATTTGTCGCTACAGGAACCTTCACCAGAGAATTAGAGCTTTCTCTTCTAACTTCAGAATTGTGACCCAGTTTAGGAAGCTTTTTGGAAAACAGAAACAGAAAACTATGCTCAAATCAGTTTTGTATGCCTTAATATTATATGTTGACTCATTCAAATCACTGAAAACTGATAAATTGGATGTGTTCTTTTGGAAACACATCCGATTGGCTATCTCATGTGTCTATCATGCAGCATCTCTCTCTCTCTCTCTCTCTCTCTCTCTCTCTCTCTCATTTTTATCTGTGGCAGCCTGTTGTTGACAGACATTGACAACTGGTTGACAAAAGATGTAGCTTCCACAGCACAGCTTCATGGATGGTTCCAGATTGAGCTAATGTATGCTCTTCAGTAGGAAGCTCTGAGGTATGTTTTGGAAGCAGGGCCATTTGATCATTTGATTCCCACCAGTGTTAAACAGAACATATTCTAGAATTGCTCTTTGCCTTTCCCTTGCATTATGAACTAAATTATACCCCATTCATACATTGAAACCTTAACTCCTAATGTTGATTGTATTTGGAGATAGGGCCTTTAAAGATGCAATTAAGGTTGAATGAGGCATAAGGGTTGTTCCCTGACCCCATAAAACTGGTGTCCTTACCAGAAAAGGAAGAGACAACAGGAGACCATGCACAAAGAGAAAAGGCCACAGAGAAGATGGCCACCTGTAAGACAAGGAGAGAGGCCTCAGGAGAAACTAAACCTACCAGCAGCTTGATCTTGGCCTTCTAGCATCCAGAACTGTAAGGAAATAATTTTATGTTGGTTAAGCCACCCTGTCTGTGGTCTTTTGTTAATGGCAGCCCAAGCTAACTGATACACCTCGTGACATTCGTGGTGTTTTGGAGCCAAGAAGGGCTCACTCTGGCAGAGAGGGACATCTATTCCAGCCCAATATACTCAGCTCTGCTCAGACAACCCCAAGCCATTTGGGGGGCCATACTGGGTGTATGCACATACTGGGTGAAATTGAACATCTCTTTCTTACTGACCTACATGCTGTTCAACTGCTTTTTCTACAAAGCTGAAAGTGTTACACTTTCAGGATTCATGTTGATTCCTAAGGATTTATGTGCTGAGTCACTTGAAGTTGGAGGAAGCCAGAATATGTGTGGATTTCCTGCCTCCACCCAGGTTGGAATTTATAGCATTCTAAAGGCTTTTTCTGGTCTTATGTGAAGTTTTAAAACTGTTAAATTTTAACTTAAAAATTCAGGTTGGAGGTTGAAAGAGATGCCCTATATATATTCTCATAATGAGCAATGAATTTCCTTCTGAAATAGATAGAAGCTCATTTCTGCCCAGAGTAGGTTCATCTTTTCTAAGAAAGCTGTTTTTCATTTGTCATAGGATTTAATTTTTTAAACTGTCTATATTTGTATAGCAAAACTGTCTTAATCACAAATACATTGGCTTGCAAATGCTATTTACATACTGTTTTTCCTCATACCTCAGCTTGAGTTGGTTTTTATTATTTTCTTTATTTTTATCAATGTAACATATGCACATGTTTTTTAAAACCTAGCCCTTTCCATCTCTATTTCTGCTCCCCAGAGGCCAGCATTTTAAACTCTTCTAAGCTATTCTTCTACTGGTACTTCTACAGTTCCAGATAATGTGATTCTACCACCATTTCTTGATTTATCCACTGTACATTATCTATCGATTACGATGTTAAGATAAATGGATATTTAACACTCTTGGGCTGTCCCCTCCTCACCGGTCTATGTCCTCCTAATATAGTTATTTCACTATTTTTGTTAAATCTATAATCAATAGTTTGCATCATTATGACACAGTAAATATGTCCTCTGCAAAGCAATGGATTGCACTGTAACTACATTTTCTCTCTTTACAGGTTTTTTGTTTTGTCTGTTGTCCCTTACTCCCTTGCTAATTTCCCACTGTTGTCTGGGCATTAACATACCCTCATGATTTCCAAATGTTTCATCATATTGGGCATGGCATGGAGTCCCCTTTTTCTTAAAGGCCCTCTACCCAGGGCCTTCCCTTTAATCTGCAGCACTTACTGTCTGGTTTTGCTGCATGGTGCTCTTCTGTAATGTACTCCACTACCCCACTGGGTTGACTACTTCTTTCTAAATCCTGTTACTGGTTTCCTCTTGTTTCATGCCTGGCTCTACTCAAGCACGTCGGAAGACAGAAAGTTGTCTGTATCTTCACATGCATACAAATGTCTTCGATTTCTCCTCGTATTTTATTAATAGTTTGGGTGACTCTAGAATTCCAGGTTGAAAACTATTTTTCTCGCCATTGTGAAGACACTACACCACTGCCTTCTAGGGTACAGTACCATTGTTGGGAAGTTTGATGATGCTATTCTGATTCTCATTCATTTGTAGATGTGCTTTTTCTTTTGGCTGTAGGAGGTTTTAAGATTGTCTTTTATCCCTGGGGCTCTGAAATTTCATGACAAAAGATCTTGATATAAGCCATTTCACAGTTTGGGGTACTTAGTTTCATCTTAAGTGGAGTCTCGACTTCCATCTGTCAGCTCTGGACATGCTCATATTTTAAAAATAATTTCATCCCCTTCATTCTCTCTAAATTCCCTTTTTTGAACAACAATGGGTCAAATGTTGGGCTTCCTGGATTAGATTCTCTAATTTCTTATTTTCAATCTCACTGTCTTTTTCCTTTTCAAGAAATTTTCTCCATTTTTATCTTCTAACATTTATTGAATTTTTAATTTTTAACAATAATATTTTTTATTTCCAAGAGCTCATTCTTGTTCTCTTCTAGTTTCTTTTACTTAAGGTCCCCTTCCCTTACTTTTTTGAGGATACCAATTAGAGTTGCTTTTGGGGGTACTTCTGTTTAACTTTGAGTTTTATATTTCAATTCCTGAATTATCCTTCTTGTTCAGATTTAGTCTTCATTTTGTATGTATAATAGTTTGGGGTTTTTTTCCTGCCAGAAGTCTTCTTCAAATGCCTGGTGATTTCATTCATACTTACGTGGCAATAAAAGAATAATTGGAAGCTAAGGGTCAATGGGGTAGGACTTGCCAATTGGTAGGCCCTATTCTAGGCTGAGTATGCAGGGTTGCTGGGACACCCCTATGTGTCACTACATAGAGCCATCCGGAGAAAAACCTCTGATCTTCTCATTGGGGTAGACTCCTGACTACTGACATTCTACAAGTAAGGTGATGGGAGATGGGTGACAGGAGTGGACTGGTAAGTGCTCCTCTTGCAGGCTAATTCCTTGTCTTCAGCCCCAAACCTCACTTTCTACGTGGCACTTACTGATTTCTCTCTGGGGTTCTGAGGGCTAATTGACTGTCTGCTCAATGCACATGTCAGGCTGTTTCCTCTCTATTTACCTCCCATCATCAAAAAATATATTAAAGTCTCTTGCCAGTAATGTCTTCTCCACTGATCTCTTTGTCCCTGTGGGTTTATGTATTATACATGTATTCCCCTGTGTGGATGTGGGTGGGAGGTGTCTTAGAAGAAAGAGCACAGAATTCTCCATCTTTAATTGAGGCAGCTTGAGTTATTAATGTTTTTAAAATTCACAGTAATTATATGGTATATAACTACAAATATAAGTAAATGAACAAACGTTTAAGTTTGCAGGCTCAAATAAATTTTTTAACTAATAGAAGGGTGAATTAAAGGTAAGCTTGGAGATCTCAGCCCAGTTAGAATAGGTCCTAGATCCTTAACAAGAAATGCAATGCTATCTCTCGTCTAATATTAGTCCACTTACTGCAGTCCTGCCTCTTCTGGGTTTCACATACACACATACTCTCTCTCTCTCTCTCTCTCTCTCTCTCTCTCTCTCCCCTGCCCCCCCAACACACACACATACACACACACACACACACACACACACACACACATACACATCGGGTGTTTTATAGATCCTGTTCTCTAAACATTTTTCCTTAAATCTGAACATATAACCCTGTCTTCGCCTTTGATATGTGTATTTATCTCAGGACTAGCTATACTTCCAAACTTTTAATAAAGGAACTAGAAAATATTTATCAAAAACTACCTAAGAGCACAAAAAGGAAATACAGCTAATCATTCTATGAATGATGATACACAAATCCTAAATAAAATATTAGCAAATAGAGTACAGTAATTTTTAAAATGAATAATGAATCAAAAAGTAGAATTCATTCAGGACTTCGAAGAGAGTTAAATATTAGAAAATCTTTTTATATAATTCATATATAATAAGCCAAACGAGGTAAACCAAGTGATCATCTCAATAGATATAAAGAGGGTATTTGGTAAAATTTAATATGAATTACAATAAAAATTCTTAGTAAAATATAAATAGGTAGAAATTTTAACTTGATTAACGTACAGATATGTTTGCATGGGTATATATGCAAATGTGAATATAGAGCTGTATGCTGTATATATGTGCATAATAAGCACATTCTTCAAAAGCTAGAATTATGCTTAATGACAAAGAACTAGAAGATTTCCCATGGGAATACAGTATCACTATTTTTAAGTTCTATGATTTTACATGTGGAAAAAACCAAGAGAATTAACTGAAAACTATCAGAAACTGTAGGAGAATTTAGTCAGAAAAATGGCTGCAAAGTTAATAGAAAAAGTAGTTTTTCTATAATAATCAAATGGTAGGTAATTAGAAGGTCTATTAAAATGAAAACATTCCATTTAATATTGCCAACTAAAATCATCCTTCCACTCCCACCCCTCCCACCCCCTCAAAGCAATAAACACTGAAAAAATGTGAAAGATCAAGATGAGGAAAAATTTCTATGTACTTCTGAAGGAAAACAAACAAATAAACATAAATAAGTAAATAGAAAGGAATGCCTTCCCATTGAATGGGAAGATTAATGAATGAAGTGCATTCTTTCTAAGTATAGTTCTACATTCTTTGTTACACTAATCAAAATACCTGCAGTCCCTTTTATTCAACACATTTATATTTAACTATAAAATTAAATAAGTAAGGTTAGCCAGAAAAATCTCTGAAGAGGAAGAGTAATGTGGGGATTAAGCCATCTACATACTAAAACATATAACCAAGCTACAGTCATTAACAATTACTTAGGGTTACATGGAAGATTTAATGGAACAAGGCAGAAATGGGAAGAAATGGGAGTTTTATACATAATAGTAGCATTTCAAATCAGCAAGAAAAAAGATGGATTATTCAATGAACAGTGTTGGGACAACTGGCTAGCCATTTGGGAAAAAATAAAACCTGATCTCTATTTCACTCCTTACATTAACTTGAATTCCAGATGGAGCAAAGATTTAAACATTAAAAAGATAAAACCATAAAATCACTGGAAGGAAATTTTTTGTAGAGGGAAGATCTTTCTAAGCATGGCAGAAAACCCATAAACCATAATGGAAAAGATTAATAAAGTTGACTATATACATTTTAAAGCCTCTAAATTTAGCAATAGCTATTAAAATTAAAAACAAACACACACTTTGACTTGGCAATTACATATCTAGGAATTTATCCTCTAGTTGTACTCAAAACTGTAAGAAAAAAAGAAGAAAGCAAGAGACTCATATGTGTAAGGATGTTCATTGCAAGATTATTTACAATAACATAAAAACCTTGCAGCAACCTAAACATCCATCAATATGGGACTAGTTAAGTAAGATATAGTACAGGTATAGGGATGAAGCCCATACAGCCATTAAAAAGAACATGTCTAAGTCTATAAGGGCTGTAATGGAAAGCAATCCAAAACCCTATTAATTTAGAAGAAGCAAAGTGCAAATCATAGAATGGTCATTTTATCTACTCATTATAACAATTCCCTTCTAGTGCTTTTACAGTTTTATTTTTTTAATGTTTAAATCTTTGCTCCATCTAGAATTCAAAAGAATGTAAGGAGTAAAATAGAGATTAGGTTTTATTTGCAACACTTGGTAATTTATAAAAATTTTATATCGATTATCCATTAATTATATCTCCTTTCTCCCCAGATCATATTCTCTTTCTCTACTAGCTTTTCCCTTTCAGCATAGCAGGTAGAATGTGTTTCAGAGCAGGACTCCCCAGCCCTTTGGTATGGCACAGAGAGATGATGATGACAGTATGTGTATGGTACACTGAGGGAATTGGAAGAGGCTGTTTATGCCAGAGGTAACTTTGTGGTAGGGGAGCCCCAGGGCCTGGGACTGGGGTGGAGGGGAGCAGTGGTCAGCATTTCGGTGTACCTATAGCCCATTCCCAGTGTGCTGGTACACTGTAGGAGCTTTTCCTCAGGAGCTCCAGCAGCTGGAGCTTTGGGTTGCAGAGAGAAGGGGTTCACCTGGGAGGAAGGAGAAAGGGTGCTCTTGTCCTGGCACCTCCTGGGCCAGGGAGTGGAAGAGACAAGGCAGCAATCAAAGGAGGAGTTGAAGCGTGGGCTTGTGCTCTGACTGGGCAGGTTCTGGACCCTGGGATGAGATGCCAGCGGTGTCCCCATCAGGAATTGCAGACAGGTTGATACACATGGGGGCTTTGGGGGTTTGTCTGATGATGAACAACTGAGATAGGGTGGGGAGGGGGGCCAGGGCCTCTAAGAAGAACCCCTAACCCTCTGCTGGAGACAGAAAATCAGTGTACAAGGATGTGGAACAAACCACCCAGAACCGACCGAAACCAAGTAACCTCCAGTCTCATTAATACTGTTATTATAATACATTTCCATGTAAGGTACACCCGCCCCCTCGACACTTTCTGGAAGAACCATATAAGGACAAAAAGGGGGTGTGTCCCAAATCCTCCAAAGGGGTTGATCTTTCGCAGGCCTAATAATAATTTTCCTTCCCTTATTCCATCCTAAAGCCCGACTAATAAAAACCACAGTGGGCCTGTAAGCAGCGTCCCCGCTGTCTCTCCTCCAAGGGCAGCCTCTACTCTGGCTGTGGAGTAGACTAACTACCTCACAATAAACTGCCTTTGCTTTATCACTTGGCTCACGCTTGAATTCTTCCCTGGGCGAAGCCACAAACCCTCCTCCTGAAACACAACCTCTGCCAACATGGAGCACTGGAAAATTGTGCACAGGGAAGTGGACCGACGACGGGTAGGACCCCAGCTATGCTACCTTCTAGCTACGTGACCTGGGATATGTTACTTCAAGTCTCTGGGCAAAGGGATCTCATCTGTAAAATCAGGTTAGTAACTATCTTGAAGGATTGAGGAGAAGGAAACAAAGATGTGTTGGTTTTGCTTCAAACATAGCATTCTCTTTTATTTTTATAATAATCCTGCCTCCAAGAACAGCACTTATAAGTAAGTATATCAAATTTCAGGGATACTAAGAAGGTTCCTTAATCCCTCTAAATCTCCCCACATGTCCACATGATCACTGATGCCTAAAATGGCTTTAATCCACAGGAAGTTCCTCTCTCCCTCTTTCCCCCTCCCCTCCCCTCTGCTCTCTTTCCCCTCCCCTCTCCCTCTCATTCTCCTCCCTCTAATTACAGGGATAAAGTATAATATGCAAATGTCTCAAGGAAGAAGCAACACTTTGAGTCCCATTCTCCTTCAAATCCAAGCAGTCATTCATTACACAACAAGGCAGACAATGTCTTTACAATGCTTTCTATTTTGCTAGAGCAGACAAAATATGCCTGATTGAATATTTTAGGTTGAATCTAAAACTCAGAAGACAATACTTGCCTTCAGCAGTTTCAAAAATAAGGCACCAAGAGCTAAACATCTCATGTCCTGGAGCAAAACTAAATCTCCGGAACCCAACAAATTTTATTCTCACTCATGTGAGTCAGACAACACTTCAGGGCAAGCTGTCTGTGTTTCATGACCTGGCATCTAGACTGCTTCCACCTGAGGTTCAGCCATCCCAGGGCAAGGCCTCCACACTCGCCAGAAGGGGAGAAGAGGGGTTGAAAAGACCGCAGGGCTCTTCACTGTCTCAGCCTGGAAGTGACCCCCAGCCTCTGCCCCGTCACGTCTCCTAACAGACCCTTGGCCAGAATCGGATACATGATACAGTGGAACCATTGGGGAAGGCAGATATACTTGGAATTGCTGAAAGGAAAAGACAGCCAGATACCAGAGGTACTCATGAGGGACTTGTGGACATTCCAGTTCCAATAGGGGCCACCTCTGTTGAGTATCAGCGAGGCCCAGCAGTGTAAACAGGGCTAGGCTTTGGCGTGAGGGGCACATATGGGGTAACCTCCTTTACTTGGTGCCCACCCCTTTTCAGGCTTTGCACTTACATCTGTAGATGAAGCCCAGCCTTTGGGGAGCTCACGCTCCAGAAGCAATGTTAAGTCCAAGAAGAAGGTCCTGGTTTATCAATCACCAGAAAGTGTGTTTCTAATTATGCAAGGAATCCCCAGGTTTCTGCAACTGTCATTTCCTAGTGTGATCTGAGGAAACTTACCTCAAGTCAGGACACCAGGCTGTGTCTCCCATGGCAAACACTGGAAATGCCCATTAGAGCAGCTATGGAGTGTCACACGGACCTCATAACTGAACAAGCTGAAGTCTTCATCTGGTTCTGCCAGTGGTTCTCAAAGCGTGATTCCCAGATTAGCCCTATCTGTATCACCTGGGAACTGGCGAGAAGTGCGTATTCTCAGGCCCCACCCTACACCCACTGAATTTAGAAGCTATGGGGGTGGGACCCAGCATTCTGTGTTTTAATCAAGTCCTCAAGATGATTCTGGTGCATGTTCAAGTTGGAGACTCAGTGGTATATGAAGTAGAGGAGCCACCCAGAACCAGGCTTGAGGCTGGAAGTCAGCTCTTCATACCTGCTCGGAAGAGCCGTCATGGTAGCCTCAGAGGCCAGAGGGCAGACATTAGAGGGTTATTGGCCCTGAAGGTTTCATCTCCTTTGCTTTATTTGAAGAGATTTTAAAGACAGCATCTCCTGGCGGTCTGCGTTCCTGATGCGGGTTATCATTATTTGGGGAGCTTTTTGAACATACTAGTGCCCAAGTCCAACTGCAGAGATTCTGATTCAGGGACTGTGAGCTAGGGCCCAGGCATGCACAGTTTGTTAAAAGCTTCCCAGTGATTCTAATGTGCAGATGGGTTGAGGACCATTGATTTCAACCAGAGTAAGGCTGGGAAGTGGGGATGATCATTCCCCTGGCGTATCCCTCCCTGGGTGTTGGCTCTTAGCTTTTTTAGGAGATCGACATCCTTGGGAACTCTACATTTGGGCAGAAATGTGGAACCTAATTCCCACTTAAGTCTTTCTACGTGTTTTCCCAAACATCTGTGGTAGGGCTTCACACTAAACACTGGGTGAGAGGATCCTCCCCGTGCCCCAACTCCCTACCCACACCATAAAACCCAACGTAGGTCACTGCTTTGCATGGGGCTAGCATTCAAGCTTTCTCCTACCTGGGTAGGACCATTTTCTTGTAGGTGGAAAGAAACATCAAATTAATATTAATATCAAATCAAACCTGCTCCATAAAAATCACTGTGGTGTGACAGGTTCCATCTCCAGCCCATGCCATCTTCCAATTCAACACATTAGTGCTGCTCTGACCTTCCGAACCCTATCTTGTGCGATCGGCAGGTACCATGAATAATAAACCAGATGTAGGACCAGCGGAGGGCAGCACACCTTCCTCCGCCTGGGACTAGGGTTTAGGCCAAACTCTGCAGTGGCCTGTGCCCTCTCAGTAAGCCTGGGCTGGAAGCAGAGGCCACCAGACTGTCCAGGGGAACCCAGTTACATCGTCATCAGCTAGTTTCTTGTCCTTCACCAAAAATAAAAATAAATTGAAAAAGGATTCAGACCAAGGCCCTGGAAGGCAGCAAGCGCTCCACTTGATAATGAGGAGTGTTGCATAATGCTTTCCCTGTGAGGCAATTGCCTGACACAATTTTCAGCAACCTGACCTCACTCCTACTTTCTTTGCTACCACGTCAAAGGCCTGAGGATTGTTTAGGGGGTACAGAATGAGAAAACAAGGCTGTTCCTCTGCATCTCTTCGGGGAAATCAGAATCCCCCTTCAAATCTTCCTGTGTGATGGGGCAAGCGGTCTGAGCTCCCTGCATCAGTTTCGCCATCTGTGAAATGGGCGTAGCGGACGCCCAGCTCCGTCTGACAGGCTCCAAGAAGTTGCTGCTCAATAAAGAGCTGCTGAATGAAAGAGAGGACGGAGGGGCGGGGATAAACAATGCCAGTTTATGGTCCAGTGTCGCAGGGCTCGGTCTCACGTCACTGGGGTTCAGTCTTCAGAGGGCTGACAGTTCGCCCAGCCCTTTCTTCCAGACCACGCCGGGCTCTCTGAGGGACGAGGCTTCTCTCCTGGTTCTCCCCTATTTTTCACGCTGCCCAATGCCAGTGCCCCCACCTTGTTTCCTGGGGAGCTGGCACCTTTTTTGGCTCTCCTCGCCCAGGCTGGGCAGAAGGTATGGCCTCAGACCACAGCTACACCTGGCCTCCCGGGCTCTCTCACTCCCTGGTGAGCACTCACCCTCCTGGCAGGCCTCCCTGTCCCTCAAGCCGCTCCTCTCTCAGGCACACCTGCGTCCTTTCTTGCCTTTCACTTTATAGCTCCAAACACACTCTTCTAGACGCTGTTCTGACCCCTTGAATTTAGCCCAGTGGGACGGAACCGTTGTTTTCTGTCCTGTTTAAAACGGTACATCTGGTCAGCCTCTAATACATTTTCTACAAAACATTTTTTTAAATTTCTAAACTGATTTACAAACTTTTTTTTAAGGGGTGGGGAAAGTAACTAGTTATAAGTTGGGGATGCCCTTGTGTTAATCTAGATTGCCAAGAAACAGAGTCCGAGATCAGAATTCACCCTGAAGTGATTCATTCGGACGTGCTGTCAGGAAAAACCAGTAAAGGACTGAGGAACGGGACCAGGGAAAAGAAGGAGGGGGAGCCAGGATGTCACCCCTCGGTCAAGGGCTACCCTCAAGGGGATGAAAATCCTCAGACACAGGCCGGCTCTCTGTGGCCTCAGGCAAAGTGGGTTTAAGTAGCCTGAGGGAGGCCCTCAGACAAAGAGGCACCAGTTCAGCTGTTGGAGATGAACGCATCCAAGGAACCAGCACAGACAAACAGTCATGGACTTGGGGGGTATTGGTGGAATGCTGGCAGCATGCGTGACCTTTCCGCATGTTTGTTAGTGTTTCGTAGGTGTTTGCACTCGTTTATTGAATGAACGTGTGAATTTGGCTTCATAGACACAACTGTGGTAAAGAAATAAGATGATCTTTTCTCTTTTGTCTTCAATGTGTTCTTCAATTTTATCATTTCTTTCTCTTTTTCTGTTTTTCTTCCTTATATTTTTCTAACTAATAAAATAATAGTTAACATTTAGGGAGTATTTAATAGGGCCAAGCACTCACTTGATTTTGTTTATGGGGTGCTTGGTATGATCCAGGTATTTTATTTGATCCTCACAACAGCCCCCCTGAGATTAGTAGTATTGCCCCCACTTTTAATTGCAGGTTGTATACAGATTAAATAACAAGCTAATAAGTGAATGTGGATCTACCTGACTTTTCCCTCCTCTCCCCTCTTTTCTAAACACACACACACACACGCACACACACGCACACACACACACGCACATGCACACTGATTTTGATACCTATTCATTTTAATGGGAGTCATTTGCAGATATCAAGTCCCAGTGAATTTATCAGGAAGGGAGAAAGCCGCCTTGGTTAAAATAACACTGTGCAGTAGAACAGAAAATAAGATGTCACGGCAAACTAAACATCTTCACTTCCACGACATACAAAGGAGCTGCCTAAGTGTAGACTTGAGCTGGCCAGAAGTTGCCAGAACCTTTTCGCAGGGGCCAAGTATTGGTGAATTTCGCCCACCTGCTCACCTGTACCCCAGGGAGACCCAAAACATGGGGCTGGAAAGCTGGGTGTCCTCCCTCTGGTCATTATCCAGCTCCTCTCCAGGGAACCCTCTCCATGGTTCAGTCAACTTAGATATTTGTCCAGAAAGTGAAGATGTTTAGTTTGCCATGACATCTTATTTTCTGTTTCACTGCACAATGCTATTTTCACCAGGGCAGCCAAGCTCCCCGATAAACTTTGAGAACATTTGAGCCAGCTTGACAGTGAAAAGACTCAGTGCATTCTGCGTTCTATATATTTATTTATTTCACTTTATTCCATGTTTAGTATGACTGAGTAACCAGTTCAATAATAATAATAAAAACGGGTGGGGTGGGAAACCAGTGTGGATTGTATAATAAAGCAGGCCTGGCTACTTCCTGCAGACTCTACCCCCACAGCTCCACTATTCCTCCCAAAGCACAGACTCTTAACACAGAGAGATTAAATGTGATGGGCAGCTGATAGTTCACCCCAATTCACATTATGGTTCTGAGTAGGAACAAGCGAGGGCATGCCTCTTCAGGTAGTCAAAAGGCGCATGCGTCCAGGACTGGGTTAACCAAGCAACGCAGAAGGAAAAGATCTCAGGAAGGGCTCCATCCGCACCGGCACAAAAACAAAGACATCAAAAATCTGCAGCCAGCTTCCTTTCTTGGGCACAACCACAGGAGCTAGCAATATTTCCAGGACTCAAGGCAAGCCCACCTCACCACTTGCTGTCTGCATGTCACCACCCATGTGGCACGGTCCCCTTCAGTGTCTCCCACTTTCCTTTCTGGCTTTCAGAGGGCTTCTTTGTCACTTCCTATTATATTTAGGAGAGATTGGATTTGAATTCTATTTTTCCTCCTTGTCTTTCAGTCTCAGGGCTGGGCAATGTAGAATCAAAAAGCTGCGAATTGGAAGGGGCTTGAGAGGTCATTGAGCATAATTCCCATCCAATGCCAAAATCCTTCTTCTTGAATATATAATGATAGTGATGTTCTCACTACCTTATATTACAGCCTACAAAATTGTTGAACAGTATTTTACCAAATCTCTTTTCCTTATTTATTGTCTTCAATTTTTTTTTCAGAATTGTATTCCTGAAAATGAGTATTTTGTGAATTAATAATTACTGTTGGTGAACTTGAATATAATTCTTCCAGAAACTAATAGGGTTTATTTTTTGGTTTTTGTTTGTTTAGTTTTGGGTGGTGAAAAACTCAACACACACATTTTGTTTTCCATGTTCAGGTTATTTTACTTGTGTGTCTAACTCTAAGGATACATATTTGAGAAACATTAGTAACAGGTAGGTAGGTAAACAAAAAATGCTCAAACAGAACACACAAAATGGACAAATGATAATGCAGCCAAGAACTAAAATGAAATAAGGCTTTTACGGAATTGAGGGAAGCCGGGTGACATTCAGACTAGAGACTGTTTTCTTTCCACCAAAAAGCCCAGATGTCCAATGCCTACAGCTCTGAGAAAAACATGGTTACATACTCACAGGTACTCAACTCGGGGAGGGTCATGCTCCCGGGATATGCAGGATTTGGGGGGCAAAATAAGTAAGTTAAGAAAAAATGCAACAGGGACTGAGGATTTCCTACAGTCAGCCTTAGACACGCCTCCAGTCAGCATGGATCGCAATGACAGACAACACAGACTACAAGAGCAAGTTAACAGTTAAAGCAAAACCATCGCTACTGTGCAACTAGAAAGCTCCAAACCTGTACAGAGAGAGAGGAGAAGGTGTGCCGGGGAGGTTGGGTGGTTCACACCAGAGAAGCCAGGAAGGTCAGTAGTTATATAGGATCGGGCAGAGGTCACGCCCTTTTAAGAGTACAATACTTACGTTAATGTAGTTAGGATATAGTTATGTTACAGAATTACATGCTTATGATTTTGTGAATGAAAAGGGGGCGTTATTTGTGCCAGATCCTGCATATACAACAGATGTGAGCGTGTACACGTTCCAGTTGATTTTTTTCAGATAGGGCCTCTTGTCCATTTCTTCAGTGTTTGATAAGAATTCTTGCATCATAAGGGCCCTTCCAAAGACTGCTGAAGAGAAGGATCTGATGGAAGGCGGGGGTGAGGGGATGACAATGAACTATTGCATTAAAATCCAGGGTCCCAAATACAAGTATTGGGAATGGAAACCCCATGCTCTCTCCCTTCCTCTGGTATGTGGGTAGCTCCCTGACCGGGAATCGAACCCAGGCCGCAGCATCGACAGCGCCGAAGCCTTAAGCCACTACATCACCAGGGAACTCCCTCAGGAAATTCTTAGAAGCACAGGCACTGGGCTAGTCAGGGTGAGCCCCAAATGTGTTTGCCCTGGGGATCCTGGACTCACTGGGCTTACCATCTGCAGACAGCCACCTCTGCCCAGGTGTGCTGACAGAGCAGTGGGCTCCCGGGCCCAGAGGAGGGGTCATTACCCCAGTCAGAGAAGGAGGCCTCACAGAGGAGAGATGGCACGTTCAGTCCGAAGCCGTTTGATTCAGAAGGCAAATCAGAGTTAGCTGAAGTAACCCCATGCAAAGCGCTCTGTGAAAGACCCCTCCTTGTCCTCAGATGTCCAGGAATCCCATTTGAGATCTATCAAAGCAGCAGGGATTAGCCCAGCCACACACCCTCCTTCTCTCTACTTCTTTGTTGGTCTAAATAGTTGTTTTAGTGAGTGAGAAGAAAGAATGGGAGGTAATTAGTGTTTCTTGTAATATTCCATGTTTAGTTTTGTAATCCTTCTGTCAGGTTTATTTTCATGTTAAGCGAAGGAAGTCCCACTGGAATATTATAATCTCTTCTTAGTGTTTAAATTAATAAAGAACTTTGCAAGGAAACGAAGGGTTTCCTTGAGAGTGCCGGTGTAAAGAGCACGGCATTCCTGGGAGCGGGGCTTGCCCCGCACTGTGGGCTGGAATGAGAACCCTTCCAAGAAGCAGAGGAAGAGTCTAGGGCTTGAACTGTGTGATCGCCAAAGGTTACATCTGTCCCCCACTGTGCACCCACAGGGCCTTACCCTCTCTGTCTGCTTCTGTTAACCTCTGCCCCAGTTCTGTCTGTCCCAGCCCCCCCGGGGCCACGGTAATCGCTTCCTCGAGGGACCCCTTTCTGCTGCCTGTGGCTGTCAGCCCTACTACTCTCCTCATTTGCTCTAAAACCCCCAGAACCCTCAACCTGACCCCCAATGACTAGGTTCTAATTCAGTTTTCCTCCCTGACCCCCAAACTTGCCCTTCACATACTCATTCCAGAAAAACTTTTGCTGTTTCCCCTTATCCATCCTGCACTTTCCTATCCCTGTGCCTTTCCCTGCACCCACTCCATCTCAGCAAGGCCGGGTCTGGCCCATCCTCCAACCAGGGACCGCGTCCTCCACGAAGTTGCCTCCACTGGCCCCGGCTGGACGTGCTGCTTACCACCCTTTGTGTCCCACACACTCCAGTTCTTTCCATAGCACTGACCAATTTTCACCTTGAACTATAGATTTCTAATCCCGAAATAATTCATGAGTATATTCTCTTGTGAAGCAACTGGAACACTACAGATAAAGCTTCAGACCTCTTCATCTCTATCCTCAATCCTTCCCCTCTCCCCACTCTGGTAGTTTTCCTTCTAGAATAGGTTTATATCTACATCTAGATCTACATATCTCTATATTAATACAAATATAACTATATAAACATATATAATATAAAATTACATATAAACATATACAGTTCTGCAACTTGCCCTTTGAACATAGTATTGTTTTTGAGATCTGCCTGCGTTGATACATTTAGATTTAGAGATCAGCTTTTCAGCATTCTATGGGGCTTTGTCAAATGACAACACTTCACATTTTATTTGGCCTTTTTTTGTTCGCAGACATTCTGTTTTCTCTGCTTGGACAAACTCCTGCCAACTGGCCCAGTTAATTAGCATCACGTGTTGCCTCAGCTATAAAGTCTTTTCTGACCCCTACCCTGAGATGAGTGTCCCACCACCCCTTAGTTCTTAGTGCCAGGAAGACTGGCACCCAAACTCTTCCCCACTGCATGCTCAGTAGCTGCTCCTTCCCGGAAAGCCCTGGCATCTGATGGCCAAAGCCCCGGGGCACCCTGGCGCGGGCAGCTCTCTCTCTCTCGCTCCAAGGAAGCGAAGTGCTGACTTCGGCACGTGCCGTCGTTGGTGTACACTTCTTTGTTTTCACATTCATTGTTACCTCTCTGGAAGCCCGCACAGGGCCTGACACACGGTAGGTCCTCAGTAAACAGAGGCTGAACCAACATGTTTTGTTTCTCATGTATGACTGCAAGTTCCTCGAAGTCAAGATTTGTATCTGATTCATCTGATACTCCCTGCAAGTCCTTACATGGGGCTTTATACACATGGGCTCAATAAATATTAAATGAATGACAAATCAATCTGGCCATTTCAGACAAAGAACTACTCCTTTCAGAGAAAAGAGTAGGAAGTGAATTGGAAAATCATCAGTCACTCTTTGGTATAACTAAGTAAAAAAAAAAAAAAAAAATGCAGGCGAGGAGACAAGAGTAAGACCTGCTGCTGAACCCACGGCAGCAGGGGTGGGGGGTGTTGCCAAGAGCCTGTGCCTGTCCTGGGCTTCAATTCAGCACAAGGGCCGAAGTGGTCCTGGCTCATCTCTCAGTGTCAGCGGCCTCGCCTCCTGAATGGAAGAGGCCGGGGGCTCAAGGCCAGTGTGCTACAAAGACGTTTAAAATGAGAGCACCTGGCCTGAGGTCCTGTCGGTCGGTCCTATGTCAGTATGTTGAGCCTCATGGTGGCTGTGAGGAGCTCCTTAAAGCCTTCTGTCAGCCCAGCCTTTGTCTTAGCCACAGTTCCCTGCTCCAGGGACTCCAGTTCTGTGCCCTGGACCCCAGGGACCCTCTCCCTACACCTCAGGTTGTGGGGAGAGCTTTCTGAAAGGGGTCAATTACTTTTTTAGAGGTCTTCTGTCAGGTTTCGATGTGCCTCCAGAGCTGTGCAGCCCCAAATCTTCTCAAAGAAGATAGACCCTGTTTAAAACTTTCAGTGACCCTCCAATGACCCCAGGAGAAATTTTAACTCAAGCTGTCCCTTAGCTGATTCCTGCCCCATCTTGCCACACTGCCTCCTGGTTGTCTACACGCCAGCAACTCTAGACTCACAAAGCTCCTTGGAGGCATCGTGTTCTCTCTTGCCTCAGAATGTTTGCACACAAGTTCCTTTTGCCTGGAACACTCTTCCCCTACTCGTCACATGCCTTCGTGTGTCTTTTCTCAGGTCTCAGACCCCTGGAACAATTCTCCCTGGCTACATGAGGTGATCTTACTATAGGATTCTATACACCCAGAAAGCCTCATTGGAGCTCAATGGGTAATGTTGCCAGCTTAATAGTGCACCAAAAGATCTCCAAGGGCACAGGCCATATCTGTCTGGATCGCTTTGGTATCCCACCTATGTGGCACAGTGCTTGACATAGAGTAAGTGCTCACTAAATAGTCAATAAAGAAATAAATGAAAGAGTGCCTTTCCTTGCCTCTGGTCCTACAGTGCCTTCAGGAATGACTTCTTCCTGAACTCTTTTGTTGGTTAAGAATCCCTGTGGTCTCTGATTTAGAGTCTTTTCCTTGAGGGCACTATGTTTTAAGAAAATGCTTATTCCCAGCTACACAGTTGAGGTACATAAAATTTGCGTATTGCAATAAATACTTGGCCTCATGAATTTCTAGTCCATTAAATAACAGAACTTAAAATGCTAGGTAAGCATGTAAAAGAAGATAGCATCATAAATACCAGAAAATTACAGGTTGGTGATTTTTTTTCCCCTTTGATCTTGTAACTTTTTACCAGATGAAAGAATGATTGCCTCAGAGAGAGTTTTGGAGAGAGTTTTTTCTTGTCTTGCTTGCTGTCGATAAGCTCAGGGCAAGGAGGCAAGCAGCCACTGTAGTAGATACCAACTAGGATGATGGTTCCCCAGTTCACAACAAATCTCCCTTTTCTAGGAATGTCCCCAAACAAGAGTGGGCAATCCGGGGCTCTGTCTGTGCTATGTAAGAGAGACTGGTTGAAGGATAGAGCCCTGACCTAAGCAAAGTCAATGGTCTCCTCTGGAACTTGAAGCTTGAACAGTTTTCTATACCCAGAGGCTGGAGTAATGGAATAGAGTTCACATAATGGCAGCCTCTGAAGAGCTGGTTCACAGATATTGCTGCTGAGGTCTCCTGAAGTTCTGCCCCTGGCCCTGGCCCTTCTTGAGATCTGAATTCATTCTTTCCTTGATCCTGTGAGCCACCCATGATCTTTTCAATACTTTATCTTATTGTGGGGGACAGGGTGGGCGCGGGTCCTGGGGGGGAGTGGGGGGCCGAGGCCACCCGATCCCCCCGATTTTATCTTATTGGATATACTAATAAATCCATAAGCTCACATACCCATTCCAGGTTAAAATTAATATTTTGTTGCTCAAACATACTGTCACTTTCCAAAGGCAGTTGAGTCCCAGCATGACCTAGAGATGTAGAACTCAGCTGGACTGGTCAGTGGTCATCTGTCACACAAGATTTTCTGGTACCTGGGCAAGACGGGGAAGCAATAGGGGCTTCAGCTAATAGGGAGCTCCAAGAGAAAGCTTGTTCTACTAAAGAAAGAACACTTGAATTGCCTTTCTGACAACTCTGATTCTAAAAGTAGAGGAAGCAATGAGAGAACTCTTATTTTGAGTTTGTTAATCAGCATGAGAGAAAAAAATATTATCAAGCCTGAGGAAGCGCCCCATCAGGTCAATCTCAGGTGAACCGAAGTGGTGCCCTAGACTTCAGGAAATTAAACATCTGAACATTCTGAGGGAAAATAGCCATGATTGTAGACCTATGTTTTGCAAGGAAATATGGCTCACGAGGCTTTTAAAAAATGAAATTCTAACTATAAGATTGTAAATAGCTGCAAAGGGGGTGGGGGGAAGCAAAGCAAATCAGAGAAGCAGTGTAGCTTCATTGAGAACTCCCTGATAAACCCAGATTTTAAATATGAAAGAACATGGTCCCCACCCTTAAAGACATCATAGTTTGGTGGAGAAGATAAAACCCTTAACTTAATAATTCAAGCCCAAAGGGGAAAATGTTGAGAATGCTGGGAGTGGGACAAGCCTCTGGCTATTGGGAATGGGAGGTAATAGTGACATCTCCAGCTGGAGGGAGATCTTATCCTGGTCAGTATTTGTTTCATATAGACTAGGTCAGGCTCTTCATCGCATTCTGTTTCCATTCTCTCGTGTTTCAGGGCACACAGTAAGCGCTCAGTAAATTGTTTTGCCTGAGTAGCTGACCCTTCATCACATTGAAGATGCCTAGAATCCATGGAGCCTTTAAGTAACTACCATTTATCTATTGCCTGTTAATGAAAAGCACCTTGTGGACATTACCTCATTCCATCCTTACACTGTGTCTATGTATAAGTTATATTCTTCCCATTTTATAGATGAAAGAACTATTTGGAAGAGATAAGACTTGCCCAAGACCACACAGCTAGTAAATGATGGAGTCAGGATTCAAAGCCAGACACTAAAGTCTTCCCATTCTACTCTCTGCTTCTTGGGAGACGTTGCAGAACATCAAGTCCAGCTCTTCATTTTACCTATAAGCAGAGAAAGCAAGTCCTCCAAATGGGCAGATTTCATTTCCCAAATGGGGCACAGAGGGAAGAGCCCAGTGCTGGAACTGCAGCTTTTCTCACAAGGAAACGAGGCATTATTGAGATGTTGGTTTGAAAGCTCAGGCTACAGTTGGTAAGACTGAGACAAACTTATACCAGCCAAGCTTTTGTTTTTTCCAGCTGGTTTACCCTCCTGGTTTGGCTGGCTCTCAACTTGCCTATCAGAACAGAGTATTTCTGTGCCCTCATGTGTGGTCTTTACCTGTAGTCATCATTTGTTTTCATCCATCATCTGTGACTGTTCTTCATTATACTTTTAGGTCTTGAAGTCAGCAATCTAAGTGAATGAGCACTCAGTATACATTTGTTGAATAGGATTCTTGCTATTTTTGAAAAGATGCAAGACACTTTTTTGTTAGTACTTTGAAAAAGAGCTCATTTTGTAAAGCTTTCTCAGAATGCTAGAGGAAATGGATCAGGACCTCCCTATTTGTTCTAACCCCAGCTTGGAAGAACCTAAAATCTATTTCTTTCTTAGAGTTTTCCATTGGTCTTCTTCTAGTCTAGTGTGTTACTCAAAAGCTTTCTTGTCAACTTGATCTGAGATTCTTCCCATAAAGACAGAAAACATAAAAACTCCAAATAAGAAGGTTGCAATGTCATCATGTTGCTTCATCAATTGATGAATGGTTAAACAAAATATGGTATATCCAGATAATAGAATATTATTCAATCATTAAAAAGATGAAGTACTAATTTATGCTATACCCTGCATTATGCTAAGTAAAAGAAGTCAGATACAAAACACCCATTCTATGATTCCATTTATGTGCAATGTTCAGATTTGGAAAATTTATAGAGACAAAAAGCAAATAAATGGTTACCTTAAGTTGAGGGGATTGGATGGGCCAAAGAGTACAGGGTTTCTTTGGGGGATGATGAAATGTTCTAAAATTTGTTGTAGGGTCACACAATTCTATGACTATACTAATTATATTCTATGAATATACTAAAAACTTGTCATTGTAAACTTCAAGTGAATGAATTGTATGTGAATTATATCTCAATAAAGCTGTTACCGAAAAAGACAAAACTTTTTAAAATCATAGTCTTATTTCATTAACTGAATTTGCTTCTCTTGTTAGCTTTGCCTCTCAGGCTGAGCTTTGACAGAAGTAGCCTGACAAAACAAAAAACAAAAAAATACTGGACCCTGCCCAATTCTTCAACCCCAAACTGCACACAGGAGGCCTTGCCCTTATTTTACTCTGATTAGTAAAACAAAGAGTTCTGTCTTCACCTGGAGAGATGAGTAGCAAGGCAGACTGCATCATTTAGGAGGTGCTAGGACCCTTAATGAAAGGCCACTCAGGAGGGATTGAAATGAGCCCCTGGTTAAACCTAAGATTGAACCGACCAGAGAGATGAAAAATTGGGAGATCAAATCCGTGATCCACTGGCCTTGAAAACACCCAAAGCTAATCTCACTGCTGTGGCATTCCTTTTTACTTCTTTCTTTATTAAAGGAGACTTTCTTTCATGTGGTGTTAACTTAAAATGCCACTAACAAAGTAATTGCCACTTCTGTATTTAAATTTTTTTTTGTCCTAGACTACAAAAGACAGCTGAGTTTCCCCTCACATCATAAATCTTGGGCTTGTTATTGATGAATTACTCCTGGTGTGTGTGTGAGTGTGTGTGTGTGTGTGTGTGTGTGTGTGTGAGTGTGTGTGTGTGTGTGTGTGTGTGTGTGTGTTAAACACAGCTCCCATTTCAGTCATTCTGTCAACTTCGTGGAAGTACTCTGTTAGGTGGTCACAGTGATCAAGCGCCAAAGGCTTAACTGATACTTGTTAGACAACAGCTTTCAAAGCAAGGAGGGGAGAAGTGATCAGATGCAAGCAATGTGAATAATAAAGCTTTGAGGCTGGGAGGGCAGCATGCAGAGGTTATGCATAATTCATCAGGCAAATTAATCAAGTCGCCTTCCCTATGCCCATTGCAATTTCTGGGAACTTGCAGAGTCATCAGCTTTCTCGCCCCGGCTCTGCCCCTTCGCTGGCCCAGCAGCTCCCGGAGAATTGGCTGGATTTGAGTCCTGGACTGCTGAGGTCTGGCATCCCGGGCAGAGAGGGTACCTGGATCGCCCATCCCTCCGTCTCTGCTAGGTGAGGCTTTCTCTGTTGCCGAACTGGGGAAGCACACGCAGGGGTTTGGTGTGCAGTAGAGCAGAGAGTGGGGACAATTAGTTTTCTTCATGCTTGGCTGAGCCTTAGTGTAGGGACGGTCCGGCTTAGAGGGTGAGGCAGATCACAGATAATAGAAGCTTCATTTCCAACTGACCCTCCAAGCGTTCAGCCAGGCCCAGGAGGGAGGAACAATGCTGACACCCGCCAGAAACGCCAGTGCGGAACGTGCAAGGCTGGGGTGAAACACGGAGGGAAAAACAAAGGCGATAGAGAGGGCTTTGCCTTGAAATGGTTTCTATGGTCCCCACCAAGAGAAGAAAGGAAAAGGTAAAAGGCTCTATTGAAGGCAGAAAATAAAGCCTGGTAATGAAAAATGTATTTCTCACACAAGCAAGAAGCAAACTCTCTCTTTCTCTCTCTCTCTCTCTCTCTCACACACACACACACACTCACACACACACACACACACACACACACACACACGGGCCATTGTGTGGGCAAGTTCCTTCTGACCCAGGGATGTGTCTCTGAGAAAAAAAGAATGCCTCAAATAGAAGAGGCCTCACGACATGGCCTTGTAACTGTGATTTAAGTCACCAAAAATGCTGTGAGTCACTTAAGATTAATGCCAGGCACCAATAGAAGAAAGAAGTTTTCACCATAGAGGGAGGTGAAAACCTCCCTGTCACTGGGACTTCCAGCCTTCTCTTCAGGTTATCTGTTATGGTGCAATAAACCACCCTCAAAACATTTTATTATATACGTTTTATTGGTTTTGAGTCCAAATTTTGGGCAGGTGCAATTGGATGATTCATTGGTTCCATGTTGTCTCAATTGAGGTCACTTGATGGCATTCATCTGGCATCTGGCCTGGTCTGAGGGTCCAAGGTGACTTTACTTCTTTATCCTGGGCCCAGGAAGAAACGGCTGGAAGGGTGGGCCCGACTGGGGCTGTCCACCAGAGCACCTACCTGTAGCCTCTCTAACATGGTGACTTGGGGCTTCCAGAGAGAATGTGCCAGAAACAGAAAGTAGAAGTTGCCACTTTCTTTCCCAAGACCTGAGTCTGGAAACTAGTGAGCATCCCTTCCACCATATTTATTGGTTGAAGAAGTCACAGAGCTTCCAGAGGAGGGGACATAGATCTCACCACTCAATGGGAAAAGTATGCAGCCTTGAATCCACCACACATCTCTTTACTATGGGGAGAAGAAAGAGAAATGTCAGGTGGCAGAAGGCTCTCAGTGTGGCGTGTGGTGTTTGGGAACCTAAAAGAGGCAAAGAGAATCACCCTTATGTTTACTGCCTGACAATTCAAGTCCCAAGTGTCTGTAAAGGTCGGCCTGGGTAGAACGCAGAGGACATGTGAGAGGTGTGTGGGTTAGGAGGACAGGCCTCCAAATACATGTTCCAAATCTCCAATTCAAATGGTTTTCCCCTTTTCTGAAATTGCCTTAAACTCATGGCTAACTTCCTCTAGTTTTGCACCTGCATGATCATCATTTTTCAATGTCTGCAGTATCTCTAAAGTAGTTTTTCCTCAGTGAATGAATGAATGAAATAATATAACTAGGCTTCTTGAGGGCAAACATCTATCTTAGATGTCTTTGTGTTTGTCAAGGGCTGTGTAGTGCATGACGAGCGCACACATTCGTCTTCTTGGCGTTTTTTGTCTGTTTGTTCATTTTTCTTCCATTGATTCTGATTCCTCCATCCTGACATAAGTTTTTGGAAGGAAATTTCACTACACATTGGCTTGTCTTCGATAGCCTCATTTTACCCACCCATTCTTTCTGAATGGTCACCTTTTACTTCATGGGATGGTGCTATGGTCTGAATGTTTGTACCCTTCCCCCCCAACATTCATATGTTGAAATCCTAACCCCTCAGGGTGATGATATTAGGAGGTGGGGTCTTTGGGAGGTGATTAGGTAATAAGGGTCAACCTGCATGATTGGGATTAGTGCCCTCATAAAGGAGACTTTTGTCCCTTCTTCCAGGTGGGAGCACAGCGAGAAGTTGGTCGTCTATGAATGAGGAAGAGGGCCTTCATCAGACACTGAATCTGCCAGCACCTTGATCTTGGGCTTCCCAGCCTTCAGACCTGTGAGAAATAAATTTCTGTTATTTATAAGTCATCAGCCTGTAGTATTTTGTTATAGCAGCCAGAATGAACTAAGACCAGTGGTTTTTTTTCCATCTTTCTCTGCATTTTACACTTTGAGGAAAAAAGTAAATATCTACTGTTCACAAGACTTGTTTTTCATGGGGACCATGAGGGTTTCTAGGCCTCATTCAGTTGTGGGAGGCTTGGCAGGGACTCTGAGGACACGGCCACAAGGGGAATGGCTAACAGTAGAGCTGGGAAATTCACCCCTTTTGTTAGTGCTTTGCATCTGTCAAATGCCAATTCAGACTTCCATCAACAGGCATATTTAAAAGGATACATGTTAGGGAAATTTGTTATCCATGCAATTTCAATGAGAGCCAATTCTATTAACTCCTCCAAAGCCCATGCATTATGGCTGGGCTTTCAGGAGTGAGCCTTGAATAAACTTTTCAGTGATTTCACAACACTTCCATTATGGCTGTTCCATTATGAAGCAGATGAACATTTTCTTGAACAATTAGACAGGGTTGTGTAGAATAAAGAGTGAGGTTTGCCTGAGATCACAGAAACCTATCTGCTTAGGTGATTCATTTTCTTCCAACAAGGCAGCCCATAATAAGCTTTTCTTCTGGAGCCTTGTCTTGCTTCCCATTTCAATTAGTGACAATGACTGGAGAATGGGAAGAATGTCTTCTTCATGTCCTTGTGCTGCAAACAAGGCTGGCCAATGCCGAACAATGAGGCGGGGAAGGGGGAGCAGCTGCAGAAACCCCAGCCTGCTTTCCCAGAGAGGCTCCCGGGAGGGAGGTGGGGCGGGGGCGGGGGTCTGCAGGAATCAGGTGGCAGAACCAAGAGACCTTGGAACCAGGTCATTGCAGGAGGAGTGTCAGGCACGGCATGACACTAAGTTTCACCACCTTTTTCCATGACTGAGGCTCGTCTGATTCTCAGGCCTTGGCCTCTGACATTTTGGGCATATTGAACTGTCACACTTTCTACAAATTATTTGTACATGTATGTGTCTTGACATAGTTCTGCCATGTTGCTGTTATGGACACAGAAAGTTTCATCATTTCCTGCCCCCAGGCGTGTCGATTGCTCATCCTTTTAGATGCAATGTGAAAATCAGAGAAATCCCATATCACAAATACACTCATTCATGTATTCATTCTGTCGCTGAATGCGCATCTACTGGGCATATATTACGTACATTGATTTTTCAGGCATCCGATTGCTGAGCCGTGAACTGGAGAGGCGAGCCTTTTACTTTTTTGTACTGGCTGTCTCCTCCATTACATTTCTCTTGTCCCCTATTTCCACATACAATTCATTTTGGGCAAACATTAACAGTTTGCCTCCCCATTCCAGACCCTGTTTTAAACACGTGCAATACAACAAGGACCAGAACACCTGTGTTAGTGTCCGAGGCCACTGTAACCAAGTGCCACAAACTGGGTGGCTGAAAACAACAGGAATTGATTGGCTCATAGGTCCAGAGGATCAGAAGTCTAAAATCAAGGTGTCAGGAGGACCATGCTTTCACCAAAGGCCCCAGGCAAGGAAGGCAAGAATCCTTTCTTTCCTTGGGGTTTACGAGCAACCCCTGAGGTTCCTTGATTTGTGGATGAATCACTCCAATCTTGGCCTCTGTCATCAAGGGGTATGCTCGCTGTGTCTTTTCACACCATATTCCTTCCCTATGTGTCTATTTTTGTGTTTCTTCTCTTCTTATGAGGACACCATTCATACAGATTAAGGAGCTGCCTTATTTTAACTATTTACATTTCAATGGCCTATGTCCAAATGACATCATAGTCTGAGGTCCCAGGAAGAACATGAATTTGAATTGAGGGGATACTATTCTACCCAGTACACTGCTCTTCTGAAACGCAGAGTCTAGAGGGAAAGAAATGCAAGTAAAAAATAACTACAGACTTGAGTGATAGGTGATAGGAGGAAAGTCTGCACAAAGCCCAAAGGGAGGCACAAATGAGATATCAGCTCTAGAGACTGGTCTAGAAGTTGATATGAATTAAAAAAGAGAGATAGAGACGGCCAGAACCTAGTTCCCAACCAACTGCCCATTATCCCTACTGATCTTGAGGGAGCAATGCAGGAGACACAACTGCTATTTTTGTTTTGCAGAATGCCAAAACTGTGAGTCTGGGGCTTTGTTCCTTGGCCCAAGCAGGCCAGGTGGCCTGCCCCAGCTTCTTTCCCTCTGTGCACTCCCAGGGCTTGGCGCTCCACAGTAGACCCTTTTCTGGCTTGAAGAATCAAAGCAAAGGAAGTGCAGGAGAAAACAAATGTTTCTCATCAAGGCCCGCTGATTGCAGAGCTTCACAAAGAGGCAAAGCAAAGCAAACATACCACACAATGACTTGGGGTCTTGGCCTCTTCCTGATTCCCAGCCCCCAGCACCATCGTCTAGCAGTGTCCTTGGCCCCAGCCTTTCCCAGTGCTCCTCTCCCTCCTCTGGGGTTCAAAGAAGATGGCAGGAGCCACGGGTTTTCCAAATATCAACAAGAGGAAGAAAAAAAACAGAGCTGTTTGCTTTGAGTTGTTTGAGTTCTCCTATAAAATGAGAAGAGGACCGAGTGGCGGGCTGGGAGAACCTAATAGCAAAGGCAGAGTTGCAGCCTAAACACTACCGTGACCACCAGCACGCCAACAGGCACACATCCCAGTAGTGTAATTGTGATTAGAAAAGGCTTTGAATGGAAAAGTACCTTTGGACCTGACTCAAGCTACCCCACTGTCTCCAGTCCCCTATGCCACACAAACAGGAGCCTGAGCTATTTTAAAAGTCCTTTCAGCAAGGATGTTTTATAACTGACTAGGGAACTGTTTTGATGTATCAAAAATGATAAACTACGCTACCGAAGCCAGATCTTCTAGTAGAACCTGCACCTAAATGTTGATAGTTCCCAGAATCATCCAGAGTGGTATAAGCCTGATAAAGCGAAGTATTTAGTGTTGGTGATCAAGGGTTCACCTACCTAACTGGACCGGATACACAGTGTTCAATCAAGGGCTGAATGTGACAAATTGGATGTTCAGGCAGGGGCTGTCACTCACTGCAGCGCCAAGGGTGTGTCTGCTCCCATTCTCTTCCATTCTGGGGCTGTGGTCTAAACCATGTAAGATGCAAAGATGTCACACCAAGGACAAGGGCAAAACTGGGAGCAAAAGAGTGATGGACTGTAAGTTCTAACCTGGACACACATGCCAACATACTACTCCACAAATTGGTCACTACTTGGGCCATTTTGCAGCAGAGCTCTCACTGTTTTCCCTTCTATGGCTCTCAGTCTCTTGAAATTTTCCCACTGAACTTTCTCACAAGCCTCAACCCTACCCTGGAGTTGAAACCACAGACTGAGAGTTATTTGATTCATCACTGCTACGGAAGAGTCTCTGGAAGCCATGAAGGGTGTTGGCCAGCCCCCTTCCCAGGCCAGTCCTCAGGCTCTTGAGTTTCCTGAATGTCACTCTTTCTCTGCAGCTAAGGCCCTACTGATAAAAATGTGGAATTCATTGTCCACTAGACCTCCCCTCCAATGTTGCCCTGCAGCATGCAATTTACTGCCGATAACTAAGGAACTGTTATCAGTCCACACTCAAAATGCTCCTCCATACTTACTTCTTAAATGTATTTTTGATAGCCCACTTCAGCTCTAGAAACTGCAGATATGAATGGGATGTGAATGGGGTATCAGGTCTCACTGTCAGAAAGAAGGTTTCTGCTCTCAGCAGTACTCCTGGGGCAGCCTTCCTCTCACAACCACCTTCCAAAACAGCTGGTGTATGATAAGAAAGCCTGCTAGGTCAGCTGATAGTGGACAGGGGCTGAAGGCCATCCCATTCACATTGACAAGCCATTTACCTCTTTCCAAACAGCTCAGGGCCCGCCCAACCCTTCTCATTCAGTGCCCAAGGTCGCCTGGTCCATCTGCCTTCTGGCAGGATACCCTCCCTCTGAGCTGGAAACATCAAGTTAAATTAGTGAGGAGCTTGACAAATTACTCATTGGACCCATCAAACCCCCAAACTCTCCTTAGTTCTCCCGGGCAGAAGGTGAGACTAAGGTCTTCGCCTCATTGATATAGACAGCAGAATAGGCATCAGAGGAGAAATGGGTTAAGTTAGCAGCACCTTAAGTGGTTCTCATGCCCCACGAAGTCCTGGCAACACAATATGTCATCCAGAGACACAACCACCATGTCCACCCTCACCCCACTCATTTTGCTTTATCTACACTGTCCTAGAACACACTCCTGTCCTACCCTGCAGCCAGTGTACTTGCCGGTCCAGTGCCTGAAATAATTTTTCCCCTGGTCTCCCCATTGCTGGTCCTTTCTTATCTTTCCCACCTCTCTGGGCTCCTTAGAGAATCCCTTTGTGATCCCCATTCCTAATGTATATCCCCTTACCCTCACTTGCTTCCAATTTCTTCACAGTGATTATTTCCATCTATATACTTACTGGTAGTTAATGTATTTAAGTACGAATATTCAATAAGATAACCTTGGTCCCACCCCCTTGCCCTGACCCCATGAGGTCAGAACCTCATCTGTGTTGATCACCATGATCCTCAGGCGCTTACACGCTGCCTGGAACATACACAGTGTGAGCGTCTTTTTAAGAATTCTGCTCAGTATTACGTAGGGTCTTGGAATCTGAGGATGCTGGTCCTTGTTTAGCCCTGGAAAGATGTTCTAGTCTGATTTTTTTGAGTGACCCACCATCACCACCCTGCCTTCTCTCTCCATTGTTCTCTCCTTGCACAATTCCCAATGGTCAGATGTTGCACCTTGTAAGTCTGTGCTCCGTGTTTCCTAATTTTCCTTTGCATTTTCTGGGTCTTTGTCCTTGTGCACTGCTCTGCTTTGCAAGTTGCAAATTTTCCCTTCAGCTATGGCCACTCTGCTATTCAGCTCATTTACTGAGAATTTCATTTCAACAATCGTATTTTCCACTTCAGGGATTTCTAACAGGTCTTGTACATTGAAAATTATTCTTGTTTTATTCTTCCTCATGGCAATTAACAACTAACATATTTGTTTGTTTGTTTAGATAGTTATTATTTCTTGCTCCCCCATAGAATCTAAATTCTAAAAGAGTAGGAACTATTTCGTTTCATTGCTGTGTTCTCAATGCATAACATAGGACTTGGCACACAACAATGCTCAAAAAGTACTTGTTGAATAAATTAAAGGATTAATGTGAAATCTTTTAATATCTTTTTAAAGGTAATAGTGTATTTCTTTTAACATATTTTATTGTTTCTACTGCCAAGTTTCTTGGATATTGGCTTTATTATCTGGTGATTTTTTGGTCTTCTTTGTGGTGTTGGTTTTGTCAGAGTTTGATTCTTGTCATTATGTGCAGATTCTGTCCCCCTGTCTGTGGATGCTGCGTTCTGCTTATAGCCACATTCTTCTTTTGGATGTAGGGTTGGGGGATGCCGGGAGCATTCTGGATGGAAAAGTCACAAGTTGCTCTTCTGGGCACCAGGTTCTGGGTTCTTCCTGGTGTGCCCAGCCACCTCAAGTGCCTCCCTGGTCCTCAGTCTGGAACTCTCTGCTCCTGCCCAGACATCAGATCCTTCTAGTCACTGCACGGTATGGGACATAGGTGATGTTGGGAAAGGAGCCAAAACATGACAGCTGCTTCCCTGTAGAGACACCCTCCTGTGACCTAGGACTCCCTTCTGCACTTGTATCTGCTTCCTCTGAGCTATTTGAAGCCTACTACCTTCCCCTACCATCCTTGTCTGAATATGTTTTGAGGTGTGGTTTTTCTATCAAGTTCCATCTCCTTTCCGACCTTCAACGACTCCTTGCAATTTTTTATCAGTTCAAATAACTTTTTCTTGTTTTCCAGACTGTTAGGAGTTTTCAAAATGTTGTTATCTGCCATCTCTAGGGTTTTAGGGTGAGAAAAGAAAGCTGAAACCTGTGTTTAGGATGCATCTTGATCCAATCTCACCTCTCCATTTATTAGGTACAGCAAGTGAGGCTCAGAGAGACTAAGTAACTTTTCAAGTTCACACAGCTAGGAAGTGTGGTGAAGCTAGTTGGCCTCCTGATGATAATGAATATCTATTGGGACTGACATGATATGATGGTAACACAGAGGAGGATAACTCCTTGTTTTATGTATTTACACTAGAGGCCTTCCTAACCTCAAACTATTGGGTCTATCTGGATTTTCAGTCCAAAAAACAAATTAGCTATGGTTCTCATCAGTATCATAAAATGACTCTGTCCACCAATATTTCTTTTATAGAATAATTAGTTTATTTCATTGAAAATAGTGCCTCTAATGAGGATTACTTTCTGATCTAAAGAGCAGCTTTGCATGTTACATGCCGTATTGTGAGGCAACACAGTCCATACTGTTTCATTTCAAAGATAACTGACTTTGAAATTAAACATGTCCATCTCTTACCAGCTATCTGATTTTGGGTTTTGTAAAATGAGAGTTTTAATTGCAGTTTTTCAAAGCTATAAGCCATACATTATAGGCTGTCATTAGTTAGCAGTTACTAAAAGCATTAACAGACGGTGTCTCCATAAAGTAATATAACACAAACACCTTGAGTTTGAGCAAGATTTCTGACCACCTTGGATTTTCTTTTGGAACTCTGATCCAAGAGATCCTTTTGCTTTCTGTACTTTTCCCACAAAACTCCTGCTTCATAACACTGCCCTTTGATTCATGCTCTGTTTCTGCCACCCTTAAAACTTTGATCTCTTGCCCTTCGGAAGCTGAGAACTCTATCCAGGTAAGCTAGATGACAACACTTGGTTTCCAAAATCAATTAATAAACTTTAGTTCATTGTTGCTGATTCTAAGGAAATACAAAAAAACATTTTTTTCCAAACAAAATCCACCATAAACAAAGCTTGCCTACATTTCACACAGCTATGCATTAGGAGCAATTGAATACAAGGAAGGCACTGAAGAAAAGGAAGCTACAGAATGTTTTCATGAGAAGAAATGGCAAAACTTAGTGGGGGACTGAGAATGTAAGTCCTTGAACTGAGACTGATTGGGAAAAAAAATTATGAAAAGATTGTCTGCCTGAATAATAGAGTAACTAGCGACCTTGAACACAGGAGAGTAGAATAGTAGAGAAACAATGAAATCTTTTTAGAACAGAGAATAATACTCATAAGAGGCAGTTTTTAAATGAAAGACAGAATGTTCTATAATAGAAATATTGGGGGCCTGAACCACCTTGCAATTCATAGAGAGGGGAACACCAGTGGCCTTGCCTAGAAGCCCATGGCTAAGAGAAGGAAGAGTAGCTTAAAATAAGATTATTAATTTCCTTGGAAGGAGGCCAGTATGACAACCCTTTTCAAAGCTTGGCCAGATTCTTACAAGATCACTGTGAACAATGAAATATAGTGAATATGCAAAAACAAAAGCCAAGGCACATATGGTGACACTCACAAGATGTTGAGTTGTTTGTTCTTTAAAATAAAAACACCTTGTTATCCTGCCTGCCATAGACTTTGCAATATTTTCCCTGATTAATGAAGGAGTTTTCATCCAACTTCAGGCAAGTTCAATTGAGCATGAGATATTACTGTAGGACTTTGACAGTAAAAATGATAAATATTAAGTGATAGCAGAAAAAATGATGATTTTGTAGGCTTCTATTCAAATATAGCTTGGGCAACTATGGTAGACATTTTTGTTTCAGTTGACGCAGTATCCCTCCACTCCTTTGGGGTGCTCTGTCCTTCTTCTGGGTACCCACCTACCCTTTTGGGGAACTGCTGGCCCTTTTCATAGGAGCAGGTGGGATTTCCAGGCAAAGACTCCATGCAATGATTGCCCCCTTTCCTCGCTTTTCTGAGTTGGTGATGGGAGTTTGTCTTTTTCCTTTGGTCACAAGCTTTAAGAGAGTGACGGTAGACCTGCTAGTGGAAAAGGTAAGCTTAGTTTTTGTTGTCATCGTGGTTGAAAAATCTTTGTGGCAGTTTTGCCTAATGAGTTTTCTGAAAAAAATGTGGCCTAATTAGTTAAAAGGGAAGGGCACAAATGCATGTTTGAACACTCACGTACGAATGACATGAAACTTAGAAGGATGATGAAAACATATAGTAAGTATGATTATTAAAAATCTTGGAAAACCAAAAAGAATGAATACTACTAGCAAGATGAAATTAAAGAGATTGTTCCTTGAAAAGAAGGGCCTAGAGCTGTATGTCAAAGGAGAGATTATAACTCTTATCTTCCATGGTATGGAGGTTTATCTTATGGACGAGGCACCAGACATTTAAGAGTAAACATATTATTTTATATGTTTGTATTCACTGATCATATCTACAGCTACAGCTTTAATAAGCACTGATGATGGCTGTTATCTATTGCTGTGTAACAAACTACCCCAAACTCAGTAATTTAAGGCAACAACCATTTTATAATTTTGTGGCTCAGGAATAAAGCCAGAGTCTGCTGGGTCGTCTTCTGTGGCACATGATGTCAGTAGCTCACAGACCTGGTGTCTTAAAGGGACGACTTGACGTCTGGGTGTGGCTGTGTACCTCTCCACCTCCAGGTAGTAGCTGAAGTACAAAAATTTAAACAATATAGAAATCATCTGGGTTTTGAAGTTTTCATTCAAACCCAGCTAATATTAAATCTGGGATATGAGTCTGTATAGAGATACATCTTTTATTTCCTCTTTAACTTCTTCCATTGTTTTTGTTCTTTTGATGTGTTGTATGTTTTGTTGGGTAAATTTTCATCATCTACATTTTTCCAAAATGGCATTTATATTATCCAATATGACGTTTTATATTTTTGTGTTATTTGTTAATTCATAAAATGAACCCATTTTAAAAGTACAACTCAATGAATATATCTCTGTGTGTACACTCACATAACTAACAACTAGAACAAGATAAATAATGTTTCTATCATCCCTAAAAGCCAATAGCCTTTAGAGTCAATGACCGCCCATCTCTTGGGATATAATTAAATTTCAGATTTCCATCATTATAGATAATTTGTGAGGATTGTGCTATCATTGTGAATGATGAGGAAAGGCAAACAGTCGGACAGGCTTCTCTTCATGATTCCAGCCCTGGAGTAGACTAGAAGTCCACAGCCCACTCCTCAATCGAGGCCACTGGTTGTGGAGATTCACCTATGAAAAAGCCCGAACGTGGCCCTAAGCACCATCAGACCCGAGGGAAGCCAGCGGCTTCGTGGTGGTCAGCTACCTCGTATTCAGGCTTTGATGCCAGTCCCAAAGTCATTTCCTATATCCCCTTCTTGAAGATTCCTCTAATTTCTGCTGGTGATAAATTGTGCCTGGGTCTTACTAAAGACCTAATTGCTGGTAGAAAGTATCAAAGGCAACGCACGGAATAAAATGGTTTTCTGGAATTTCACTCTTCCCAGTTTTGCTTGCTTTGTTTTGCCGTTATTGTTGTAACATTTAAAATACACTACAGCTCTTCCCCTTCTTTCTTTGAACCTACTGACAATGTTTAAATGGCTGTAAGAAAATTCCCCATTTCTAGGTGATTATAAGTAACAATGGTTGCCACATGGGAGGAGGGCTGGGGGACTGGGTGAAAAATGCGAAGAAATTAAGAAGTACACATTGGTAGTTAACAAAATAGTGACATGATGTAAAAGTACAACATATGGAAGATAGTCAATAAAATCATAGTAACTATGTATGGTGCCAGGTGGGTGCTAGACTAATCAGGGGGATCACTTAGTAAATTAAATAAATGTCTAACCACTATGCTATAAACATAAAACTCATATAAAAATATTAAATGCCAACTGTAATGAAAAAACAAAAAAATGTAATTTAAAAAGTAGAAATGTTTTTAAATCTAAAAAGAAAAGAAAAAGAAAACTCCTCCATTTACTTAGCAAGACTCTTGCCAAGTGAGGCCAGAGATTGAGGGTCAGAGGCAGCCAGTCTGTGTGTGAGGGGTGTGAGGGGAAAAGGTAGGATGACAGTTTTCCCAGCAACCCCCTCCAAACTACGTCCCAGTCCCTCCTGCTCCCAGCCTTCAGTTTTTCTGTAACTCAGGTGGGGAAATCCATCAACCAACTTTTTTGCTGGTGCTGATTTACAGACTTTGTAAGCATGGGCCTACTTTTCCATTAGTTTTGTCTAAACTGTTTTCTAGTTTTCAGAGTTTCTTCAAAGTTTTTAGTCTGTTTGTGGTATTCTGTATCATTTCCCACAGCTGTCACGACATTTTTTGTTTGTTTTTTATTTCTTTGTTCTTGCATTTTAATGTACTTTCAGGATTTTGATAAGGAAGTGAGGTAACTATAGTTATTTAATTTCCCAACTTGAACCTGGAAGTTTAATATCAATATATTTTAAAAACTAATGTAATAGGACCCCCCCAAAAAGCAAATGCCCCATTAGGAGCAATTATTTTGATATATTCAGACTTTTCCAGAAAATGCTCAGCTCTTGTCCTTTTGAATTAGAAAAAAGGATCATATTGGATTTCATTTAATCAAAGTAGTCAACCAATTCTTAGAAAAAAATATACTCAAAGAAGTTTACCAATATTTCTCACACTTTTGGAATCTTTAAGAACTCTCCAAAGGAAGAAGAGCTGATTCAAACCTTCATTTTCATCTCCTAAAACTCACCAAAGTAAGCAGTCTCTTACCTTGTATCAAGTTTGTCCTTGATTTTCACACCACAAAAGATTAAAGATAATACCACTAATTATGATATTTAGAAAAAGCCCTTCCTGAGAATGATCTGCAGCTGGTATTGTACTATATAAAGACTTTGAGAAATAGCTTTGATAATTTATACTCATTAACAGGAGAATGCAGGAGATTAAAGGTAGCAAGGGTGAACAGTCTCTCATTTTTGCAAAACTTGTGAAACCTTTTATTCACCTACTAAAGCCGTTATTATGTAGTAATAAAAAAGGAGGTGTGCTTCATATATGAGCTCAGAGAGGGAATAAAGACACAAGGAGCTATTTTCTCTCAAGAGATCTGTAGTGTCATAGATTAAAGGTGGAAAGGGAGCCATCATTTATAACAGCTCACATCTCCAAAGGATATTTAGTCACAAATTGATTAGAGTTGGAAATGAACATGATTCAGTTGGTGGGAACATTACCGAAGTCCTTTAAAGTGTGATGGGAAAGATGAAAAGGAGGCTCACTTAGCCTTTCCTTTGCACGCAGACTGAGATCAAAAAGCCCAATGTCCCATTGATAGCCCTAATGAGCCTGCACTTCTCTTAGCTCTTCAGTTATTTCCAGTGATTTGGTCTGAAAAACCTGACCATCGCTTTGCTGGAGGCAGCATCCCATATCCCAAATTTGAGGAGGTGGGGTGATATGATTGAGTTTTCCAAAATGGCAATGTAAATGAGTGACACTCACTCAGCAGAACCTTTTATTTCTCCCCGAATACTTGCTTCATCGCCATTGGTACTTATCCCAGAGTCTTTCCCCGCATCTTCTGCTTCTCACTTCCTTTCTCACCTCCCGTCAAATCTACCAGCAAAACGTACTGGCTCTACTCTGCGTCTGACGTCTCTCCCGGGCCACTTCAGCGCAAGTACAACGAATGCATGTCCGCTGCTGTCAGGCTTGGTATCTCAGTCAGCAATGGGGAGCTCAGAACCACGTTGCTGGCCACGTCAAAGAGATGAAATCAACTAGTAAAATGGGGCCAATGAGAATTTCTGCTTTTGAATGTAATTAAAAGGAGTAATAAATTCAGAGAACAGTCAATCGCAGAAGTCAAAACTCCTTTAAAAATTGAAATCTCTATTTCTCCAAAGTTAAATTTGTTTCCTTTTACATTTCATCAAAAAAGTGGAAGACTCAACAACTCTTACTTTATTTATTTCAGACGTCGAGTTCACCGTTAAGACACCGTGGGGCAAAACCCTTTATACATGAGGGTAGGTCTTTATAATCACTCTTTGAATCCTTAAAATCACCCTTTGTGAAAGACAGAATTCATTGGTTCACTCCTATGAAAATTTCCACATTCATGTCCTCCCATCTCCTGTGGGTTCCACAATTTCCAACATACACCATTATTTTATGTACCATTAGGAAAGGAAACAATGCCTAAGATGAGGTAGAAAGCTAAGTTATGATAGGGCTACGTGCTCAATGCAGAAACAAACAAGAAAGGTATTTGCCTTTCTTAATATTGGCACTGGGTGAAGAAAGGAAAAACTATTTCTGGGAATTTAAACCATAAACTGATAATAAAGCAAGTTTGCAATCTAAATTCTCACTATCAGCACTGCACATCCTCATCAACTCTTACTATTTGTTGACTTTTTAATAGTCTTAATAACTGTTCTGACTGATGTGAGGTGAAATTTCATTGTGGTTTTGATTTGCATTTCCCTGATGATTAGTGATGTTGAGCATCTTCTCACCTGTCTGTATGAGAAGCCATGTGTATGTCTTTTAGGGGAATATCTCTTCATTTCCTCTGCCCATATTTTGACTGGATTGTTTATCATTTTGTGATTGAGTCATAGGAGTTCATTATATATTTTTTATATCAACCTCTCATCAGAGATACCATTTTCAAATATATTCCCTCATTCAGTAGGTTTTGCAGGTGCAGTCACTATTGAAAACAGTACCAAGATTCCTCAAAAAATGAAAAATATATTTGCCTTTCAACACAGTAATCCCACTCCTGGGTATTTGTCTGAAGAAAACAAAAACATTAATTCAAAAATATGTGTGTACTTCTATGTTCATTGCTTATGATAGTCATTTAGTTCTGACTCCTCTCACTTTTCCTGGAGACCAAAAGGAGCAAATAATGAACATGGGAGAGAAACTTCATAAAACACATCAGTAGAGAAACGAGGAGACAGAAGGAACCTTAAAATTCCAATTGCATGTCAGTGGCGCCAAAGGCAGAGCTGAACCACAAGCCTGTGCTGGAAGTTTCAGAGGTGCCTCAAGGAAGAACAGAAGAATGGAAGCAGGCAGAAGAGCTCAGAGATCTTGGAAATCTCCCATAACAATTACCTTCCAGAAGGAAAAGAGCCTGCTAGAATAACTTCAAATGGACCAAAGACTTAATGTAAAAAAAAAAAAAAAAAAAAAAATTAGACTACACAAGCTCTAGGTAATAACATGGATTCCTTTATAAACCTGAAATGACGAAGATCTTTCTCACTATGACTCAAAATTCAGAAATGATTTTAAAAGTTTAGTAATTTGATTACATGCAATAAGACAGTTTCTTATAAGTAACAAGATATCTCACACGCTATAAGAAATAGGTTGTCCCAGTGGAAAATACCTGAGCAGCTAGAGGAAGTAGAATCTTGGAGGTTCCTGCTTTCTGTGTTCTATCTCAAAATTTTTTGCCTAGCCAAAAATCACCAAGAGTTTCTCCTGTATTTTCTTGTAGAAGTGGTATAGTTTTTAGTTTTACCTTTAGGTCTATAAGCTAATTTGAGTTCATTTTTATATATGGTGCAAAGTATGGCTTTAGGTTTATGTTTTTGCATACAGATATGCCATTGTTTCAACACCATTTGTTGAAAAACCTATCCTTTCTTCATTTAATTATCTGGACCACTTTGTTGAAAATCAATTGCCATATATTATGGGTGGTTCATTCATTTTTATTGCTGTATGGAATTCCTATGTATGAAAATACTTTACAATTTATTCTTTTGGGTTATTTACAGTTTGTGGCTATTTTGATAAATGTTGTGAACATTCATGTACCTGTTTCCTGTTGTGAATGCCATCAACTGAAGTCATATACAAAAACATCTGTATTTTTATCCAACTATATAGAAAATAACCCCCACTGCATGATTTTTCCAATCTTCCAATCTATTTAGTTCAATCTTCAGCAATGTTTTCTGTGTCTCTGATCATATTTGTTGACAAATGGAAGGAATATGTTTTAGTTTGTCGCCATATCGTACTAACTTTTTTTTATTATGGCAGGAAGAATTAAGTGTTTTCCCAGTAATATTTGACTTGTTGTATTCACTCTTAAGTAAGAAATTTAGGACACTTCGAATCATTTTTATTGTTAGGTTTAGTTTTAAAAGGTTAGCAGGTGAATAGAATATTGCAAACTTTAAATATTGTTGAAAATTACATTCAACATTTTTGGAAAAAAATTATAGAGGCTTGCTGTCATGCTCAAAATATCTGAATTTTCCATCTTGCTAATTTTTAGTTCTGGTTAATATCTCAAGGTCAATGTATAACACGAGAACAGGTTTTTTGTTAATGATAGTGGATGTAATTCATATTTCTAATAGTCTTTAGAATTTGGAGCTTGTATGTGCTTCTCTTCCTTTCATACTTGATTAGATTTTCATTCTTTTGACCTCATATGGTGACTGATGAAGCATTCATTTGAGGAAGCAGGAGAAGAGTCGGCTCAGCCATTTTCTTGTTCGTTATGCTTTCATTGTTAGCAACATCTTCAACCAGCATTTCTTATTTAATTAAAATCACAGGGTATTATCTTTACATTACTTAACTGAGCACTCTCATACTGCAGTGTGTTGCGATAGCCTGAAAGTGAAGTAATGAGTGAGTTCACTCTCTAATATCCATCCCCTCCGCACCCCCCTCACCCCCACTCCCCACAAGCCAGGGGGATTAAGGAATCAGGGTATCCCTGAGACAGACAGAGCAATTTGCCTTTGTTAGGGAAAGAAAATCAGAAACGAGAAAGCCTCAGAGTCTCAAGCCCTACCCCACCATCTTTTTCTTTCCCCTAGTGTATTTCTCATTCCATATTTTTCTTTCTGCTGACTTATTTTTACTACTTGAGGATGCTCATAGCCAAACATGATCACCTCAAGGCTTCCAAATTTTATGTTCTCAATTCAGGGGCTCAGTTAAGACAATCTAGAGTCATCATCCAAATTTGCAGGAGCCAAATTCCAAATAGCTGAACTTGAGTCAGAGGCCCTACCCCGGTGCAATCAACTCTGGTTAAACCCATGATTATAGGTGGGTGGGAGAGATTCTCAGCGAAGGGAATTTGGGCCTGGCAAAATATTCTAAAGTGTGGCTTTCACAAATGGCCCTAGCAAATGTACCCTGATGCAGCCAATTCACTGTAGGAATGGTCTCTTCCATCCTTTGGCTATATGACTTCTTCTCCGTGGATGGGGCTGGAATAAAAACACTAACATTTGTTTCTGTGGTTTGCCTTTTTCTTCATTCTGTACCTGACCACCTAATTGACACATTTGTCCATCATTAACTGGTGAATGCATTAAATCAGGTTGTAATTAATCCTGCTAGCCTCAGAGCCTTCTCCTCTTTATGGTAAGCTTGCATGTCTTTGTTCTACTTCATCATATGTTGACTTTACAAATTAACTTTCAGAAGGTAGTATTATTCCCTCACTTTCAAATTTGTTGTACACGTAAATCCTCAAGGGGTTCAGAGATATTGAAGTAAGAAAGTACTGCAAAGTAGTTAAGAAATACAATACAGTTTTCCTGGGGGAAAAATTCATGTCATTTCTTGAAGGTGAAAACTAAGGGAAAAAAAAGAATGGAAATCAAAAACTCACTTTAAATAATTATGATAACCCATATACTATCTATGCTCAACGTTCAATATGGGATATATAGAAATAGATACAGAGATCACATTGGAGCTAGAGGTGTAAATGGACATAGACATAAAGCATAAGCTCAGAACCAGTAGGAGCCACTGTATATGGATTCCTTTTACAACACCAGGATAACTTGACAACCACAAAAGCTAGATTTTCACCATGACAGAGGCACTTGACAATGTAGAAGGAGCTAATAACCCACCAAAATTTCTGCTTTGGTTTTTTATCTTGTATCAGAGCCAAAAGACTCATGGCCTTGTTCAAATAGAAGAACAAAAAGTGATTTTCCCTTCTTTGTCACAGAATTAAATGACAAATAAAGCATTTGACTCTATAGACTTCAGTCTAAAATGGGGAGTGGGGAGAGAAAAACTATTTTGTCTGTAGACAAACAGGGAAGATGGGGAGAGACTTCAAGATTTTGGAGCATTAAAAGTGATGCAAAGCCCATTTAATGGGCACCCCTAGAGCTTTTTTTTCCCATGCACTGCAATTGATTGCCATGAGATTATGATGCCATTAAAATTCACTCTGCCCATAAACTAATGCTGCAGAAAATGCTGACGTTTATAGCAGTTCCTACAAGGGACATATTTCAGTGTGAAAGTAAGTCCTAATGTAAGAACTTTATCTCAGTAAAGCAACATCTAGGAAGTGGGGTGGTGGGAGGAGGTGCAAGAGAGGCTGTCCAAGAGTGCTGGGAATTTTATTTCTCTCAATAATGGGTATATGGATGCTAAATTTCAAAGACTTTTTAAAATAAATCTATTGGCCTTTGACAAAATCAATCCAAACCCCATAAACCAGGAAGTCATCCACTTGATATTAATGAGCCCACATTTGCATTTATTTGTCTCTTACACTAGACAAACTATTAATTTCATGTTTATGCTTCCTTTGAAGTCTGAATGCTCATAGATAGATGGCCTCATCGAATCTCCTGCTGTTACATTAATATTTCGCTATAAATGATAAATTTTATCATTTTCTACAACACCCCTTTTTACTTTAAGAAAGCTGTGAAAATACAAGCAATAAGTCTTAAGGCCTGAAAGCGGAGCTTTTTTTTTTTTTTTAACACTCTTCAGCAGGGATCATTAAAATGGTGATATCTTTAACATCACGATAACTTTGATGGCCTCTAGAACTTGGAAGCCAGATGATGTATACCCCATCACTAATCAACTTTGCTTCAATAAAAGAAGGTTCAATTGGCTAGAGCTGACACACAGGTCCATTTTTGACCAACACTCAGTGTCTAAAGTTTTTTCAAAATTTATCTGACAATAGTTTAGTTCCTTTTTTGCCATGGTACATTTTATTTTATTTTATTTTTTAAGTTTAAAGTTTCTTTTTTTAATTTCTTTTTTATTGTTAGACTTATTGGGGTAACATTTGTTAGCAAGAATCACATAGGTTCCAGGCATACAGTTCTACAGTGCATTGTCAACTTGTATAATAAATTCACCACCCAGCGTGAGTTCTCTCTCCACCACCATATATTTAGCTCCCCCTCCCTCCTCTCCCATCCCCTCCCCATTTTTCCCCAAATAAACATTAAACTATTGATAACTTAGTTTCAAATATGAGCCTAATTCATTAGTTTTAAAAGGAAAATATTTTGAAAGGTTTGAGGAGGGTGATCTTGCTTGGCAGGATAGAGGAATGAAAAAGTACCAGGTGAGAAGGCAAGGAGTTCTAGATTGAATAGATTGGTGCCAAATAGCATGCAATGTATCATGTTATGGAGATGATCAAACTCAGTTCAGTTATTCTGTTTGATAATAATTGTAATGATGATGAAGATTATGAAGATGATGATGATGATGACCACTTATTGACCCCTGCCAACGTGTCAGACACTGAGCTCAGCTCTGCAGCCTCCTCTCAACAACCTGGAGAGGTAGTTGCTACTGTTATTCTCAGTTTATAGATGAGGGAACTGAAGGGAACAAAGGGGTAAATAGTTTGTGAAAGGTGTAACTACTCCAGAGAGTGATAGGTCTATTGGCCTCTTTGTCACTTTGCTGTTACAGTCAGGTTCACCAGGATCTCCCTGGAATTATCCTACAAAAGACTGAACTTTTTCATTTAGATCTATAACTGACCTTTTTAATTCTGCATTCATAGTAGAAGTAAGAATTTCATAGTTAGGAATTTCCCGGCGATTAACTTTGGTGATATCACCTAACGTCACAGCCTGAATCAGATGCATGGAAGAACTGAAACATTGACTGATAAGTCTTTGGACCAGGGTGTTTTATTGAAACATTCCCTTTTTGCACATTTTCCCCTTCTGTCCTTCAAGTAGCCTTTTTCCCATTAATAACAGAACTCCACAAATCCAGCCTCACCCACAGACCCTCATCCACCTTTGTCAGATTCCTCCCACTGCCCTCCTTCACCCCTACTTCCTAAATGTATTTGTTCTTTGCTTACATATACAGTCTTTGCTACAATTCACGTTTTGCTTTGATGTTTCATTAAAATTAATGTGTAGCTTTTTATATTTCTTATAAATATGCATTTATATCCAAGTGAGGTTGTTTTTTTTATTAATATTACACATTTTGTTTGAGCAGAGAATGGGCAGGAATTCTATCTTTGACCAAAATCCTTATGTTCAAACCAACTTAATAAAAGAAACTATTTGCATTAGCTAAAATATCATCATAATAAAAGAGTTTATAAATCATTATGATACCAGATATTTGATTTGACTTTTTCTTTTTACTCCTGAGCCACATCTGTGATTAAGGACTACAGTAAAATGTTTAACATGCAAAAGTAAGCTTTGTTATTTAAAAAAAAAAGGCCAGCAATGAGAAAGGCGGCTCATTCGTGAAGTATCTAAGACATCTTTCTCATGGAAATAAGTGGTGCAGGTGCTGGTGAACTAGACTGGTCCTCAGAGGAAGATGCAAAGCAAGGACATATTAGAGTGCAGCCAAACATCCTGCCCACAGGGTGGCTACAAGAGCAAGTAGGTTGAGTGTGTTGCTAACCAGTGATTTGGGTGAAGGAAAACGGTCAACCACAATAAGAAACAGTGAGAAGACTCATTGAGGGTCTTTGATATCTAGCTGATCTCCACTAGCAGCAGTTCAAGTGTATTGAGGTTTATTGGATGCAGGGCACTCGTTTAAGTGCTTCACATTTGATCCCACAACTACCCTTAAGTAGACACTATGAGTGTCCCTATTTTACAGACAGGAACGGTTAAGGGTCTGAGATGATAAATGACTTGCCTAAGGTCACACAGCTACTGAGAGACGAAGCTGGGATTCAGACACCAGGAGTCCCCTCTTTACTGAAGCGCTGCAGTTCTCTTTTAATGGTCACAGAATAACCCCAGGAAGGAAGCCTGTTTTGATGTACTACATATAGTTACTGTGATTATCTATTTTTTTAAATTTCTTTTTTTGTTGTTGTTAAATTTATTGGGGTGGCATTGGCTAGCAAGACTTACATAGGTTCCAGGTGTACAATTCTACAGTGCATCGTCTATGTGTTGCCTTGTGTGTCATGATTATCTGTTTTAATAAATTTTCTCTTTTTCTGCTTTTTTTAACAGATAATTGAGGAGAAAACCAAGACAATCCCTTGGCTAATCATGGCTGCAATTAAATCCAGTGTTTTTAGGCCTACACACTCTAATGAAGGCCTGTCACATAACTTCCCACTTCCCAGTAAAGCATCTAAGAGGAAATAACAATCTTTTGAGCAATGGGCATGCTTTCTTAAACATGAGAATGGTACCAAAATAGCCCAGGATCCTGGATGGAATTCAAACAACTTAGTCTCTAAAAACTGTTTAGTTACCTCCCTTCTAAGCAGCTACACTAGGGCAAATTGGTCTGTCTGTGACCAGAATTAATCAGATTGGATCTAAGAGAGTTCTGTAATACAGATCTGATGCTTTGGGGGACAATGAGGAGAGTGAAGAATTTTGGTACTGACCAAAGAGCCTTTCCTTTAATTCCTTTTTTTATTAGCCCTTCATGTTTCTTCGCTTTAGGGAATAACAGTTGCCATATTTTTATTAACAATGAGTAGAATATTAAAGAAGATATTAGCACAACATGAGCTGGAAATGTTAAGAAATTTCCTTAGAAAAGATAGGATAGGAGCTGGGCTTGAAAGATGGGGACATACACTAATTTACCCACTAATTGAAGACCCATGTATTCAGTGGACTAATTGCCAAGGTCTTGTTGCAATGCTTGGTTCCAGATAGAGTGTTTTCTTGATGTTGGTTACATGGCCATAGATCAGTTGTGCCCAATAAACCAAGAACTACCACAAACAAATCATTTTCTGGGGTGGCAGGGGGGGGAACTGGTTTCAAAACATAGCAGGGAGCTTCGCATTGCTGTCTGACTAATTACAGACTAAAAGAAAACTGATTGTAAGTGAGTAAAAAATTTAAAGTAAACAAGTAAAAATTGAAATAATAACTTTAAGTAAGCATTGGAATTTCCACAAATACTGATAGTTACACAGATTTGCATTTGCCTCCACAGCAATGTAATATCTCTAGAGGAATGAGGCCTTGGGGGCTTAGATGCTCAACTAGTAGAGGAGTGGCTTTTCTGTCCAGGTCCTGCCTTAAGCCATTAATACTTCCCTAGTGTTGTCCTCAAAGCACAAGCTCTTATTGGTCATCACTCTTCGTGGGTTCCCAGCCAACATGAGACAGTGACCTCACCTATATTTCCCCCTTTCTCACTAATAATACGATTAAATAGATGCAGTAACTGAGAGCTTCTTTGATTTGTTACCTCCATCCACTGTCTTCTTTTCTTACCACCCATTTCAAGTTCTCCATTGGATTCCTGATTCTGGCACCAAGGCTGAAATTCACTTTATTTCATTCACTTTGGAGAGAGAAGTAGAGAATAAAAAAAAAAAAAAAAAAAACATTTAACTTTTTATAAAGAAAGAAATGTTAACCCACAAAGCTCAGTGGCTACACAGGAGACGAAGCCCTTTTTTGTTCTGTAATAATTACCTGGAGAAGCAGGTGCCATGGTGTTGGGGAAGGTGGCAGCACAGGGCTCATTGTGTGGGAGGTGGATGAATATGTCAGTACCTGTGCCACCAGAACCTGCTCTGTGCTCAGAATGGTGTCCATTGTGCCCATTTGCTAGAAGGACTCAGGCTCACCAATGGAAAACGCTCGCTCTCACCTGCCCCCACCCTCCGCTTTGCCGTCCAAATCTACCGTTGTGGATACAAGGCGGACCTCTGGCATTCGGGGTCCTCTTGCCCTGTACTTCTGAAACAAAAGCTATTGTACTGCACCTTGAAAGCGGGGACACAGAGAAATAAAGCAGCCTGAAAGACTAGCCTGAGAGGGGGAGTGTGAGCTCCATTTAAAGTTAAAAACCCATGGAAAACAAAACACTTCCGATTAAGAAATGGGCTTTCATGCCTTTGTGTACACACATATGCGTATTCGTCAGAACATTTCATCCAAACGTTCGTGACAAAAGCAAGTGACCTGTCCTTGCTTTCAGAAGCCAAGAGAGGTGTAGCTGGAGAAGAAGGGCAGAAAGGAAGGAATTCTAAGCTTGCTAGATAAAGCTTGTTCTAATTAATGGGCTCAATACGGAGCAGGGAAGGAGGAAAGGTGTCTTTTTACTAAGAAATGGCAGGCAAGGAATCGAATGTGCTTCATGCCTCTGTACAAAGGAAGGATGCAAACAGAGCATTTATATACAGGGCCCCCCTTTTGGGAGAGAAATAGCAGAAAGCAGGAGGAGTCTGGCTTTCACTGAGGAAAATTGGGTGTGCACCAAAGCTGCTAAAGGCTGATGTGTTTGGATTTGTCAATTGACTGTCAATCGCCACATTCATTTGAGAAGCCCAAGGTGCTTTGCAAATTTGTGTGCCATGGGGGAAAATACTGAACGTGCTCCTTATATCTAGAGCAACCTTGTGCAATACATGAACCTGACCCTGGCTTTGGGCATCCCACGTGCTGCACACACACCCCAGGCAATTTAGATGTGGCCTTTCTTAAATCTGTCCAGGGCAAATCATCTCATAACTTCCCCCCATCATTCTCTCTGGTCCCAAACTCACCTCCATTGCTTCACTCATACTGGCCCTTCTGACTGATACTCCTTTCCTCTCTTCACCTACCGAGCTCTTATTCAATGCCTCATAACTCAGTTTTAACCAACACCGTGCCCCCCCAACTCTAAGACTGGATGAGGTGTTTCTTCTCCCACAGGGTTCTCCCTTAGTTCTAGCAGAGAACCTACCAGACTTTATTGCAAGTATTCCCTACTCCTTTGGGAGCTGCTGGCTTCATTTCAGCCCCATAGTCCTAACAACATATGAAGGACTGTCCAGAAAGTATTCAGCCATGTAATATGAAAAATAGAGGCATTTATGGCTGGATTTTTCTTTCAGACAGCCCTCGTATGTAGTAGATGACAAAAGCCCATGTTTAGTAAATATTAGATGAATAAACAACTGGTGACTGAAAAGTATTATCCCAGTTCTAACTCTCTTTATGCCATCACTTAAAGTCAACAAAATCAATTACTGGCTCACTTTCTTCAGGACCAAAGTGTCCCCTTCCACAGGCTACAGAACAGAGCACACTGAGGGTCACCCTTTGGTAGCTGCAAGCTAAGCTTATCTACTATAAGCAAGACCCAATTCAGGACCTTTCATAATATGACCTTCATCTGCCTTTCCAGCTTTATTTCCTATTCAGCCAACTCTCCAAACAACTAGACTCTTTCTGGTTTCCTGTAACAGCCGTTTTATTCACACCTGGGCTCACGTTCTTCCAGCCTGCCGAAAATTTCCTCCCCTAGTCACTTCACACCTGAAGTCCCTGGGATTGACCAGTTCAAAAAATAGAACTCCCCTCTGATTTCTCATCAAAGTGTAATAAGAATTTGTTGAAATAGTGTTTGTGATCATCACTATGCCTTAGTAGATAAAGAAAGAGAGCAGAGTGTTGATTTGTTTATATGGGCCAAGTATTGCAAAGAATCCAAAGTAACAATTTTATACTGGGCACCGAGTACTTACACAAGATTATTGCAGTTCCAGTGTTCTACCAAACGCACTAAGGCAGATAAAGCAGTAGAGCCTCTGACATTTAGACCCCTGCTTTTACTAGGTGGGCCTAGGTATATAACAGCCAATGAGAAATGAGCATCAGCTTTTGGAATAACGACCCTGGGAAGAAAAACACAGTAAGAGATACGAGCCCTGGTCCCAAAGTGGCAGCCCTGTACCCGGTATCTGCAACCTGCGTGATTGGAATCTATGCTGAAGTCTCTGAAGGTGGACAGTCCCGCAGCCTGCAAGACCCCATCACCCTCATGTCTGTCATTAGCCACATCCATCCTGGACAAGACCCAGGGAGATTAGACAGAGTGCAGAGCTGTAGCTTCACTTCTTTCTTTGCTGCACCAACAAAGGGGGCTTATTTTGGTTTGGTTTGGTTTAAAGTTTCTGATATTAAGAGTATTTAATTAAATCGGGCCCTGTGGATGGGTTAGGGAGGAGTGGAGTAACAGGTTTCCTCCAGCCCTTAGCTCCCTTAGATACTCTTAACAACCAGCCTCATTGACCCGAGCTCCTCCATCCAGGGAGCTTAGCACTTAGGTCACAGGATGGCAGAGCTACCAACATCCCAATCCAATTCCTTTGAATCTGACTTTACACAGTCTGACTCCTTCTTAGGACAAGACATTTGACAGTGCATTTGAAAAGCAGTGTTTTCAAGGAAGACTATGAAATGTGATCTGCACATCCCACTTAACTGCCCAGAGTTATGGAGGCTCAGACAGTCCGTGGTCGGCTACTGTGCTGCGGCCAGTGACTGGAGACTTCAACTTTAAAGACTCTGTCCCTGTCTTTAAAGCAGAGGAAAACGGGTGTAGGGAGGGCAGGAGTCAGTGCGGGCAGCTGGAGAAAGCAGCATGCTACCTGTGATGACAGAGGAAAGCACCTGAATGGAACAAGACAGGGAGGACTTCCCTCAGGAGGAGGTGCTCCAGCTGAGCCCTGAAGGAGGACCTGGATCTTCCAAAGAGATGCCTGAAGCCCAGATATAGACAGGAAATGGCCATGTGTATCTTCTAGGAGCATCATCAAGTCTTCCAGAGTGAATTTCTGCTGTCTACAAGGAGGGAAGGAGGAAGAGGAGAGAGAGACAGAGGATAAAGAAGGAAGACGGGCAGAACAAAGAGAAAGGAGAATAATGTGCTCTGGGGAGCTAGCTACCTCCTCCCAGCATGCATTTAGCCATCTCCCTCCCCACAGCCAGGAGGCAGAGCCAACGTTTGACACATTTCCACTAAGTACTGAGTGTTCTTCCCCAAGCTCTTGTATCTGGTCTGGTCAATTCTGTTCTGTGGTTTCTGTAGTCAGCTCTACCATGCAGAAAAATGACACACTCGTAGGAAGAAGAGAAGTTAACTTCTGGCTGGAGATTCAGAGAGCGGCACAGGCCCTCTTAGAGTTTCTGTTCTTCACCCAACACGGGACCCTTGTGCATCAATGTTTCATTTTGTTCATTTCTAACCCTCAAAGCAGCCACATATGCTAATCTGAGTTATAAATGGAAGCAGAGATGCAATATACTGGGTTTTAGCAAAGTTATCTCCAAAGCAGTATTTTTCAAGTGAGTTTACAAAACTGAGCCTATATCCACAGCCATTCTCCTTTCCTTCTTGGATTTGGCATGCCACCAAAATCCTGCCCCTGAAGCTTCCTCACATGTGTCTACGTGATGGCAAAGCACCAAATGAAAACACAAATAATTCAATCTAAAGTCAAAGCCAATTCTGAATGATTTGTCTCAACAGAATTAACTGAATTTGCCAAATGCTCTGATAGTCTCTAAGTGTAATTACTCTTCATAATTTGTTGCAACACAGTCACTTGGAGACAGAAATGCTGAATTAATTGTATCATTGTGGTGACCTCTAGACTTTCTCCATTAAGACTGAGTTAATTTCTCAACATAGAAAGGTTCATTTTTTTGTACAGAATAATATCAGTAATAAACCCAGAGCGTAAGTGAGCAGTGTGCGCAAATAGCTGCTATCAAACAGCTGTGGGGACACACCCATGTTCTACTTAAATATAATTTATGTCAAGTACATTAATGGAGGATGTGATGAGTATTTGATTTGGTTTGGTTTGGTGGGCAAATAGCATACTTTCTTAAGAATTTGGATATGTATTTGTGACTACACAAAACTAATAAGTAAAAGCATTCACCCAGAGGGTCATTTATGAAGTCTTGATGCATTTATGGAAGACAGGCTTCTCCCCGGAGACACCTGGGGCCAACTGTTGTCAGAGGCACCCCAGATCATCCAAAGTCCTTCGGGCACGTGCTGATTTTGAAAACATCTCTTCACCCTTCAGACTTTCCCTGAATATGTGGACAATGGTTCGATAGTCCTGACATGGTCCAAGTCAATTCTTTGGGTCAACGCTTTGACCCCAATGGGTCTGAGAGGCATTTAGGACAGTGGCCTGGTGGTTCTGCTATAAAGAGCACTTTAGCTGAAAGTTTGAGCAAGAAGGTTGTTTCAGAGCATCATTCTACTGAAAAGTACATTATATTGTGATAGAAGTTATGTTATTTCTATTTATAAATTCTACTTAGCTCTAAACAGTAAATGTTAGTTTACATCAACAAAATTATTAATGAAAAGGATAAATAAGTAATAATATGGCTTTAGATATGATTTAAACATACATTTTGAAAGAATTAATCATTCAAATGTTACTGTATCAGATATTTATAAAAACTCAGGACAGGTTTGCAATCAGTGTAGTCTTCTTTAGAGAAATGTCTATTCAGGTCCTTTGCCTATATTTTAGTCAGGTTATTTTTTTTGTTCTTAAGTTTTATTAATTTCTTATATATTTTGGGTATTAACCCTTCATCAAATATATAGCTTGCAAATATTTTCTCTTATTCCATAGGTTACCTTTATATATATGTGTGTGTGTGCGTGTGTGTGTGTGTGTGTGTGTGTATAATTTCCTTTGTTTTGCAGAAAATTTTTAGTTTGATGTAGTCCCACTTGTGTATTTTTGCTTTTGTTGGTGGTGTTTTGGGTATCAATCCAAAAAAATCATTGCTAAGAACAGTGCCACGAACCCTTTCCCCTATGTTTTCTTCTAGAAGGTTTACAATTACAGGTTTTACATTAAGTTTTTAATCCATTTTGACTTGATTTTTGTGTATGGTGTCACTAAAGGATCCAATTTTTTTTTTTTTCCTGCATGTGGATTTCCAGTTTTCCAAACACCATTCATTGAAGAGAATTTTTCAATTGTGTGTTTTTGGTTCTGTGTTGAATTTTAGTTGAACGTGTATGTGTGGGTTTATTTCTGGGCTCTCTTATCGGTTCCTCTGGTCTTTATATCTGTTTTTATCCAATATCATACTATTTGATTACTATAGCTTTGAAATATAATTTGAAATCAGGAAATGTGATGCCTTCAGCTTTGTTCTTCTTGCTCAAGATTTCTCTGGCTATTCAGGATCATTTGTAGTTCCATACCAATGTCAGGATTGTTCTATTTCTGTAAAAAATGCCTTTGAATTTTGATAAAGATTACATTGAATCTGTAGATTGCTTTGGGAAGTATATAGAATTTGACAATATTAATTCTTCCAATCCATGAACACAGGGTATTATTCCACTTATTTGTGTCTTCTACAATTTCTTCACTTGATGTTTTAAAGTTTTTAATGTACAGATCTTTCACTTCCTTCATTAAATTTATTCATGAGTATGTTGTTTTTGATGCTATTGTAAATGGATTATTTTCTTAATTTCTTTTTTAAGATAGTGTGTTGTTAGTGTATTCAAATACAGTTAATTTTGTATATTGATTTTGTATTCTACAGCATCACTAAACTTTTTTATTATTTCTTTGGTGAAATCTTTAGGATTCTCTGTACATAAGATCAACTCATCTGCCAACAGAGACAGTTTTACGTCTTTCTTTCTGATTTAGATACTTTTTATTTCTTTTTCTTGCCTGATTGCTCTGGTTAGGACTTCCAACACTATGATGAATAGAAGTGGTAAGAGTGGGCAACTTTGTCTTGTTCCTGATCTTAGAGGAAAAGCTTTTATCTTTTCACTGTTGAGTCTGATGTTAGCTGCAGGTTTATTAAATATGGCATTTATCATGTTGAAGTACATATCTTCTATACCTAAGTTGTTGAGAATTTTTATCATAAAAGAATGTTGAATTTTGTCAAATGCATTTTCTGCATCTATTGAGATAATTATATAATTTTTTGTCCTTCACCCCACTAATGTGGTGTATCATATTCATTGATTTGCAAATATGAACTATCCTTGCATCCCAGGGATAAATCCCACTTATTATGGTATGATCGATCCATTGCATTGGTGAATTGCTACTGCCCTCTAGTGGTTATAAGATGATTCACTTTCCTCCATGAAAGTGTAGCCTGTGACCTGATTACATCCTAGGGGTGAAAATACTGACTTAAGGTCTCTCAACCACGTAAAAGGTGAGGTCTATTGTCACGTATAAGATGCCACACGAAGGGCAAAACAAAAAAGTGTAAACATTGGGTAAAATGTAGAACAAATACCTGGCTAATTTTAAACAGAGAATAAATAAATCTACAATTGCCATAAAAAAAGTTGACAATACCTTAAATTTATTAGTGACATAAAATAAGCCCAAATGATGGTTAAATTCTATGTACTTAGTAAGATTTCAGAATCCCCTTTGGTATAGCTCAGCATAAGTTAAGATTTTGAGTCAAAACTAAAACAGCTTCTAACTTACTCTTATTTCACAGTGGCACCTGTGTCATCTATTTTCATAATACTCACCACCTGGAAAACTTGTAAGATAAAGCTAAAGTACCACATAGAGGCAAATTTAAAACTTTAGATGCACTCTTTTTAATTTTGGAAAAATTCAAACTAAAGCAGAGAGAAGTATAAGTAACCTCTCTGTACTCCTTGTCCAACTTCAACTTTTATTAACATTTGACCACTTCATATTATTTTGGAGCAAAATATATCATATCATTTCATCCATAAATTATTTAGTGTGTATCTCTAAAAGGTAAGCATCACTCTCTTTTAAGCAAACCATAATTCTATATCACACCCAAAACAACTAATAATTCCTTAATAATATTTTAGTTAGTTAGTATCAGGATTCTAAGCAGTCCCTATATTGTATTTGGTTTATGTGTCTCTTAGATATCTTTTAAACTATAAACCTCTCTCTCTCTCTCTCTCTCTCCACCTACCTTTTTTTCTTTTCTTTCTTTTTTTTTTTTTTTTTTTTTTTTTTTTTTTTTTTTGTTGGTTCCCTGAGCGGGGATTGATCCCAGGCTGCTGCAGTGAAAGTGCCGAAGCCTAGCCACTACACCACCAGGGAATCCCTACTTTTTTTTTTCTTGCTAATGATTTGTTGAAGAAGACTGGTGTTTTCCTTAAAGAATTTCCACAGTCTGGATTTTATTGATTCCACCCCATGTGATCATTTAATATGTTCCTTGGTTCCCTGTACTTCCTATAAACTCTTAGATGTTGAGGTCTAATGCAATCAAGGTTTGGATTTTGGCAAGAATGTATCATAGGTGGTGGTGTGTACCACCAGGACATCAACTGAGAAGACATTAGAAGCCATTGAGGATCACTGCCCACCTTCATTTGATCATTAAGGGCTGCAAATGATCCCCTAAGTACATAATTCTTTATTTATTAACTAAAATTATTCTAAAAAGAACTTTCCATCATCAACTATTTAGTTACTGAGATACCTTTGGATAGAAAAAGTAGGATAAATACTGACATTCTCCTTTTAAAGGGATACTTCCATGAGGGATACTTTTAGTATCATTATGAGTTCATGCATTTTAATATACATGATATATTTCAATTCACAGTGGACAACATTTTTGATGGTCATGTTGTCCCATTCGGCCAGTGAGAATGAGCCCCTTTAATTAAGCTTCAGTGTTCTATTGTTATGACCCTAGTAGTCTTTTATAGTTTCTTTGTTATCTATTGTGACAGATGTTCCAGAATCATTTTGCACACTTTCTGCCCCAGATCTGGACTCAGCCATTCTTCAAGAAGCCTTGATTTATTTCAGTGGAAATGGTATTTAGAGAAATGCATTTTTAATGGACAAATTGGAAATAAATTAGTAATAAGGTCATTTCAAGAAGCTAGATGCAAATTTTTCTCTAAAAAGAAATGGAAAAATATTAAAGGTAAGGGCAAAAATTAGGAAATAGATAATGGTTCCTTGCAAAAACTAATAAAATTAGTTTCATAAAAATAAAATAGACAAACCTTTAACCAGAACTTTGACCAGACTGAACAAGAATGAAAAGGCAGAAATAAACAATATTATGGAGGGAAAGAAAAAAGACAAAACTACATCTGCAATAGAGACTAACAATCATAGTTTAATATTAAAAATAACTTTATCTTGCTATATTGGTAAACAATATATTAGAAAATTTCTTAGAAAAAAATATAAAAGCAAATTGAAGAATAGGAAGCTTAAATAAACCAAAATCCATGAAAGAAATTGAATTGGAAATCGAGACTCTTTCTCACTCCCAAAGACCTAGGACCAGGGCAGTTTGGTCAAAATGTTAAGGAATGTGTAAGGTGAGACTTTCACTTGTTCATGACCTTATCCTCAGTGACTATAAGAGGGCCTGGCACATAGTGAGTATGCAATAAATATGTGCTTAATAAACAATCTTGATAACACATAAACTGTTTCAAAGAATGGAAAAATGTGGAATGATGCAAATCAATTCATGGGGGAGGATAAGAATACTGTCAGAACTAAAATGAGACAAGGAAGGGAAGGAAATTATAGATCAATCTTATCTGTAAAACTAGATGGGAAAATTTTAGATAAACTATCACTAAGTTGAATACAACAGTATATCATGGTAAGATAGAACATATCCCAAGAATACAAGGAAATCTATTAATATAATGTATCACAATACCAAATTAAATGACAAACACTATGTGATCATCTCAATAAATACAGAAAAAGATTTGATGAAATTCAACACTTATTGGGGATTAAAAATAACTTTTAATAAATAGAAACAGAAAAGTATTTCTTTAATCTGGAACAGGGTATCAAAACCTAAAACAAGTAATATACTTAATTGTGAAACAATAGAGGTTTTCTCTTTAAAATCAAGAACGAGGCAAAAATGCCTGTATCATCACTTCTAACCACCATTACACTGAATACAAGCAGTTCAATTCTAATACAAGCGTAAGAATTGAAAAGAGGAAACAACACTGTCTTTATTTACAAATAATAGAATTCAGTAAGCTTGCTATAGACAAGATTTATATACAAAAATCAACTGAATTTCTATAGAATAGTAATAATTGGACAGAAAAGATAATAGAAAAAGATCTTACTTATGATGCCAAAATATTAAAATCTGCAAGGAGTCTTGGAATAAATAGTTGTGCTTTATGAAAAGAATGTTATAAAACATTATTGAAGTACATGAAAGGAGACCTGAATAAAAAAGAGATACTCCCCATTTATAGATAGGAAGACAAGCTCATACAGAGATCAAGTCTTCCTCAAAGTAACCCATAAATTTAATGTAATTCCAATCACTATCCCAACAAGGGGTTTTATTTGTGGTATGTGACAAGCTCATCCTTAAACTCACATGGAAGAGTAAAGGGTCAAGAAAATCAATGATGTCTAACAATAAAAATGAATTAAAAAAATAAAATAAAATAATATTGGCAATATTAAAAAAAATAAGGATGTGCATTATAAAAGGGTAGCATCAATTTAGTAACCATATAAATGTTTTTAATTTCTTGTTTATGCTTGTGAGTTAAAGTGTAGCTCTATAAATCAATAACAATACCTATGCAAAATAATACCTTGGAATATGTTAATAGGTTTTTATATTAAAATGTTCATGCATAAAATAATTTTACATAAAATGTCTTGCACCTTCTATCTATCTGTTTTGTGTTTTGTAATTATTTTTACACAAAATTTCTCATATCATAATACGTTGAAAATAAATGTAAAAATTTATTTGAAATATAAAAAACACGTACCTAAATATAAGCAAATAAAAAGTTGAATTGAAAAAATTTAAAAAAAAAAAGAAAATCAATGATGCATTGAAGAAAAGGAACAAGGTATGTGAGTGGGGAGATGGCAGGGGGACAAGGAAGGAAAGTCCTTGCCCCACCAGATATCCAACTTTATATAAAGCCCTTGGAATGAAGCAAGAGTGATTAAGTGATTATATTAAATTGCCAAGATGCACAAGCGAATCCATCCAACTCTGCCACTTACTGTCTATATGACCACGGGCAAAATCTTAGCTTCTCTCAACGACTTCTTTAGTACTGTCTGGAAATCATCTTTATATTTATATAATAACGTATACATCATGGATATGTTATATAAACTATAAAAAAAATCATTGATGTAAAATGGTCCTTTCAGTAGAAAATCATAGGGACATAATATAGGATATTTACATATACATCTGAAAACCAAAAATAGTAATTCAACTGTTAACAAGCTTTATTAAAATAATAATTGGGAAAATCGCACTTCCAAATAAATGTTTTGGTTTCTCCTGGTCTTTGGGAACCCTCTCTGCTCTACTGCCAGACCTATATCTCGTGTTTAAAAAACAAAACAAAATGAAAAATTCAGAGGTTCTTGACTGAGCCCTTTGCTCTCTCTAGATCTTAACTACCATCTTGTGCTCTGCACCAAGCATGATTCCTCACTCTCCTCTGAATCTAGAAGTCCTCACAGGTCTCTGTGCCCTGGGCACAAACACACATTGCTCAGTAAAATCCATGGTCCTTTCCCTGTAACCTGAAGACAGCCCTCATAGGAGGGAGATCACACGACCTATCTCCCCTGTGGCTATAGGCCAATAGATGCTCAGGGTAACAGGGATATTGCTATTTAACTTTAATTAGAAATAACTTTTTTAATACTAGAAAGTATTGCATGGAATTCTTAACAGTGGTTATAGATAATTTGATTTAATTTTACTTTTTTTTGCCTTTGTTTATTTCCCAAATTATCTGTTCTTCTATAATTAACACGCTATTTTATGAGCATAAAAAAAAAAAAAACTAAAAGTACTCTGGAGGCATACATAATATTAGATGATATAGATTATTTAATTTTTTAAAGAGAAAACTATATTGCCGTAGTACATCTCTTCCTCGCAGGAAGGGACCAATTAGCTTTATCTGAGTTTCTTGGGTAGGGTCTGGTCCACAGCACAGGTACCAACCAGGTTTCATTACCGATAATGTCTTCAGTTTCTTGCGACATAATTTTCCTCACCAGAGCCAGAATTAGGTCAGAGAAACCAGGACTTTGTTACTGAGGAACAAGAATTATAAATAATTCCTTTCAATTGTGTGAGTTTAAAACTTACGTGACATGCGTGCCTTCAACAGCACATAATAAAATTGAAGTTTTTAACTCAGAACATCCAGTTGAAGTAGGAGGCCAAGGCTGGCCAGTATTAGGATAACAACTAACATTTTATACTGCTTCTCTGAGGCCAAGAATTGCTTTTCACAGCTCTTGTCTTCACTAAAGTCGGTGATCAGAGTTCTATGAAATAGTCCTGATTGGAATAACTGGACCCGAGAAGTTCTTGACCCTTTTTTCCAACACCACACACGTGACCCATGATGTCCCCATGAGGGTCATGCTCTGAGAGCGTGCTGCAGTTATGGGCAGCAGCAAGATAAAGCAGACTACGGTTTATGCGTAGTTCCTAGCAATTCCTTTCTCTCCTTCTCAAGAAAGCACATTAAAGGCAAATAAGAGGCGTTTTACGAGGAAAATCCTGCAACTGCTCTCATTTTAAAAAGGATTAAATTGCTCAAAACTTTACACCTTTCTTACAGTAATCGTTACTGTCGCAAGATCACAGCTGTGAGTGCTGGTCTAAATATTTGGCTCCAGGTGTCAGCTCTTACAGACCCTGCATTCCAACGGCAAGAACCCCCTTTCTCTTCAGTAGTCACACGTTTCCAGAAAGAGCCTAGAACTGTCCCTCTTTCCCCCACACCTGCGGTGGTGGTGGTCAGTTCCAGCAGGCACCACAAATTTGTGTGTTGCTTGGTAACTCTCATCACGTTGTCCAAATTTAATGAAACTAGTTCTGAAGTTTGGAAATCAAAATCCTATCTGAGTTAAGTTTAGGGTTTCCTGGTGAAAGAGGAAACAGGAATCTTTTGGTTCAGTGGCACTTCTAAAAAGAAGTTTAATTGAAGTCTGAAATGTTGCATAAATGGAAGATATGTTTTAATTGAAAAATAATTATAACCACTTAATCATTTTTAAATGAGGGCTGTAATTGCAGTCAGAGCACAATAGCCACATACAGACACTGAGATTTCCGCAATAAAGCAGGGATGGTACAGCTTGATTTGCTAATAGCACTTCCACTTCTCCTCCCTTTTGTCTCAAAGATTAATTCAGGCAAGGGCTATTAGTGCTGTTAATTGGTTCTGCAATTTAGACCTTGTGCCTGTGAATGAATGACTGATGCAGTCGCTCAGCCAATAAATGGGAGCACTTCGTCAATGCTCCCCATTGTCCACCAGGGCATCGTCCGGGCCTCCCAGCCTCCCGCCTGCCAGCCCTCGAGGACAAAAGGCCCAGCGCCTCTTCTTGGTCACAGCTTCAGCAGGACCCGAGATAGGTCAATCAGATGCCTTTGAAATGAGGTTGACTTATTGAATCTAATGATATTCAACCAGCGTTCTTCCCATCACCAGAAGGAAGGTTTCTTTTTGTTTTGAATCCTCCTCTCACTCTGATAGGAGGGGCTGTGAAGGAATAGAGGCCTGGTTGTTAGGAAGCTTGGCAAAAGAGAGCACCAACTGTAACATTAGCGTGAAGATAAATAGACCCCAGAGCTCAGGGAGAAAACCTTCTTTAATTGCTGTGGCGCCTCCTTGGCGTGGGCACCGCACCCCCAGGGACGCCGTGGAGAGTTATCAGGCCCAGTGAGGGACCATACGTATTGTGCCTCCCCCTGAGGACTTTGGAGATAATCACGAGTGGAACACCACCAAAGAGACACCCTGATTGAAGACTCTCTCACCAGCGGTCATTTGCAAAGCCACACTGGATGTCACCGTAGGAAAATTCCCATTGCTGGAGGAGAGAGCCCCTCCTCCATGCCTGCGGGCCCTTCTCTCGCTGCCAGATACTCAGATCAATACTTTTCGGAAGCACAATGTTGGGAGTCATTGGTCTCCCTGCCATTTTCGCTCCTTAGAGCAGCCTCAGGCCAGGTATTGCCAGAGAAGATGAAGGTGTGTGTGATGCCCCGAACGAAGGGAGGAGGCGAAGATGAAAGGGGCCTCCACGACCGACTTGACATGGAGCGTGGACCCCCCCTTGAACCCTGTGCAGATTGTGTACTGGAGTTACCTACACATTCGTGTCCCTGCCCAGGGAACAGGGCAGGGGCGCAGGGACATCCATGTTCAGTTTGGATCCCATTCGAGAAGTGCTTCTTCGCTCCAAAATGAAGAGTTTAAATCTCTTCGACTCGTGCAGTAGAAACTGCACCCTATGGGAAGGAGACCCAGGGCTCAGGTGACAGGGAGAGAAACGCCACAGCACCAAGGAGCAGTTTCTGGAATAGCAGTTTGCTAAGTACAAATTTCCAGCCAAAACGCAGGTATTTAAGAAAATGACTATCTGTTCTTTAATAACTGAGCCCAATTTTTACTTTGAGCCCCATTTCACTCAATGACAGAAACTCGGGTTTTCCCCTGTTTTCCTGAAAGTGGAATAAATCCAAACTCGGGAGCCTATAAGGCATCAGGGAGGCATGAGCTGTAGAAAATTTAAAAGCAGTAATCATATGTACTCAAAGTCAGTCTGCTTTTTAGTATCATCATGTGACAATTCTACGTCATTGTCAATGATGAAATTCTCCTCCCCTCAAATATCTTTCATTAGTCTAATATCTGAACAATTGCTGCAGTTACTCTGGAGTATTAATAGGAATATATATATATGTAGTCTTCAAATGAGGACATTTTTATTCTCTTTTAACAAACATTTTCTGTAGAGAAGTTAATTTAGAAAATTCTCTGCTGTCCAGTTGACTTCAACACACTCAAATCAAACTGCACACATTTGTTTCAAGAGTAAGTTCTTAAGAATTCGGAATCATCATGTTTGCATCAGACACAGTTTAGTATCTCCAAAGCCCATGGTGCTATTAATATTCCTGCGTTTCATCAGTAGATTCAAAATAAGCAGTGGTAGCACATTTATTGCAAAGACAAAGAACGTGTGCTGTTTTGATTCTGTCATTCTATGAGTCCACTTAGAGTTTTTCTTATGTTTAAAATTTGAAAGAGTACAAATTACAGTGTAATGTTTTCTTCTTTAAAAACATCCTAATGCCAGTAGAAAGCCTTGATTCATGATTTTTCACTTTTTCTGCATTAAATGTTTGTTCCCTTTATGTATGTATGTATGAATGCATTTGTTTATTTATGTTGGTTTCACATGTACAAGAGAATATAATGCTTAGACATTTACAGACCTTGTATTGTGAAATACCCATTTTTATTTTTTGTTTACTGGCCTAATTATATATGGAAGTCTGATAAAAGAAAGATTTCATGGTCCAAGTTTCTTCTCTGGCCATTAATATTATTTGTTTTCTTTCATGATTGTTGTGAAAAATACTTTGGTCAAAATAAAATGTTAATAAGCAGTCGTCTATGGGTGTCATATGTACTGGGTACACCATTGTTAGAGTGGACATATTGGTTACTGAAATGTGACTGCTCTTTGGTCACTCTGATGTGTGGATCTTTTGCTATCTAAGAATGATTGAGAAAATGATGGGACCTGTTTGGCAAGTCATCCACAATGAGGGAAAGAACTATTCCAAGGCTGGGTTTGACAGGACACTGGACAAAGAAAGTTGTGTTGGGCCTGTGGCCTATGTATTCAGCTCCTTCACTGTATTTTGTAAAACAGTGGAGAGAATAAAAACCCTGAGCTTTACTCTCATGATTACACTGGGCCCTAACACTGAACTGAAACATGACAGAAATTGGAGGAAATGTCTGCCAACACCAAGTACCTCCTTACACCTCAGGTAAGGATGTATGTGTGGACAGCAAGAGCTGCTGAGACACACAGAGAGGGTCCCCAGAAACCTGGCCATTGCCAACAGGCCAGAAATGGCCATCCTCTTCATCATCCCACCAAAAGACTTCCAACAAGCCCCTTAGTGAAGAGAACATCGAAATTGATCACAGAACCCATCTGTAAATGCTAACTGCCCAGTGAAAAATTGAGTTCAATCTCATTAAGAACCCCCTTTTTAGTATTTATAAACATCTCCAAAGATTATTCCAGATAGAGCTGGACTGCCTAAATCTTAGAGCAGCAATGTCCAAACTTTTGGCTTCCCTGGGCCACACTGAAAGAATTGTCTTGGGCCACACATAAAATACTAATGATGGCTGATGAGCTTTAAAAAAAGTCACCAAAAAAAAAAAATCTCGTAATTGTTTTAAGAATTGGTGTTGTGTTGGGCTGCATTTAAAGTCATCCTGGGCTGCAGGTTGGACATGTCTGTGTTAGAACCAATGAGTGGGTCTCACAGAGTGTGAAACTAGGAAAGCAGCTCCCTCCCCAACCAAAAGCCATGTCAACAACCTTATTCCTGTCTGAGTGAGCTTCAGGTTAAACCCACAATTTTCTAAAAAAAAAAAAAAAAAAGAAAAAAACAGAAACATCATAAAATCTTCAGTTATTCAGAAGATAAGGATCTGAAAAGTATTCTAATCTAAAACAGCAATTGGAGGCATTGATTTATATATAGTTGGAGGATAGAGACCTCTGTCCACCAATTTGACATTAATCTCACTAAAAGAAGATACTAAAACATAGCCTTATAATGGAATTATTAATCTGATTAAAAACTGTATTCACTAACATGAACAAGCAAATCAAAACATAAGAAATTTTCATGTCCACAAATATAGGAAAATGTACTTGTTGGTGAATAATAAAGAATTACAGTTAAAATAGATACTCATTCCATCTATTCTTTCTCAAAAGTAATAAAAAATATTGATAATCCTCAGTTTTCAAAGATATGAAAAATTGTCATTTAAACATCATTTTTTAGCAAGAGTGTAAGTTGATCTAAATTTTTGAGAGAACAAGATGATCAAAATTTTAAATGTGCATCTTTTTCATGTTCATACCATATATTTCACTTCAGATAGCTTATCCTAAGGAAAAAAATAAAACAAGTAGGAAAAGAAACATTGATATCTTAATGTTCTAAGGTACCAATATCATTGCTCTTTATAGTAAAAAATTGTAAATAACTAAACATACATTAATAGGGAATTGATTAAGTAAATAATAATATAGTCACATGATGGAATACTATGTAGCCTTTTAAAAGATTAAGGTAAATTTTGATGTAATGTCATAAGAATATTCCAATGATATATTAAAAATAAAGAGGTTACAGAACACTGAGTGTGACCTGTATGTTGAATAGGTACCACTGCTGACATAATAATAATGCAATTTTATTTGGCGTCTTTTATTGTCACTTTAAAATCTGGTCACAGGGTATAAATTTTCTATGCAATGAGATAAAAACTTCACAGGCCGATGGTTTTCTGCTCACTCTTGGTTAAATAATCCTATAGCCACTTTAAATTACAATTACTGTCTCAATTCAAAAATCATAATGGTTGGTCCATGATACTAATCAAAACTCCAAACTTGATTTAATATCATTTCTATATGAGACCTGTTAAAATATTAACCCTTTGTCATTCGTCTTTTAGCTTTGTTTTTGATATCTTTTGCTTTGGAGCACTCTGTTTCAGCCCAGAATCCTACAATTAAAAAGGAGGTGAAGCTGTCTTCTTGACTCTTCTCCACGTAGAATTTCTCCTCCTCCCCTCTTCTATGCCACCATGCGGGTCGAGCAGAGCTAGGGTAAGAGGAGTAGTGAGGGGATAGGAACGGTCTTATTTGTACTGGTCCAATGGTACACTCATTACTTGGTCAAAGAAACTGAATCAGAAACCAGAAAGGACCAATAAGACACCAAAGACAGAATCTTATCTGAAGGCCAAGGGGAGCAGGTGGGACTGTTGGTTTAGCCGGCTTAGCTCTAATAAAGGAGGGGGGGAGCGGGGGAAGACATTTCAAGTGGCAGGAAATGGACGGCTAGTGTTTGGGAGAAGAGAAAAGACTGTCCTGTGCAAAACACAAGAGGTGGCCCAGATAATTAGAAAAACAGGAGCATTGGGAGAGGGGAAGGGAAGGGAGGGACCATAGCTACCCAGCCCTTACTTTGCCATATAGGTATTCGCACCTCCTGAGCAAGGTGTCTCATCAGTCTCCTTTAACAAGTGGCATAGCTGAAGCTCAGAGAAGTAGAGTAAGCAGCGAAGCAAAAAGCCAAACCCAGGACTTCAGAAAAAGCTAAACCTTGATTTGAAATCCCTTGTTTCTTCTACAAGTCAATGGTTCCCAGACACCCCACATAGCCAGTATCAGGCTGGCTGCTCAGAATCACCTGGAGAACCTTTTTAAATTTTATAATCAGTAATTACTGGCCTCATCCTAGAACTAGAGTCAGAATCTCTGGGCAAGAAGGTTAGAAAATAAGACATATTCATAAGCTTTTTAGGTGATCGTGTGGGGCAGCAAGTTTGGGAACTAGCATGTCAGGTGCATCACATTACCTCCAACATATCTGTAGGGCAGGGGCAAATGAACTGTTGTTCCCTGAGCACCTACTTGACTTTATTGCGAGCAACTCCTGGGCACTGCTCCCAGTATATCATCACACATTGTCCTTCCTCAACATGTTCATGAAACGGGTATTATCTCCACAGCAGTGAGGAAGATGAGAGTGGTTGTATGATGTGGTAAAAGGGCCCTCAGTCAGTAAGTAGCAGAGCTGGAATTCAGACCCCAATCTGTAGGATCCCTGATTCCTAGTCTTTGTACTTTGCCACACTGCATAGGGGAAAGACCTTATGATGGTAGGAGGAGGGAGGAGAGATCGAGATACTGCTGACACAAGGGATAATTATGGAGCAACTTAGAGAGATCTGTAGTAGTGGCCCAGACTGTGGGAAACCTTGGCTGGCAAATCGAGTAGGGGAGAAACTGAAGAACAGGCCCAAGGACTGTGTGGATTCGCCCATTATTTCCTGAGCCCCTCTCTAGAGAAGCTAGCTGGCTCTGAGACGTCTTCATTCCAGGGTGCTGGCTCCCTCTGGTGGCGACTCCCACTGTCCCTGAAAGATCGCAGCAGGAAGCCTTGTACGGTAATGGTTGTAACCTGGCTGCACATTGGACTCACCTGGGAGCTATTAAAATATATCCATCCCCCAGGCCAATGAAATATGAATATTTGGGGATATTTAGACCTGCACCGTCCAATACAGTAGCCACTAGCCACATGGGGCTATTGAGCACTTGAAACATGGCTAGTTCTAATTGATCTGTAAGAATAAACTTACATATGCACAGGATTTCAAAGACTTAACACAAAAAAGAGATTGTGAAATATCTCATTAGTAATTTTTTGTATTAATTATATGTTAAAGTAGTATTTTCGACATATTGGGCTGAAGAATATTATTCAAATTAATTCACCAGTTTCTTTTTACTTTTTAAAATGTAATTACCAGAAAATTTAAATTATATATGTGGCTTGCATTTGTAGCTCAGATAATATATAAGATTACCAGATTTAGCAAATGAAAATACTAGATGCCCAGTTTGAATTTGAATTTCAGAGAAACACAAATAAATTTTTCAGTATATTTAGTAAATGTTTAGTATAAATGTATCCCATGCAATACCTGGGGCATACTTATACTAAAAATAAAATTCATTGTTTATCTGAAATCCTGGGTGTTCTGTATATTATCTGGGCCCCTAATATGTCTATTAGACAGTACTAATTTAGACACTTTTGCAACTCAGAATGTGGTTTGAGAACCAACCGCATAGGTTTTACCTGGGAACTTGTCAGAAATGCAGCATCTTAGGCCTCACCCACAGCTACTGGACCAGAATCTTCAGTTTAATAAGATCCCCAAGTAATTCATGTGGACATCAACATTTCAGAAGCACAAGCTTGAGAGCCACTAGCAAAAAGGAGGCGTATTAGAGAAGGAAGATGGATCTGCCCATGCCCTTGGCCAAAGCAAGCATGCATTCCCGATTCCAAACTCCAAACTCACTTACCTCTCTCCCCTGTCCCCACAATGCCCAATGCATAAAGGTTGAATGAATAAATGAGTTAAGTGTGAATGTGTGAGTGAGGAAGTAAGTGAGTAAATAAATAGTTGAATGGGTGAATAAGTATGTACATGTTTGAGATAGTGACTAAAGTTGAGAGCAATTAGAAGGATGACTGAATGGAGAATTTTGTAGTGAATTCTGGACTGCACAAGACCGAGCAGGAAGAAGTAGCTGGCTCAGAAAGAAAAGTGACCTAAGAAGTTGTCCCTTTCCTTGCCCAGGACAAGCCCAGGAAAAGAGGGACTCTCCTACTGGCCTAAGACCCACCATCTGCTGCCTAGAAAGAGTGGGGAGGAAGAGCTTCCTTCTCTATCCAAGCCCGCTGACATGGACCTTCTGTGGGATCTGCACACGTACCCTCTTGCTCACGAAGCGCTGGCCCACCCTGCTCTCTGGTCTGACTTATCACCAACCGGTTTCCTGCCAGAATTGCAGGAAATGTTTTTAATTTCCTTTTTTCTGTAAAGTGGATCCTTTCAATTAATGTTTTTTTCCAAAATGGTAATTTCTTTCGTGTGTGTGTGTGTGTGTGTGTGTGTGTGTAATTTCTCAAGTTTTCTTTTGCATTATAAATGTAGTATGTTCCCATCTAGAAAGGAGGGACTGAAAGACCCACTGTAATCTCTTCCTCCATAGAGAAGTACTGTTAACATTTCAGGTATATCCTTCTAGACATTTTATACATTTATCTATACATACATATTTTACATAGATGAAGCCATACCAGACATATTATCTTATGGCCCCCTTATTCACTGAATGGCCTATCTTTCACATCAACCAAAGTATACATATATATCTAATTCTTATCAATAGCTGTACATTATTCCATCGTATGGATGCAATGATTTATTGAACAAATCCCCTATTGTTGGACATTCAGGTGGTTTCTAAAGTTCATTCCCATTACAGGCAATGCTATTTACTTCCAACCACACATCCTTCATTGTCTAGTGAATTTCTACTC
>PVJL010000054.1:685860-737069 GCA_004026885.1 Lyroderma lyra
AAAAAAAAAAAAAAAAAAAAAAAAAAAAAAAAAAAAAAAAAAAAAAAAAAAAAGAAAAGAAACAAACAAACAAATGAAAAAGAAACTTAGACCTTAGTCATCAGTATACTTGGATCCTCAGTCAACAAACATTTATATTTTGGTTAATGGCAACATCACATTTCCCCCAAAATAGAAAGAGAGCAAGTAATTTACATTTGTGTCATAATAGTGTTAATTTCAATGGTGCCCCAAACAAAATACAGCCAACTTTGAAGGAGTATTAGAGCCCCTGTCTCTAGTAAAATATAAAATTGCATACAGATTAAATGCTAGATTTTTCAACTTCTACCCATCAAGACTCAAAAATTAGAGGGCCTGGCTTCTCAGAAATCCTATTACATATAAAAAGTAAACACTGAAATAACCTACACACTCAACAGAAGGGAAAAGTTAAACAAACATGGTACATCTGTATAATAGGATATTAAAATTTATGCTTGCAATGAATTTTTGATAAAGTAAGAAAATATTTTTGATAAATATGAATGAAAAATCGTGATGAGAGCTCTTTGTGCAGTCTGACCCCAACTATGTAAAATACATATGTATTCAAAGAAAGAATACTAGAGGGAAATAAAGCCAACGTATGAACCATAGTACCTCTTAGAGGTAGAAGCATAGTTTATTGTTTTATTCTCTATGCTTTTCTTGTTTGGCCTTTTTTTTTTTAATTTTTCCCTTTCATTTTGTTTTATACATTTTTTATTAGACTTTATTTTTAGAGCAGTTTTAGATTCATAGCAAAATTGTGTGAATGATACAGAGTTTTCCCATATATCCATTATCCTTACACGTAATAAGCCTCTCTTATTGACATCACCCACCAGAGTGGAACTCTTGTTGCAACTGATGAACCTATCCTGGCACATCCTTGTGTCCCAAAATCCATAGTTTACATTATGGGTCACTCTTAGTGTCAAACATTCTACAGGTTTAGACAAATATATAATGACATGTATCCACCATTATAGTCTCAGAAAGAGTACTTTTACTGCCCTAAAAATCCTATGCTCCACCTATACATCCCTCTTTAGGATTTTTAATTGTTTTATCCTTTAACATTTTTTACCATTTACATTACTTTTATGAAAAGAAAAAAACTAATACTGTCATTTGAAAAAAAAAAACCAAACAACCCTTTTGTGAAGGAAAATGCAGGTCAGAGCTTTTATTTTCCCTGTGACTCAGAAACTCTTCAAGTGCATTTTCAGCTCCCCTGAATAAAAGCAGGCAAAGGTGAACAAGCAGTTTGTGTGCTGAGTATCAGGAGGAGGCCAGGAGCCTGGAGCACCTACAGCTAGTCAAACAGAAACCAACCTGCCCACCTTGTTTGCTCTCTTGTCTCCTTCTCTTCCTGAGAGCGGGAAACACAGAGTTCCACGGCTTCCTGATGCTTATGTTGGCTCAGATAAGGTGTGTGCTGGTGGGTCAATGAAAACGTCTATGGCCATCACCCTAACCACTTCCCACATAGGGGATTTCTTCTCATCTTATTGCATACATTAACTAAAGGGGATTTGATTTTATTTTTAATTTTTTTTATTTCAACTAATCAAAAGTTGGGAGTGGGGAATCCTCCTCAGCTCTCCCACGCTCTTTAGCTTGGAGCATATAGTCACTACCCAGCACCTTTAGGGAGTGTACTGAAGCTTCATTGTACTCCCTTTTACTGGCCCAACATACAAAAAAGTTTTCGGGGAAGACCAGCAGTACATGTATTTCCCTTCAGCATCCTTCCCTTCTTACAAGTAAAATTTTTATTTCAAATTTTTAAATAAGATGATGTCTCATAGCACCACGTTCTGTTGGTTGTCTTTTCACTTTCTTGATGGTGTATTTTGCTACACAAAACTTAGGCCACTCTCTTTTTGAGCCCTGTGTCCATTCCTCAGTGTTACAGGAATGCCCTCCTTCCAAAGCCATCGTCATTCTTAGTTGCCAGTCTCTCTCAACTTGCCCACAACAGATTTGGACAATAAATGCCAAATAGAGAATGCACACAACCTAGGGACAGAAAAAACAATCCACTGGGGTACAAGAAGATAATTCCAGAACTTCTATTTACAATCTTTTTTGTATTATGTTCCTTTAATTTCCACGTCAAGCTACATTGACACTGTAATACACAAATATGGTAGCACATACACGAGGGCTGTACAGAAAGTATCCAGTCATGTAAGATGAAAAATAGAGGCATTTGTGGCTGGATTTTTTTCCGAACAGCCCTCCTATTATATATCATGTATAAACAACTATACATAGCTGGGCACAGGAACAGTACCTTATGCATTTCCATATCCAGTGCTTAGTGTACTCCTTGGCTCAACAATTGCTTTTTAGGCAAATGCATTCATGAATGAATAAAATTGATCACATGAAATCAACCAATCAATGGTAATCTTCAGTCCCTGTTCACAAAACATTCTAAATGAGTCCCTTGTAAGGCCAGAGTCGCTGTCCTTAGAGACTTCTCATTGCTTCCTTTCTTTCCCATGCCCAAAGTGAATGATTTTTCACTGGACACACCACACACTCATTTCCATCCACCTCAGACCCTGCCCCCTCAAGCAGATCATCCTGAGCCCTCAAGATCTCCTGTCTTTGTCCATCCATGTCTTCTCCCAAAGTCAGCACTTCCCCTCAGAATCACCAAAATCTCACCTCACCTTTAGCTCATGAGTCATGTTTCTGACCTCTGAACCCCAGCATTGTTCCCCCTCAACAAACCTTAGCAGTAAGCATCTCACTGGCTATATCTCCAGATCTGAGCTTCTGCACCCACACTGGCCCATGGTAATGGTTTTCTCATCTGAAATGAGGAAAACGATGGAGACTAATATGAAATATAAATGCAAATATATAGGTCCTATTTATCCATGATCATTCTTTATTACGATATTATAGTTTTCTATATATATTTTTAAAATTTTACCTCTTAGAAATGATCATGATTATACTAATTAGCTATTGTCCTTACTGGACAAAATCAAAAGTTTGGCTGTTCTCTTTAGATCCTGAAATCTTTTATATGAAATGTGTTCACTCACACAATCCAAAAGTCTGGGGATCACCAAACCATTAATGAACAGAAATGTTTTGTTTGATTTGTTTTTAAGGTGGGAATAAGAGAAGTTAATTCATGGGATAAAATAAGATAGCACACAAGAGGTTACAAACTAATCCCTGCCGTTCAATCATCATGCCTTAGCACATATCTTTCCTAATAGCAACAGCAAATTTTAGAGCTGGAGGGAGTCTGAGGAGCCTGGGGCACTGAGCATTCAGTGAGGAAGGATCATCTCAGAGAAAGATAGACAGGTAAACCTGAGGATGATCTGTGATGTGATCCCAGCCAAGGGCTGATTCTGTCTCAGAACTTTTGCCCCAGAAAGGCCTCCAATATTAAGAGTACACCTTGATGTTGGCGTGTGCTGACAACAGGAAAAACATGGACCTTGTAGCTAGTATTCATATTCCTGCTACATCTTGTTTTATCACCAAAAGGAGCAAGGTTGGGTTTCCCAACTAAAACCCTGCTTGGTATGAATAGGGACATATTTCTTGTCTTTGCCCGAGAGGATACATAATGTTCAAATTCTTTTCCAAATATGCCAGACATATTTTTTATTAAAAATCCATATGCTATTATTTACTGGAACTCAAACACGCAGTCAAGTCTAGAAAGCGTGGGCAATATTTTCGTTGGTCATGCTGACTGGCTTTACAATGAAAGCCTGAGACTGAAATGGGGTGGGATACTTGAACCGTTCATAGTCCTGTCCACAGTCAGGGAAGTATTACCTTGTTCCTCCCACAAGCCAAACTAAATGGAAATGAGTCATGTGGCTGAATCTTGTCCTTGGAACACCCCTAATAGGCTGAAAGTCAAGGTTTAATGATCATTTTTCTGAGTCATATCTGACTCGGCATCACGAGCTCATGTCAAGAACATGCTTTTTCTCCTACAGAATCTGGGATGGCCATTTCACCTGGAGGGAGCAGGTTGGCTCTCTCATTTCTGGAAATTTAAACTTGTCTTTTCAGAGCCCAGACTCAGTGCTGAAGTCTGGACATACTGGTATTCAGCCTGTTATTTTTCAAAATACTTCTGTTCTGTGGATAAGAAATATTCTTTATTTCTCTGGGAAACAGAGGCCCAGTTTTGATAAAATGGCATAAGTAAAACCTCACAATAATGTCAGAATTAGGACATGAGTATCTTCACATGTGATCCTACCTGAGATTGCTTTGCCTCAGATTTCTAAATTTGGTTTTAAAAAAATTCCTACAAGTTTCTCAAGAATCCTTGACCACTGACCCTCTGGTCAAAGGGTTAGATATAAGGAGTGTTCTCTCGGCCACAGGGCTAAGGTGTACGCTTCCAAGTTTGAGCTATTATGTGTACATGTTGTGTACATAAGTTTTCACTTTTGTGTGGACATAAGTTCACTATTGTGTGGACATAAGTTTTCACTCATTTGGGCAAATATCAAGAAGCATGATTGCTGGATCATATGGTAAAAGTATGTTTCATTTTCTGAGAAACTTTCTAAACTGTCTTCCAAAGTGGCTGCATCATTTTGCATTCCCACCAGCAATGATGCGAGTTCCCATTGCTCCACATTGTTGTTATTATAGAATTTGATGTTAGTGTTTTGGATTTTAGCCATTCTAATAGGTATGTAGTAGTATCTTCTTATTTTAATTTGTAATTTCCTAATGGTATATAGTGTTGAACAACTTTTCAGGTGCTTATTTGACATCTGTATATTTTCTTTGATGTAACACTGTTTAGATATTTTGTGCATTTTTAAATCAGGTTGTTCATTTTCTTATGGTTAAGTTTTAACAGTACTTTGTATATTTTGGATGAGTCCCTTATCCAAAAAAATTTTTTGGATAAAAAAATGTTTTGCAAATATTTTCCTTTACATATATTCTGTCTCCATCCATGGCTTCTCTTCTCATTGTCTGGAGGTTTGTATTTATTTTTATAATCAATTTTTAAAGATACAATTCTGTAATGTTCTGATTTCTATTGTTGCTATTGATATAATGGTTATAATTTATTCATTATAAGCTTCAGTAAAGGTTTTTCTCTTTATCTTTGGTATTTTGCAATACTACAACACATCCAGATGTTGACTTATTTTTATTTACCTTTTGTGGAACTCCTGTATATCCCTAGTATGGCATTGATGCTTTTTATTATTTCTAAAAAAATTCTTAGCCAATAGCTTATCAAATATTGCCTTCTTCTCATTCTCTTTATTTGCTTCCTCCAGTACTCCTTTTAGATGTATGTTGGAACCTCCCATTCTATCCTCCATGTCTCTTACTGCTGTTTCATGTTTTTCATCTCTTTATCTCTGTCTACATTTTGCATAATATTCTCAGTTCTGACTTTTAGTTTGTGAATGCTACCTTCAGTTGTAGTTAATCTGCTAATTACCTATTGTTAGTTTTCTATTGCTGCCATAACAAATGTTCCCAGAGACTTAGCAGCTTCAAACAACACCCATTTAGTATCACACAGTTTCTGTAGGTCAATGTCTGGCATGATGTGGTTGGACACTCCGCTCAGGGTTTCTAGGCTTAAATCAAGCCATCAGTCATATTGTGATTCTCATGTGGGGCTTGAGGTCTTCTTCTAAGATCACTGCTGGTTGGAAGAATTCAGTTCTTTCCAGCTGTAGAATTGAGATTCCCGTTTCTTTGCCTGGTGATTCTTTTCATCTTCAAATCAGCACTTAAGCCTCAAATTCTCGCGTTCCTCTAAGCTCCGATTTACCTTTGTACTGCATTTCTCTCATTCCCTGTTCTGCCTTCCACTTTCCCTTCTTAGGACTCATGGGATTACATTGGGCCTCCCTGGATACTGTAGGATAATCTCTCTAGTTTAAGGTCCCCTGATTAGTAACTTTGATTACATCTGTAAAAGTCTTTTTGCCATAAAACATAATATGACCACGGAGTAACACAAAAAGCAGAGATTATAGGGGCCAAAATTGTGCCTACTACCCTATCCACTGAGTTTTTTTTTTCTTTTGTTTCATTGACCGTATATTTAATTTCTAGAAATTCCAGAGGTTGGAAGGTGTTGTCAAATCTTCCTGTTCTTTTTTCATGGTGACTTTTTTTACTTAGAATTTTAGCTGCTTCTTTTATGTCTTTAACCAATATTATCTGATTTTCTTGGGGAGTCCATTGTACGTGCTTGTTAATTCTTGTGATCTTATTTACAATCAAGTGGTTGACTGGAGTCAGCTTGTTGGAGCTGATTCTGTGCACGTCTTCCCAGCTTTGCACCCAGTGACCTCACATTGGTAGCTTGAAGTCAGTCACGGTGCAAGTATTTATGCCATGAATTTGCAAAGACTATGTCAGAGGTATTTTTTCTTTTGAGAGTTGATTTACCAGTGTGTATACCACTGTGATAACAGAGTTTGAATTTTGTGTTTTGAGCTCAAGTTTGACAGGAATTTACATGTAGAAATCCTATTAAATCTGCAGCAAGGGTTTTGCAGTTCTTCCTGCAAGTCTTTCTAGATGTGTTATCAGCCTGGACTCACCTTTAAATGTTATTTTTCTCAGCATGGGAATTTCAGGACCTGATGTGGGATGTGTAAATTCAAACCCCAGTCACATATGAAATAGAGGCTCATGATCATATATTTGCAGAAGACTTTTTTTTCCACACAGGAACCAGGTAAGACTAAGCCTAACAAGCTTTCCTGTTTCTCCTTGGGTCAGTGAACTGAATTTTGTAGTACACCCCTTCACTGTATGAATTATTGAATTGATTACTGAATGAATCTTGCCCATCTGTTTTCAAATTATGTTTCCTGATGCCCTGGGGGATTCTAATAAATGACCCAAGAAGCTACTTTTTATATTACTCTCAGTTAGCCTTTAGTAATACCAGCATCCCTCAGTTTCCACAAGGGGTTGGTTCTAGGAGCCCTGGGAAAATTGAAATCCATGGATGCTCAAGTTCCCTATTTAAAATGGCATATTTGCATATAAACTATGTATACCATCCTATATACCTTATATCATTTCTAGATTACTTACAGTACTTAATACAATGTAAATGCTATGCAAATAGTTGTTATACTGCATTGTTTAGAGAATAATGACAAGAGAAAGAGTCTGTACATGTTCAGTATAGGCGCAACCATCTTAGACCTAACTACATAGTATATACATATCACCAACAACATAGCTTTGTTTTTCCAAATATTTTTGGTTCATGGTTGACTGAATCTATATATGCAAAACCCACAGATATGGAAGAGACCATATTTGCTATTATTTTCTGAGTACAGTGCTTCACACGCAATGCTTAGCTTTTCACATGCATAATCACATTTGATCTACAAAACAATCCAGGGAGATAAAACTATTATGTCATTTTAAGAGATTAAGTGGTTTAGCTGTTGTCTCACACAGCTTGTTAGCAGTGGAGTGAGGATTGCACCCTGGTGGTCTAGAGCCTTCTGCTTACCTCTACTGTCTTCTCTCCTCCGTGGTCTCTCTGCTGAGGCAGAATCAACATCACAGAAGCTGCAAACAGCTTGACCACACTAACTACTCACTTCTGTCAAATAACTACAGTCAATGATTTGCAGATTCAAACCTGCAAATTTACCTACCCCCCAAAATTTATTTTAACCCCTGAATCAATACTGGAAGCACTTCCTCAGTCATTATTGGACATGGGCACAGCAGAGGACAAAAAATTTGAACTGCTGGGGGTGCATGTTCTCAGCCGAAGTGGAACAAGGAGAAGCCCTGCCTTCTTGTTTCAGCTCTCCTACTGACATCAAGTGTCCTTCCCATAGTATATTTAGTGCCATGTTTCACATTTTTGTGAACTGTCTCTATTTAAAATGGTCCCCAGTCCCAGTGCTGAAGTACTGTCTAGTATCTCCAAGCTCAAAAAGGCTATTAGGTGCCTCACAGGGAAAAGTAGGTGTTATAATAGGTAAGCATCATTCAGGCATGAGTTAATAGTGCTGTTGGCCACTAGTTAAATGTTAATGAATCAAAGATATATATTAAATATGGTGTCTTTAAATAGAAACTGACATAAAACTAGGTTATTTAATGATTGGTTGATGAAAATGTGACCAGAGGCTCACAAGAACCTAACCCTGTATTTCCCCTAGGGGCAATGATTCAGTATTGCTAATTCAGTGTTCTCGGTGACTTTATAGAACATAACTAGTACCGTGATTGACAAGAATCAACTGTACATCATCCTGCCTCATAACCAGCGTGAGCTAAGTTTTTAAATTAAAGTGGCAGTGGGACCTTGGGAAGGCCACGTGGATGAAGGTCTTTGGCTTGGAGAAGTAATCTATGGCTTAGCTTCTGGAGGGTCTGCCCAGCCAAACTGCCAGGCCTTCCAGACAGTGCCCTCTGCACTCGCTTAATCCTTTACGGAGGGAAAGCTGGTTAATCAGGAGAGAAACTCCCTCAAAAGGTAAACAGTGAGTAGAGTGTACATATGGTGGAAAACAAATGACTCCTGGTACCATGTTGTGGAAGTTATCTCACCAATGTAGATAAAGGAGCAGGGCGAGCCCAGGTGGCACTGTTGAGTCCCCTCCTCCATTTCATGGCCCATTTGTGACGTGTGCACCAGCCTTTCCGAGAAAACTCCATCCCTATACTCAGCGCTCTCAGAACTGGGTTGTCCCTCTGTCGTGTGGTGCTGTGTCAACGCCGTACCCCACCATGGCTGTGACTGCCTGTCAGGGATTGGGGTTCGTGGTTTCACTGATTGGGATTGCGGGCATCATTGCCGCCACCTGCATGGATCAGTGGAGCACCCAGGACTTATACAACAACCCGGTGACGGCTGTATTCAACTACCAAGGGCTATGGCGCTCCTGTGTCCGAGAGAGCTCTGGCTTCACCGAGTGCCGGGGTTACTTCACGCTGCTGGGGCTGCCAGGTAAGGGCCAGTGCCTAGCAGGCTGTGGGGGACACGGGGCCTCTCCCTGAGGCCCCACGGAAAGACACTGGGGAGGGAGGAGCCCCCCATCAGAGTAGGAACAGGAGTGTGGAAACCTTAGGGAGAGGAGCTCTCTGGAGCTGTCAGGAGTGCTCCCCTAACGAGATGGTGCAGTACTCCCCAAGGAGCACATTTTTAACAATAACTCCTACATGAACAATGACATTGAGTCTCAATCACCCACAGGAATCAGACCCAGGAGGCCCAAACTTCAGCCACTTCTTTTTGTTTAGTTCCAAGATTCCCCATCTCTGAACTGGGGACTGTGAATCCATCTCCAGGCCCCTTGTACTTGGTCCCAACTTCCAGGGAAGCCTAAGCTCATCATAGCAACAGAAATGGGGCAGCAGAAAGTGCCAGAAAAAAAGGAACTGAGTGTAGCGTTTCTCTGGGGTGTGCTCAGTGGGCTCCCTGTCTGTAGTTCCAGGCTCCTGACCTCCAGAAGGTATTGAAACCAGATCCAGGGCACTCTGCATAGAGGCCTCTTGGGGCAAGTAATTCTGCCATGGTGCCCACCTCCCCAAATTGGAATATTAGCCACACAAAGATTGTGTGCTTGTTTGCTTAGGATGGTCATTTAACTTGAAGAAAAATTCAAGTCTCAAGAGTAGGGAATGTTAAAAGTGTATTTCACTCAGGTAGCAGAGTAAGGCAATGAATAAACTTGTCATTTGTGTTTTTTAGTTATTTTCCTTCCTTAAATATACAAGGGCTATCAGGAAAAATTCAGCCACAGATGCCTCTTTTATCATAATATATGGCTGGATACTTTCCAGACAGCCCTTGTATATCAAAGCCTTGATAGGGGCACTGATCTAAGGTGGCATTGTAAAGAGGATAAGAAATAGAAAATAGAGCATTCCCCATCCAGACACTTGCCATCTGTCTGCAAGGTCAGGACAAACACACGCAGGAGGTAACAAGTGAAAACGCTGGCCGTACGGTGATTTGTTCTTTTAGATATTTCATGTTTATTGATGGAGAGCTCATTACAGCCTCAGGATTCTGTGGGCCTAGTACCCCCCAAAATGCGAGGGTGCATTCCAGGCTGGTATGACAAGGTGCCCAGTGAAGACAGAGGGCCAGGGCTGCAGGAGATAAGATGAGGATGGGACTGCTCGGGAAAGCCTCCACCAAGGAGGAAAAACCACAAGTGACCCTTGAAAGGTAATTAGGACCTGGAGGGGCAGCATCACAGAAAGAAAAATGACATGGGAAAAGGCATGAGGGTGTCCCATGCTTGAGGGGAAATGAAATAATGACCTTGGCTGGAAGAAAGGGTTTATGTAAGGATGATTATGGAGAGCATTGAATGCCAAGCTAAGAGAGGACAGAACTGGGTATAAACAGGAGAACACGAGCCAGACCAGTGGGTGACCAGAGTCTCCCTCCACTAGGGACTAGAGAGAAGGCAAGCATGCCCACATCGCTATACCCTGCTGACCCCTCTGAAGCCCTGGGTCCCTCGCCTCAAAGGCAAAATCCCCAAAATCTCTCCAGAGAATAGCCTGGGTCCACACAGAGTTAGCAATTACCGAAAGAATCAGCCTGGAGCTGACCATATGCCGCACAGAGCACCAGGTGACATTGGAGGGGTTCATACTCCTTCACAAAGGGCAGATAACAATGATAAATCATGTACTAGCACTTGAGTGAACTGCCTGACTGTACTTAGTGAAATCTCCACAAACCACCCCGTGAACTTGCTGCTATTATTATCTCCCTTTTAGAAGCAAGGGAACTAAGCTTGGGTAATTGGCCCAAGGTCACATACAGATGGAGCCATGGCTCACACCCTGTCCTGCCTGTACCTAAGCACCAGTTCACAGGCCTAACATGGAGCCCCGAGGCTCTCAAACTCAAAACAGAAATCACTCCTGACCCAAAGCAGAAATCCCCAACGCAGAGGTGCCTTCCTAGCCTCACCTTTTACCCAAGTGTGGCAAATAATCAAGGGGAAAGATCTTGTTAGTAATCCTAGTAGTATATTAGGATTCTTAACAAATAAATCATGTAAGTTGATAGGAAATGTGCTAAAATTCCAATAAATAAGGAAGAAGCACAAACTGACAACTCAAGAAAAGAAAAAAATGCTTCAGAAATATTTGTTAAAAAAAGTATTTCAAGCTCATTATGCAAATTAAAACAAGTAATGGCGTTTAACGTACCAAACTGACAATGTAGTTAAGGGTGTAGTGAGACAAGATCTTTCAAATACTGCGGTGAGGGTAAAATTCATAGTAAAAAAATCTGGTTCTACATAAGGAAGAATTTTTGAAACTTCACATCCTTTGACATCTTAATTCCACTCTTAGACTATCCTAAAAGAGTAATCAGAAATTCTGGCAAACAGTTGCTTAAAAATGATCATCATAACATTGTTTTTCATATAAAAAAATTGGGGGAGAGGTATAATCTAACTGTATAAGAATATATACTGTGTAGGTGAATAATAGCACTCTTATGTAATGGGATACTAATATGTTCATATTAAAATATTATTTTGCTCATATCAAATTAAATGTTTAACATTAAATATATTAAATAATGTTTATAAGGACTTTCATTGCATATGTATACATTTAAAGTAGAAAAAGCAAAACAGCATATTGTATAATCTCTTAATCAGGTAAAAATATATACAGAGAATAGATTAAAAGAAAATATTCCAAATATTTTGTCTAGGATTTAAAATTATGAAAGATTTGTTAAAATTTTTTCTACTTCTAAATTTTCTATTATGAGCACCAAAAGGTGGAATTAGAAATTAGGAATATAAATTGTGGCAATATATTTTTTTAATTAATATATTTTTTAAATTAACCAATTGTAGTAAATACTTTTGCACAATGTAGAGGAATACAGTGTGTGAAATCTGAAAGGGCTCTATAGATATATCAATTATATCTTACTGGTATACTAATTTTATTCCTCCCAAATTTTAATTTATATTGCTATCTGACCATCATTTTGGCTTAATTAATGGTGTTATATTAATATTCTGAAAAAGATGAAAGAAATGTTTTCTTCAATATCAATAAAATAATTTAAGCTCCTAGAAATTTGTAACCTGAAATGTCACTGCCAGAACCATATTTAAACCTGCATATAGGGGTGATTTTCCTTAAGAAGTCATCAAAAAATTTTGCTCCATCTTAAAGGTGATTAAACAAAGTTGTACCAACCCCATTCACTATTATTAAACAGAATCAGAATGTGAATCATCATCATCATCATCATCATCATCATCATCATTATTATATATTAGTGCATGTCATTATAACTAGACCATGAATCATCAGTATTATTATATATCATTATTACATATCATTATAACCAGGCACAAATTATCAGCATTATTAGAGATACATTTAATAATATATTTTAACAAAACCTTGAACAAGGAAGCCAGGCTTTCCTCTGCGGACCCCACTCACTCTGGCAGTGACAACTAAAACAGTGGTCCCCTCATCTCAGAGCACAGAAAACTCACCCAGAAGTAAAAAATCTCATCTTCCCGATGTTTTAAAACATGTCAATATTTATTTCACATTAAAAAGTGTGTAGACTTATTATAATTTCTGTCTACTCATTTAGTATTCTGCCTAGGTAGGATACTTTTAGTTTGTCCTCTAAAATCAACTTTTCCTTCTTCCAAAGAGATAAAGTCACTGTCACCATTTCAAACAAGAAAGAAAGCTTAATTCATTATTACCTGAATAACTTTTTTTCCCTGCCTCAAATTTTGCATAAAAACATTTGCATAGGGAAACACCTAGGGAAAACTGCCAGGAATGAAAATAGATAACTTGTAATAACCTATTTTTTTTTTATTTTTCCATTTTCAATCTACAATTTTGGTAATATTATAGTCCATGTATTGAGGGGGAGTGTTGACAAATGTTATAAAATGAACAACCGGAAACCAAACTCTCATAGATCCCTTTATGAATAAAAAGACTGCCTCTTGGTTGAAATAAGAGTAAAATGGACTTTGTCTACAGAAACAGCAACAGAATCAGTCCTGAATTATTCCAACACTTTTGGATCTAGTTGGTCAACCCCCGTCCCCCAGCACAGACCACAGTTATTTTTTCTAGCTGCCCCCTCCTCACCTTTTAGACTTGGCCTTCTAACTGAGTTTAAGGATACAGAGTCACCAATACTATTTCACCTTAAGTAATATAATTCTCTTACTCTCTTTTTTGGGGTTTTCTGGCTCATGCTTTATTCTCTATGAACAGTGATCACAGAAACTAAACCCAGGTGTGAGGTTGAGGGGAGTGTTGCCTCCATTCAAATTAGTGGGGAGACCTTCCATATTTGTTTGCTATGTTTGCTGGGACTAAAACCATGGGAGTGGTGGCTGGGTGCACCTGAGATAACATTGAAATGTCCAGATGCACAGGCTTGTTTCCTGGAGAATTTGTACAGATTAGAGACTGTGTGTGTGTGTGTGTGTGTGTGTGTGTGTGTGTGTTTCAGGGTCTTGAAATCCAGGTTTAAGGAAGGTCTAGTTAAAATATATCTGATTCAGAAGCCAGATCCCCATGACCCACAGGAAGCAGCAGGTCGATCAATTATCTAACAAAATCAAATTGTGGAGACAGAATGCAGTGGCTGATCTCTGGTCAAGCCTCTCTTTTGTGTTTTTAGTATATTAATAATTCCTGATATTTTAACCAATTGTAGTAAAGTCTTCTGCAAAATGTAGAGAAATACGATGTGTGAGATCTGAAAGGGCTCTAAAGGGCTCTAATTTAGTCTGCACGTTACAGATGAAGACACTCTGACCTGCAGGGGCTGAGCAGTTTATCCAAAATCGCCCAGCACACACCCTTGTAGTGACAGTGTCAAGAGCAGATCCGAGGTCTCTCAGTAACCAAGTCAGGGTCTTTGGCCTTTCTGGTCCCTCTCTGGGCTTTCTGGAACTTTCTTTGTTTGCCATGTGGTCTTCACATGGTTCTTGTAGCATGAGTGAAAGGCTGAGCTGGAGGTCCACAGGAGGCCTCGCTCCTTCTCATCCTGGTTCCAATACCTGAGGAACAAGAGTGTCTCTCTAGCATTTGGCTTCTTGCTCTCAAACGTGGGAAATAGAGAAGCAGGCCCAGAGAGGAAGTTGAGGTGGGAGCTCCACCTTTGCCATTTTTAAAGCTTCTGTGGTTGAAGACACTTGGACAAGTTGTTTAACCTATTTGTACTTCACTTGACTCACCGCCCCCCCCCCAAAAGTGTTTGTGTGTGTGTGTGTGTGTGTGTGTGTGTGTGTATACGCGCGTGTGTAGGAAATAATACGTGCCCTTCCCATTTCTGTAATATTAAAATAAAAAGATGCAAGTGAAACGTGGTTTATGAGTTGTGAGGAGAAAATGTGAACGTCTGGTTTACGATGGGGTCATTTTTTTAAAGTGAGGTCAGCCGAGCGGCTTCCCCGCGATGAGCAGAGCCTGAGGAAGGGGCTCCTGCGGGTTCCCGGCGGTGCTGGCGCGTCAGCCTCGTCCCTGCGGGTTCCCGGCGGTGCTGGCGCGTCAGCCTCGTCCCAGTTGGTGGGGAGCTGCTGGCAGAGCCAGAGCTGAGGACGGGCAGGCTGGCACGGCCTTGGGGGAGGGAGGCCATCAGGCCGCTCTGCTCTCAAACTGCTCGTAGCTGGGCCTGCGCAGCTCAGCAGGACAAGTGCCTCTTGGGGCCGCTTCCCTAACAAATGAAAAAATAATGCCCTTGAACCCAGAGCGAAACTGAACTATCTAAGGAAAACACTGTGAGCAAACACCGAGAGCTGAGGGAAAGCATTTGATTAGAGCAGCTCCCCGCGGGAGCACGGTAGGCCCACACCTTCCAGAGCAGGAAGGTGGCAGCAGGTCCCGAGGCGGCCAGGGCGCCAGAGGGCTCAAGCCATGTCCACCACCACATGCCAAGTGGTGGGCTTCCTTCTGTCCATCCTGGGCCTGGCGGGCTGCATCGCGGCCACGGGGATGGACATGTGGAGCACCCAGGACCTGTACGACAACCCCGTCACCGCCGTGTTCCAGTACGAAGGGCTTTGGCGGAGCTGCGTGCGGCAGAGCTCAGGGTTCACGGAGTGCCGGCCCTATTTCACCATCCTGGGCCTTCCAGGTAGGCGCCAGGCAGACCTCAGGCCCCGAGCCGAGGAGAGCAGGAAGGGGCTGCGTGCTCTCCCTGCCGCCAGGGGGGTCCTCGGAAGTCGTCTCGGGGCCTGAGCCAGGCTCCCACCTCTGGGTGTGACCCTTGCAGCATTGGCTCAGATTACCAAGTGTGAGTAAGACACGTTGGCCCCAAGTCAAAGAGGACAATAGTCAGATGGGAGAAAATCGGAGAATTCATTCTCAAGTCAAAGGAACAGGCAGTGAGGAAGCAGGTCATGAGAAGAACGGGTCTGTTGTACAGACTCGTGCTCCTCAAGGAGAAGATTAACTGTGTGCATGTAACCTGCTGCTGCCTGCACGTATGTGGCAGTAAGGCAGTAGGATGGGGACTATTTCCTTCTAGCAAAAAGTTTATTGAGTTTATTTTCTACTCAATTAAATTTTTCTTTGAAAAGTTGGAGTCTCTGTAGGTGTTAAAATAATATATTAAATTATATATACATTAAATTATAGTCCTTTTCTGCATTTGTGTTGGGAAGTTATAGTATGCACTCCTAAAAAATGCATGGCATAATATAATTATAAAATTATAATTACATTATAATAATGTCAGAATATAAATATAATTATAAAATTAACATCCTTTTACCCTTGAAGAAGAAATAAGTTAAATCCCTGCTTTTCATACAGATAATTATTTCAGATGAGCATCGTAGGAATTCTGCACTCTGGATCTTATGAGAGCTCTACTTGTATTATTAAAAAAAAAAAAAAAAAGCTAAAAGAAAATAAAAGGTCAGGCTAATCAGTGGCCCCAAGGAGCGATCAAGATATGAGTTTGGTGAGAAAAGGAAAAGTGTTGCATTTTGCCTCTAGTAAACAAACACTTGTGAGCAGCTAGATGCAAACAAATTTGCACTCAACTGCTAAGAGCCTGTGAAGCCCTTGAAATCAAATTGTGAACAGTTTCAACTAATTCATCTTTATTTTCAGAAAGAAATAGGAGATGGGTGACAGAGTAGAAGAATTGGGTTATTTAGTCCATTTTTGGAAGCCACTCCTATTACAGGACCAACAGGACCACAGATGCCATGGAAGACTGGCTGCAGCAAGGAGTGGGGGGTAGAACCTGGCCAGAGGGAAGAAAGAAATCTCAGGAAGGAGGGAGGGGAGACCTCAGAAGGGAGGGGACCCAGGAATGCGGATTGTTAGGTGCTGGCTACACCTAACGTTAATGAAGAAAAAACATTGACCTCATATTCAAAATTAAGGCATGACCTCCCATGATTTTAATGCTCAATAACCTCTTCCCAGGGCCCCACTATGCATTATCAGTCTCTTGGTCATCCTTTATCTTTCCACGCATGGGGCTCCCAAATATTTCCACACCCCTACATGGCCAAACCCCATTGCTGCCCCTCTCAGGTGCCTTCCCGATTTTTCCAGAAGACCCTCCCCTCCTTGAGCCCTCCCAGAACCTCTCATCCTTTCTCCCTTGACAGCTCTACTCTCTGTAGCACAGGACCCCCTCCCCCTCTCCTGTCCAAGGCCAACCTCTCCCCCAGGGCTCTGAAGGCCCCACATCATCCTGTCTGGTCGTCCCAGCTCATCAGCTCCACTCTTTCTTTGCCTCTTTCATCTCTCCTTCTCACTTAAACCTGTAACCTACTTTCCTAAAAAAATCTTGTCTTGATTCTAGTTATTGTAGAGTTCTGTCTCTCCCTGAGTCACCGACACCAAATTAAATGACTGAACTTTTCTACCACCTCTCACTCTTAAATGTTCTGTCTGGTTTCTATCCTTCATCTCTTTAGAGTGTTTGTTCCTTTGACGATGGCAGAAGGTAGGGGAGAATCTTTGAATCACCAACTTCCAGTTCTCAGTTCTCATCTCCCTAGACATTTTAAAAGTCAAACACCTTCTGTTGTTCCCCCATTCCCAGCTCAGTCAGGTGCAGACATGACAGCCTGATACCCTATATCCCTCACTTACCTTTCCCGATTTCTCTCTTCCTATCCCCCTGCCCCCAGCCTACGCTTATCCCTGTCCACTTATACTTTGGGTTTGGTCCTTGATACCCACTGCTCCCACTGCCTGAATACCCTCTTCTAGCACCTCAACTACCATATCCACAGATCTTCCCATAAATCAGGTCCAGGTCAAATATCACCTCTTCCCTGAAGCCTCCTCTCATCCCCAAATTGAATTGGATCCCACAAATCTCTGTGCCAATCCCAGAGCACTCTGATAAGATGAGCATATTCCCCCTTGTGACACTGCTCACAGATCTGAGAAGCTGAGGTGCTCCAGGCTTCTCATGGATGTATACCCTAGCCTGCCCATGTGGGTCATGAATGCACACCCCAGCCCGCCCATCTGGGTCATGGACATATACCCCAACCTGCCCATCTGGGTCAGAGGAACAGGATTCCACCAAAAGCCAAGAAAGGAGATATTTCAAATTACTGTTAATTTGTGGCCATGGAGAACAGCATAGATTTAAAAATAGCCAGTTCTCATGCAGCAGGAGTGACTACAATGTACATTGGCATCCCAAAAGGCAAATATTTATTTGGTGACTTTAGATTTGGCTGGTTGAGGGCAAGGGATGGATGGAAAGATTACCAGGAGGAAAAGGCCAAAAAGAAACTCAGAAGCTGAAGGCAGGAGCAGAAGGAGATGGAGCAGCCAGAGAGGAGGCCAGAGGGCTGTGGATACTTGTGGGGCTCCCGAGGGAGCTAACATTAACCAGCCAGGAACTCTCATCTAGAAGACATTTAGCCATCAGAAACAGCTGTTAAGAGCATTTTCTTGAGCATGACAAGGGGCCAAGGGAAGAGATACCTAAAGCAGAAGAGCTGGGTGAAATGCTTGGAGTTAGAAATGGCAGGTTTCGGAGTTTAATTTTGACTTAGAACCCCTGGGAGTACCACCCTCTAAGCAGAGAAGTTAGTTGTAAAGTGTTGTAAAGGCATGAGATAGATACCACTATATAATAACACTTCAGTTATTAGTCATAATAATCACTACCAAGTATTCAATTCTTCCTAAGTGTAAGCTTTCTTCTTGTAAAATCTCACTTAACTTTTCATTCATGTGATAAAAATCATATCATGGTTAGTTGGAACTTATAGCCATTGAATAATTTAATTCCATTCAACCCCTAGCTGTATTATGTAACCTACAGCTAGATTAATGAGATAAATGGCATTGGTAGCAGGACTGTTTAGCTATATATTACCAGCTCTGTATAATATCTAGCCCAAGATTTCCTCTCACTGTACTCCAAACAGTCAATGTAGCATGTAGATCTTCAAAGACAGTGCACAGAAATAAAAACAGCTACCAGTTAGTGGACTACACATCAACTCACCATTTCATAATGATCTTTGCAATACAGGGAAATAAATATTGGTTTTATTTTTACAAAATTGGAAATTGAGGCTCAGAGAAGGAGCCAAGGTCATATGCTTCATGGATAGAAGATGGCAGAAGCAAGATAGGAACACAAGGAGTAAGTTTAAAGAGTGGAGGACTTGTGTTGCATTCCCATTCCCCCAACCCCTACCCCTACCCCTACCCGCAGAGACAATGGGAGGAAAAAGCAAAGGGCAGTCAATGAGCAAGAGGAGAAAAGAGACCTGGCAAACTCAAGTCCCTGGTTCCATGATGACATCATAGTCAAGAAATGTCTTTTTCTAAAGTGTTTGCAAATATTTGCACTGAATTGGGTGCAGCAGCAGAGTCCTGTGGTTAGAGGCAGGTGAGTTAGGATCAAGGGCTCAGCTAGACCACCTACATCTCTTGACCTCACTTTCCCCATCTGTGAAATGTCTCACTGTAAAGCATTTGTGTGAACGTGCTCTGCGACCTATTTACAAGCTCTGGCTCTTGGTGTCATTAAATCATTACTGCCACGTCTACTAACATCCAAAGTTCTCAGACAGGACATTTCATCTTCCAGATTTCATTTCTTCCCCCAAATCAAACACATTTTGTGAATTGAAATATCTGAAGTAAAAATCATTTAGGGTCCTTTTTTCTCCTTTCCATCCCCATTCCACCTGTGTTCTGAGCATTTCACTGGTTCTCAGCCCCTTTGCAGGCACTGAGGGTCTTGAATTTTTTTACACAATTGGCTAATTTCCCCCTTCCTACCTCAAAGTGAAGAAACAACAGCCCCTGGAGAACTAGGGAGTTTCCAGTCAACCTGTCAATCATATTTACCCACTCAGGAATGGAGAGTTTTAATGAAACCACATTTAACCCAGAGAACAATTCTAGAAAATCTAAAGCAAAAATCCTTAAGGGTGAAACTGGCCTTAAGTATCTTTTCTGAAGGAGCTACCTTGTTTCTTTCTCGCTTGCTGTTGTCTGGACGTTTCACAAAAAGACTAATGCTCATGATCCTGTGAAACCACCTTGTCTCTTCCCAACATCTGGTAGAAGAAACTTAGGAGGTAGAGTGATTATAAGTTAGTTATAAAGTTGAAATGAGATCTGGGGGAACTGCTTGATTTTTGGTCAAGTTGCATTCCCTCTCTTCAAAAGAGACACGTTTAGCTTTTTAAAATATGTTGACCAACATCCAAATGTGTACACCTACTGTACATTGAAGGAGATCCCACAGAGAACTGAGAGAACATATGCAAATCCCAAAAGAGCCTGTGCCTTAGTTATAAAATGAGGCTGCTTGCCCTGATTTCTCAATGATCAAAGCTAAGTAGATCCAAGAATGAGAATGCCTCCTCAGCTTGTGGTTGTGGAGGTTACTGCCTTGACAGCAGGGCAACCACCCACAAAGCATCATGCCCTAGCATGGACTAGTCATTGGTGGGACATCATTTCATGGTGGGGACACACATTGCCAGAGCTCTGCAGTTGGACCCCACTTTAGAGGTGAAAAGGTAGGGTAATGAGGATGGAAGCCACCTATACCAACTCACCCATCAGCCACCTTCCCTGCTCACTGCCAGCTGATCCTGAGCCCATTTCCCCTGATCTTCCCCCCGACCTTGGTCACAGCCTTTCTCTTACTTCTCTTCTCAAATCTTCTTCCCCTATTGCATTTCACACTCCCTCACCCATGGATTTTTCAAATCCTCAGCTACATTTCATCACTATATAGAGGATTCAGGTTTGCACATCATTAGTACAAGCCAAAGCCATGTGGGGTTGGAGAGAGAGAACTTCTTTTTAGGGAAAGGGAGGGAACTGATCTTTGCTGAGCCTGGCTTAGTTCTATGCTGGTGCCAAGTATCATCTGATCCTCACAATACTTCTATGCAAGAGATATTGCTATTCTACTCCAGAGTTGAGGGAAATAGACTTCAGTGAGGTTAAATGGCTTGCCTAACAACTCACTTGGCATCAGATGGTTCTGTAGAATTTCATGAGATACAAAGGACTTCCATATTTGTTCTCTGGGATCTCTGGAAAATCTAGGCCCTCCACCTTGTTCTGAAGGGCCCTTTCTGTGTAGTCTAACCTCAGAATTCCCTCCTCTGGTCTCCCCTCCTTGGACTCTTCCTTCCCCTTCCTGTCTCCAATCTAGGGCCAAACTACGTCTGATGGTCTGGGTCCTCTCCCCTCCCTCTGCCCCCAACAAAGGCCCCAGGTCTAGGCCTTTGGCTCCTGATGACTTGTTGTCTCATTAGCTCCATCCCTACCTTCCAGCCAGCTCAGTAATGTCGGCCAATGGGAACTCTTTCTTCTCAACTCCCCACTCTGAGTACCTCCTTCTAAGCCTTCTTGAGGGCTGTATTCTCAACTATTTCTGAAAGTTTTATATTATTAAACAATAAATGAAAATCTCTAGGGATGGGACCAAAACATGAAAATTTCTTTAAAAGCTCCCCCAGGAGATGCTAAGGTTAAGGTGCAGCCAGCATTGGGATCTACATCCAACTACATTCAGAAGAATAAGAAATTTTGTAACAGCCAGAGAACATTTCCCATTTTTCAGTTTGCTTCTGTCAGCCATGAATCCCGCCCACCCTTCGGGTCTGATAATGCCTCATTGTTCATTGGAAAGAATGCTATAGTCACACCTTTGGTGCAGGGAAGCAGCCTATAGAGCAGGTTGACTCACCTGTTATCAGCTGATAAGCCTGCGCCTCTTGCTCAGAATATCAAATAAGGCACAGGGTGGCTAAAAGAGAAACCTATCTCCTTTAGGAGCCGTTTCTCTGGCTACCTGTCTATGGGAAAAGATTAGAATACCAGATAGTAGAATCTTCCAGATGGAAAGGAAGTCTACCACCATGCATCCCCATGGTGATTACTAGACAAAAGGGGCTCTGGCAATGAGTGGTGGAGAACATTTCCTCCCACTACCTGGCACCTGACCTCATCACAGCTCCCATTCTCAGAAGAACACCAAAGGGGTCTCCGAAGCAGGAAAGACCTTGGTCCATCCATGTAGGCCCAGAGTTGTGCCTCTGACGGTAGCCACACAAGACATAAAACAGTGTTGCATCTTTTCCAACTGCAGGCTAAAAGGAAGGGGTAGGAGTAAGTTAGAAGGAGATTCTAAGACATGAAAAGGAGCTTAAGGTCAGGTGGACCCTTGGTTCAAAGCAGATGCCAGTACTCATCAGAAATCCAGAAGTCAAGAGAGTACAGGACAAAAATAAAGCCTTGTCATACAAACTTGACCCAGCGGAAGCAAGAGGGCATCTGATGCCTGATGCCATCCTCCATATTTAGAGGATGCACTCTATTAGGAGCTCACACATCCCTGTACCTTGATAGTAGCCAGAACTCTGCCTGTTTTTCCAGAATAAAGTACCTCAAAGCACTGAACTGTGATGGGAAAGCAGCCATTTTTTGAGACAGTTCTGGATTTGATCCCAGCTCTACTTTTCCCTTGCTATGTGTCCTTGGGCAAGTCATTTGACCTCTGAGTCTCAATTTCTTTAATTATAAAATAGAGGTAATTATATTACCTACATTGTAGGGGATTCTTGTGTGGATTATATTTTTTAATGTCTGAAAAGCCCCTAATAGCTTTCAATTAAAAGCAGCAATAGGCTATGACAGCTAGAGTAGGACAGAGCTTTCTGCTTTGCTTCGTAAGTTTCTTTAGTCCTGCTCTGCCAGAACTACCCACGCTAGAAGGGGACTTTCCCTTGGGAAGATACCAAGGACCCATCTGTTTTTCTTTTGTAAAATTCACTATGCTTGCAGTGGATGTGTTTTCTGACTGTCTTTCGCCACCTTAGTAAAAGCTCCCACAGGGCAGAGACCATGTTTGCCCTGTTAATTACTGCCAGCCCTGTGCCTAGCCATGGGGCTCCATAGAAAACTGTTGAGATGAGTCACTTTAACAACACTCTAGGATATATATGAAGAAGAGGTCACTGCAGGAGAGTCCCAGCAGGACCTAAAACTTCCACGATTCCTGAGAAAGGAACTTAGCTAAATCGTGATTGTGTTGAAAGGCCTGAGATTGATATAGTGATCATCTTCTATATACCCCAAACCTACAGCCCATCACGATCTTAGTTGTTCCTTTGGAAAGAGGCAAAAATACAGTGCCCTTGGTATATCACTTAGTGACCCGGCTTCATTATATGCCATAAATGAACTTAGGTTTTCCTAAAGTAGACACAACTACATGTAACACTGAGCCCATACGGGAAGACTAGAGAAGAAAAATGTTTGTGTTATAAATCAAAGCAACCCAGTTTTACTATAAGCACTATCAATCATTTTTTTAAAGACAAAGAGAAAATCTGTGGGGTTTTTTTTTTAAGTTCTAAAATAGAGCTTTTTTTATTGTTAAATTTATTGTACCATCTTAGGTAAGCCATTCCCCCTTCCTGGACCCCAGAATATAAAGCTTTAAAATGAGGAATTTTAAATAGATAAATGCCATTGGCCTTCCCATAATTTTCTCATTCTACAGACATCTGCGTGCATGTCCATCAATCAGAGGACTATAAGCAGTAGTTTTGCATTTCCCACAATTCCACATCCTTTAACAGTGACCAAGTTTATGGACTTGCTATTTCTCAGAAGTTTTGTTGGTTGTGGTTGCATGCTTTTATGAAACCAGGACCTGATCAATCATATTGAGGTGGTCTTGTCTGTCTTCTTATACTTTGTCCCTTGTCCCTTGTCCTGCAGCCATGCTCCAGGCAGTGCGAGCCCTGATGATTGTAGGCATCGTCCTGGGTGCCATCGGCCTCCTGGTGTCCATCTTTGCCCTGAAGTGTATCCGCATTGGTAGCATGGAGGACTCCGCCAAAGCCAACATGACACTGACCTCTGGGATCATGTTCATTATTTCAGGTAAACAAGGAGCCTGGGGTTCCTGCTGTCAAATGTGCTTTTGGGAAGGTCAAAGCAAAACCATTCTAGCAGAGGAAACACAGCTTCTCCCTACTGAGCAGAGTTTGAACATAATTCAGAGCTTTTCACACTGAGATTCAAGATGTGAGATTCAGGCCCAGTTACACTCTACAGAGTTACCATGAGTGCTAAGGTTCCTCTTAGCTGCCACGCCGTCTCATTATAAGAGATTCCCAAACCTAAAGTAGTCATGTGATTCAACCCCAAAGGGCATGATTTTGGGAAGACTCTTGAAAATGATTTTAAGGGACAAGCTGTTGACATTGTCAAAGGACCAGACCCAAAATATTTGTACTATTAACCATTGGTTCCAAGATCATGAAAATCTCTTTTTGGGCATATACAAATCTTTCCACAATTAGTAAGATAAGACAGTCTAAGCACCTGGTACATAGTGGGAATTCAATTGTCAATGCTTGGATTGACCATCTGTTATAGGAATGGAATATTCATCAGCCTGTTCATCTAAACTCATTAAGCATACATTGCCTCAGAAACATTGTGACCCCTTTAAAGCTGACTCTGGAGCTTTCTCGTGCTTGGTCCACAGGTCTTTGTGCCATCGCTGGAGTATCTGTGTTTGCCAACATGCTGGTTACTAACTTCTGGATGTCTACAGCTAACATGTACAGTGGTCTGGGAGGGATGGTGCAGACTGTTCAAACCAGGTAACCTCCCAATCTAGGTCTCAGGATTCCATGGTGAATATTGTTGTAAAAATCCAATTAAATACATATGCCTAATGTGACTGTCAGTGCCTGAAATAGCAAAAATTTATCAGAGGCAACTATGCCATATCTTAAATCAACAATGATCTGTAAATTCTAACCTTCATTTCAGTGAAATATCCTTGGTGATATGATTTGAGGCTGATCTGACATTTGCATTGAAATACAGCGACAGTTCACAGTATTTATCTAACACTCTTACACAGGCCCCATTGTGGTGGCAATGAAACAGGCACTATTAATCGAGGCATGTAAATGAGCATCAAACCACGTCTCCAGGCCATGACAGGAATCTGACTAGGGACAGGTAAAAGCTTGAATAGAAATGAGCAAGATGCAGCATAGGTGAGAAAAGTAATGTTTCGTTCTTGTACAGCTGCCTCTTTCTCTCTTTCATTAATTCATTCACTTTATAAATGTGTTGAGCACCTGCTGCGGGCCAGGAACTGTTCTGAGTGCTGGGGATAAAAAGACAAGGTCCTCGTTCTCACAGAGGTTATGGTCTAGCAGAGGGAGATAAAACCCCACCGTAATTCAGTGTCAGAAGGAAGGTACAACTTTTAAAAGATGGAAAAGCATTTCCAACATGTGTATTCATTTATCCACTTCAAAGGCATGTATCTCTTAGCAAGAAGCAGCAGCAAATTCCTGAAGGAAAAAGAGCTTGTTTGGGGAGAGTAATATAAATATTATACCTAAGTAGGTACACTTGGTATTTCTCCAACCACACCATGATGGGACACAGACAGGGTGTAAGGATGTGATAAACCCATTTGTTCTCTGGCTTCTTGAAATTCCAATCCCCACCCATGTCCCTGCTTTGTCTCAAGAACGGGAAGGAAGGGGTCCCCGTAGCTGCCCTCATCCTCCTCCATGGTCCTCCCATGGTTTCTTGGTTACAAGAGCAACTTAGAAGTAAGCTGACCAATGCATCCCAGTTTGCCTGGCACTCGCCCAGTTTTAGCATGGAAAGTCCCACATCCTGGAAAGCTCCTCTGTCACAGGCAAATCTGGAGGGTTGCTTACCCTACTTAGAAGAGCCCACCTTGTCCAGCGTTTGTAGGTGCCTAGTGTCACTGCCCTGCCCAGAGGAGCCACCTACCACCCCCCTGGCACCCAGCATTAATGCACGCCATCACTCTCAACGCATCTCCTTAGAACCTGCTCCTGTCCCTTGGGCAGGCGATTTCAGTCCTGAGATCAAACCCAGACAATTCTGAGAGGCCTCCTGAGTGAACTTTGTCCTCCATGGATGGGCAGCAATTTTTCTCTTTCTTTCTGCCTTCTCATCTTTCTCCATCCAGAAGTCACACAAGATAGTACTGGTGCCAAGAGAGATCTCGGCAGCCAATTGATGGGGCCTTGGTTCTGGTGCCCCAGTTGGTCCCAGTATCCCCTCCTTCTGCTCCCTGATTCTGCCATTGCTGTTGAATGTAACCTTGGCAGAGCCTAAGCCCTGGACCAGAGCTACACACTGTCTGTCCTCGCCCTGTACACAGCTTACAGGGTGTTTTGAATTAGCTGGAACATTTCATTTTAGAACCTGGATTAATCACCAACTTTTAGAAATTAGAAGTGTCATAGGTTGGGTTACTTGGAAACAAATCCTGAGAAACAGATCCTGAAAATCTACATGTGACTGATTTATTAAGGAACGGGAGGTAGTCAGGAAGTGGGGCAAGCAGTCAGGGAAGGGGGTGATCTCAGATGAAGTCTTGGACTAAGCCTGACCCAAAGGAATATGTGTTTGAGGGGCATGGGCAGGGATGGGGTAGAATTCAAAGGGGGAAACGAGAGGACGGGCATGGCTAGTTGCCGTGGGTGGAGCCTTTAGAGTTGAGTCATCCACGTTCAAAGCCATCATCTCCCCACTCAGGTACACCTTTGGTTCGGCTCTGTTCGTGGGCTGGGTCGCTGGAGGCCTCACGCTAATCGGGGGCGTGATGATGTGTATCGCCTGCCGGGGCCTGGTGCCAGACGAAACCAAGTGAGTGTCCCCTTCCCCATGAAATCGGATGTTTGATCCGAGTCCATTTTGATGCATAATTCACAGCCCGAATGATCAGTCCAAGTATGTGGAATAACACTGTTGATTAAAGGATTGTGAACCTTCTATTTTATGAGGAACCTAAAGAAAGGAATGTTTCTGCCTGAGCAGAATTAGGTGAGATCCTATTTGAACGGTGGGAAAACACCAACCATGGGTGTTCCCTCTGGCTCCAGTGGCTCTCAGCAGGGAGCTAGTTTGCCCCAAGCGGATATTTGGCAACATCTGAGGGCACTTTGATTGTAACAACTTTGGTGTGGGGGACAGGTAATGCTGGCATCTAATGGGTGGAGCCCAAGTACATTGCTAAACACGTACAATACAGAGTCAGGCCCCACAACGAAGAAGCATCTTTCCAAATGTCGGTAGCACTGCTGCTGAGAGAGCCTGAAGTAACATCACAAATGGACCGGGTCTGGTTCCACTGCTAACTGGATCCCAGTCTGGTTCCACTGCTAACTAGCCCTGTGACCTCTAGCAAATCATGTACCCTCTCTGGACCTCGTTTACCTCATCCATAAACTAAGCAGGTTAGAGGAAATGGGCTGCATGGAGGCCCCTTCCAGCTCACAAGTTTTAGGATTCTTTGGCCTAACCATGTTCCCCTGAACATTGTTTCTGATTCAGCTCCTCTTTAATTGATTAGTAGAGGGAACTCAGTAGTCACTCACTGCCAGCTATAAAGCAAGAAATTTTGCTCCACTGCAAAGGCAGAAAACCACTGTCCCAAAGCTTGGTGGGCAACTGTCTCTGTTTGACGAGTACTTAGAGTCCCCTGGGACACTGGACTTCCAGTGCTGAAACTGACCTATTCCAGGGTAAATTAGGTGATCTGTCCTACCAAATACATCTATGGTCATGGAATGTTTCTTTTTCTTTCAGCTACAAAGCTGTGTCTTATCATGCCTCGGGCCACAATGTCGCCTACAAGTCTGGAGGCTTCAAGGCTAGCACTGGCTTTGGGCCCAACACCAAAAACAAGAAGATATATGATGGGGGTGCCCACACAGAGGACGAGGTACAATCTCATCCTTCCAAGTATGACTACGTGTAGCACTCCAAGACACCTCAGCATGGGCAGAAGGAACCCCACCATGAGGACTCACCCCTCAAAAAACAAGGAAATTTCACCTTGATTCTTGATGGCTTTCGACTCACCATTGGAAGTTAGGAAAGCCTTGATTTCACCTGTGGTGAGGCCAGATGGTTTTGACCACATGTCTCTATCTATAAATGTTCCATCACAAAACAGCTAAGTTATCAAATATAAAATAGAGGCTATCGCTCACATTTTCCAATACTGTACTTCTTATTTTTAATATAACCTTCCTAATCTTATGATAGACTGTGGTTTGAATTCATGTCAGACACTTGGATTACTTAGACACTCTCCTGCCTCCTTCTAGCCAGTAGTCCATTGATAATCTATTTCTCAACACATCCCCCAGAACAATTCAGAAAGGGAAAAAAGAGTTAATCAAAAGACATCACTTCCTGCTATGGATTGTTGCCTCCCCTTGCCCGCCTTGGCTACTAACAGACTCTGGTTGAAAAAGAGGTGAGATGGGAAAGATACTGATAATGTCTCCAGCTCATTATCTGAGTTTTCTTACACTGTGATCTCAAATGTTACGTGGGCCGAAGTGATTTTGGTTTGAGGAAACCAAGCCTTTCCATTTCTTTTGGCATCTGCTAATTCTAGCAAGGTTCTCCAAGGAGTTTCCTGAGCTCTCCACTGCAGGTCCTCTTTTTGTCACAAGCCAGAAAGTATCCCTAGAGAAATGAAAAGAATATTTTTTTCTTTTCATAATCTAAATATATTTGGTATATTAGATATAGTTAGAATAAGTAATGTATTAGTAAAATGGCACTCTGTCTGTTAATTAGCCTCCCGACACATAGAAGAAAATGAAAAAGAAAATTGCTTTGATGTTGTCTATATTGTACTTTGTAAAACTCACAGTTACATCCAAATTTCATACAATGCTCACTGATCCAAATTCCCTTTGAGTTCCCCATGACTCTGATTATAATGATAGAGTCATTGTAACCCCTGTAAAAACCAAATAATGGAATGTAGCAGAGCCTAGGAAGTGAGTTGAAACTAGTTCTTTCAAAAAATAAAAGGTGATGAGCCTGAATTCAATGTTATATTTCAAAGGGCCACGTGTCCACATGTGCATGGCTACAGGCCACAGTCAATTGATTTATATGGCACTGGGGTCAGCTTTGTTACCCTGAGAACAGTTCTCTTCAATAAATTCACCTAGAGTGGCTGAACTATTGCATGTTCTAGAATGGAAATTCCTTGCAGCCACACACCTTCCCTGTGTTTCCGTCACTGCTACAGAAAGCCTAACTCCTTCCAGGCCACCAGCATTCCATCCCAGCACCAGAGCCAGAATTGGCCCCCTGGGAAACTGAGTTAAGGGCAGTATCGCTCAACTACCTATTCAGGGAGCAGCATGGGCAAGGAAAATCTGACCGTCGGATTATTATCTGAGGAAAAAATGTCCTCACACCAACAGTGCATATGAAGGCGACCTCCTAGGCGATGAGTCGTATTCACAAGGGTCTTCAGGCTGGACAAACTATGTCTGGGGAAAGACCGGATTATGGCCCATTAAACAGAAAGGAAGTGCATTCAGTAAGAGCCAGAATAGAACCTTCTCATGGAACAGAAGTGGTTCTAGGCCAAATCAAATTGGGTACTCATGGAACTCGTTGTCTGAAATGGGATAAAGTATGAATAGATAATACAAGAAAACAAAACCAAGGTCAGAGGAAGCAGCTGAGCAATCTAGGGCATAGAGATTGTTAAGGGTTCTCAGGATTTGAATTGAAGGCCATGGGGCACAATGAGCTCTCCTGTCATCAGAAAGTCCCTGGTCAGGTCGGATGTACTGAGCTGTGGCCCAGTTGAGTTTTGAATTAACACATTCTCCATCCAACACTTAATCTTTTGGAAGTCTCCATGTAGTTAGATTGTGCTTTGTAATTTTTGTTGTTGTTGTTGCTCTCTTTTATTGTATACACACTGAATATCAACTTGCATATTTTGTTACTTAAATATTAAAGACACTGTTATCTCACATTTGAACAGCTTCCATTCTTTTTTTCCTAAGCCTTGGGAAGTGGAGGTGGGAATCTCAGCATCTCAAAGCTGAGTGTGTCTTCCTGGAGTGTTTCTGCTGCAGAAGCTATGTCTGCTGAGTGACAGCATGGCTGCCCAAAGGCCACCTAAGGCTGATCCAGCCCAGTTAGTGGTCTCTACAAGTTAGGAAGCTTAAATAAAGAGGGATTCCCAGAGCAGTCAGACATGCAGCATGAGATCCAAGGGCCACTCTGACCCTGAGTGCACTACACCACTTTCCAGCCGTGTCCACCTGAGCAAAGCACTTAACCTGAGTCTCAGTTTCATTATCTATGGAATGGGGATAATAAGGATAACAGAATAATGCAAGTAAGGGACCTGTTTAAGTGACAAACACCCAAGTTGCACAACTTTAAGATGAACAGGACGTTGGCTTATGTAACTAGGATATCTACGCCAGGGCTTCAGGCGTAGCTGGATTGGGGTATACGATCAAGACTCTACCTTGTTCTGCCCACATTTCAGTTCCGCTTTCCTTTCTGTTGGTTTGTTTCTCAGGCAGTTTGTCCCCACAGGACCGCTGTGATGGCTGCTCATATTTCTAGGCACATGCCAGCTTTCAGCTAGGGGAAGCATGCCTGAAAGAGGTATCTCTTTCCTGTTATCTGTAGGAGAAGAAAATCCTAATAAAACTCACTGGCCTATTTGAGTCATGTATCCATCCCTAAACCTCTTCCTGTAGCCAGAGAAGTGGCATTTAACTTGGCGAAGTCTGGGTCCCACAGTCAAAATGTGGAAATTTGTCATATGCCACCAAGACTGTATTGCAAGGACGTGAGTCCATAGAAATCAGGCAAACTCATTACTTTGCCTAATTTTTCACACTGTTGGTTGAACCTGAACTCCAAGAAAAACTTCAGAGGCACAACCTCTGAACCTCTGTGACTGGTTACCAAATAGCATAGTATTTATAGTTCAGAGATGAAGGAACCGAGAGATTGCTCACAGAAAACTAACAATTAAAGCATAAATTATGGTGAATGATCACTTTGAGCCTTAAAGTGATCAGATAATTATGAGTATTAATAGTACTATCACTATGACCTATTGAGATCTAGTAGATCTCAGACATAGCTTCAATTGTACAATAGCTCCAATCCTCAAAATAACCCATGAGACAGGTATTACTATCCCCATTTCACAGATGAAGAAACCAAAGTTCAGAGAAATTGTGTCTTGCCCAGGTAAGGTGATCTTGCACAAGTAAAGTGTAATGGTTTTTCCAGGATTGCCCTGGGTTTGGCACTGAAAGTCCTACATTCCAGGAAACCCCTCAGCTCTCAGCAACCTAGGACATCTGGTCACCCTATCCAGAGGCTACACAGCTAAAAGAAAGGCATGGATTCCAGCCAGGGTCTGTGGCTCCTTACCTCACTCTCTTTATATCATGTCAGAGTGAATCCCATTAAACAGACAAAATACACACACACACACACACACACACACACACACTTCATATATATATGAAGGAAGGGAGGGAAAGAGGGAGGGAAGAAGAAAGTAAATCTACTTTTAGAAAGAAAAGTATTTGCCTATGAAGCCAAGAAGCATAAACCTAAAACAATGTAGTATTGTAAAATGTCAATCTTAGTTCTCAAGTTTAAAAATGTCAAACAAGAACCCATCTATTACAAATGGTGGACAGACAGACGGTGGGGATGGAGGAGGCCATCAGACTAGCTCGTCCATCTGAGCTGACACATGCAGCCTCAGCAAAGCTCTCAGTGTGCTGTGCCACCCTGGTGGTGTAGTGCCTAGGCTTTGGGGTTCTCAACGCTGCAGCCTGGGTTCAATTCCCAGCCAGGGAACTACCCACCTCACACCAAAAAAAAAAAAACTTGATTAAAGGCTTCCAGACTGACAAGGACTGCGGCATGATGCCACCAGGAAGGGCAGGGAAAGGTCCAGGGCCCCCAAAGTGCACTGTTGCAGGTGAAATTCCTGACAACCTCAAGTGGTGGCAGCCAAAAGCCACCCAGAATTCACTGAGGTTGGGTTTGGGCTGAGGCTCATTTCATCTTTGGTTGGAGCTTGCCAACGCTGGGGTCTCAGTCCATCTCCACCACCACTGAGAGTTTTGCCATACCTTTCTTGTCTCAAGTGAAGCTGGGCGTGACCTACTCACTGGTCTCAGGTTGGTGACCAGTCCAGGTTTTCCTGTTATCAAAGCTGCCTCTCTTAGCCCTTGTTGACAATAAAAATCTTATTTATTTTGTTCAACAAGTCAACTTGAATTTCCCCAAAGAATTTTTTGAAAGGTAAAACATCAAACATTTTAAGTATGTGGAACTTGGTCGCCCATACTTACTGCCCCAAGGAGGACAGTTGCCATGGCAATGGCTCTGTAAGGAGGATGGAGTCTGGCTGAAGGGTGAACAAAATACCATAGTGGAGCACAAGCCACCCAGCTAGTCAGCCTCTCATGATACTGGGAGTGTTTGCCCAAGTCTTGGAAGTTAAGTCATAATTTAGAGAGAATGAGAGAAACAAAAATGTCCCACTGCAAATAAACATACTGAGGGGTGGGGGTGGGGGGTCAGAATGTGGGTGGAGATGTTTTGAAAGTCAAGAATGAGTGTATGTGGCTGTTTCTTCTCCTGAGGCTTGACAGCCCCCTTCCACCAGGAGCTTTTGTGCAGACAGACCACCTCCATGTGTCTGCAGAGAGGCACAGCCTATGGAGCAGAGAGAACTCAATGAAGGGATCACCAGTGAGATGAGTTGGCATCAGAATGACCCTCGCAGCCTCTTTGGCAACGACAAACTCCAAGATACACTACCTGGTTCATTCTCTGTGACCCAGTAGCCCCATTTCTGGAAATCTTCCCAAAGGAAATCATCCTGACTCTTAAAAAAGTTGTGGTTCTGCAGGAATCGTTGGCAAAAGGATGGTATGCAAGAAATGTGAAAAGGCATTTGGTACTGTTATTATTCCAGATACATGTCTTGCCATGCACAAGGAATCCCGCAGAAAGTGGTGGACAAATGCTGAACAAAAAATAAAACTTTGGCTTGTAAAAAAGCAAAATTTGATCCACATAGAAAGAATAAGTTCTCCACTTGCAAAATTTGTAAAATTCCTGTGCAGCAGCTGGGTTCTCATTACTCCCAGGGTTGTGCCTACAAATCGGGTGTCTGGGCAATGTGTGCAAAAAGATGTTAGATACCAAAAACTACCAGCAAGTGTCTGTCTAGATATATTGATGAAGTTTTTGGTTTTCCATATGATTTTACTTTCTGCTTTGACTTTTGAAGGCATACCAAATGTTCAAGTTACAAAGTAACATATTTTAAGACAAATAATTAAGTTCCAACCAGGGAAGTTGATCAGTTTTCATTCTTTTGTCTCAAGAAGTTCTGAACAGCACAATGTGACTAGTTTCCTGCCTAAAGCTATTTTCTTTAAAAGCATTTTATAGAATTGGTATAGTGGAAAATTTAACGGAAAAAATTTTTTTTCTCTGACTTATTTCACTTAGCATAATACCCTCCAGGTCCATCCATGTTGTCACAAATTGTGAGATTTTGTTCTTTTTTATGACTTAATAATATTCCATTGTATATATGTTCCACTTCTTTATCCTTTCACCCATTGATGGACACTCAGGTTGCTTCCATATTTTGGTGATTATAAATAATGCTGCAACAAACATAGAGGTGAATATATCTTTTTGAATTAGTGTTTAGGTTTCTCTGGATGAATACCCAGAAGTGGAATTACTAGGTCATAAGGTAGTCCTACTTTTCATTTGTTGAGCCCCTTTCACACTGTACTAATTTACAATCCCACCAATAGTACACGAGGGTTCCCTGTTCTCCACATTCTCACCAACACTTGTTGTTTGCTGATTTATTGATAATGGCCACTCTGACAGGTGTATGGTGATATTTAAAGGGATTAAGAAGTACAACTTGCTAGTTATAAAAATAGTCATGAAGATATAAAGTACAGTATAGAGAAAGTAGTCAATAATATTGTAATAACTATGTATGGTGTCATGTGGGTACTAGACTTACCAGGGGTCACCTCATAAGTTATGTAAGTATCTAATCACCATGTTGTACACCTGAAACTAATACAACATTGAATGTCAACTGTAATTGAACATTTTTAATAATAATAATAATAATAATATAATAACTATATTTAGTGTCAGGTGAGTACTCGACTTAGTAAGGTAATCACTTTGTAAGTTATATAAATGTCTAATCACTATGTTGCACATATGAAACTAATATACTATGTGTTAACTGTAATTAAAAAATAAATTTTTTAAATTCATTAATTAATTTGAAACATTTTCCAAGTTCTATGTACATTTTTTATCTAACATTATATAATAACTTTTATTATCCCCTCCTTCTACTTTACTATAGATGATGCAAATGTGAGGATTATTGATATTTTGCTTTGAACTAGGTAGGCATCCAGGCTTAAAAATTTTTCCCTCAATTCCTTGTTGGCTGCATAAATTCTTAGATTCAGCAGTCCCTTGATTAATCACAGTTCCACAGAGTATTTAAACATCTGAGACCATTATTGCTGAATGGTTCCTAATAGTTAGCCCAGATCCAAATGAAACACAACTTGCATTTGTGATATTTTATTTGTTCTTGAAGCCAAAATGCCAATACCTTTCATATGAGAACAAGAACACAAGGAACACCCCAATAAGTCCAAATGAATACACCAAATTTCAGAAAAACACACATTCCACATATTACCTTGAATTCAAACTGTCAAGAAAGATAGGAGAACAGTGTTCATTCCTGATATGTGTAATGTAAATGAATCACCACTCCTTGGGAAAGCTCCTTGAAGCAGAAACCAGACCTTTTCTCTACCTCCTCCCCTTCCTCATGAAAATAAATAAATAAACAAATAGAACAAAGATTGTGGGCACAAAGAAGTTCAGCTAAGAGTTGTTTTTAAGTCTGTAAAACTGAAAAAAGGAGGGGAAAAAACCTTAACCCTAATGGCAGAGAAAATGTTACCTTATGGTGCAGCAGTATAGTGAAATATAATGCAGACAGTAAGTGCTTAAAACACCATCATAAGAGATGGAGAATTTCTCATTCTTTCATGTTATAAGCAAAAGTCAAATTCGTCATTGTAAATACAATATGATCTGAATCATGGAGGAAACAGGCAAGAATCTGCAAGGAAATTCAGCAAACTATTAATATGAGTTCTTAGCTTTAAGTGCTGAGACTAGGGTAAGTTTATTTTCTTCTCTTCTGTTTTTCTGAATTTTCTATAATGGGCATGTAATTTTTATGTTTGCAATAACAATAGACTTTTCGAAAGACCGAGTATGTATTTTCTTACCTTATAGCCACCCCCCAACCCTCTTTGCTCTCATCTGCTTCTACTGTAGAGGGTGGAAAAGCTAAGATGGCCACTTTTCCAGCCACTTTTGTTCTATCAGAAGTCACGAGGCACAATTCCAGCCAATGAAATGTGAGTGGACGTTGAAGCCCACCTTTTCCCCTTCTTCCCTCTTCTTGTCTAGAATGAAGACTCAGGGAATGAAAAGGCCTGCAGCAAGCATCTGGAAGGGCCAAGAGAATCAGAGATGCTGACTGTACCACTGTCCAGTGCTGAACCAATGCCAGCAACTGGCAGTTGTTGAGAACATAAAAAAAAGTGTTGGAGAAAGTTATGTGGCAGCAAGGCCAAAAACAGAGGTTCTCAACTATTATCATTTGGGGAGATTCTGTGAATGCTGATGTCAGGGTCATGACCCTGGAGATTCTGATTTAATTGGCCTGTGCCATGACCTGGACATTGGGATTTTTTTTAAGGCTGGTGACTCAGCCAAGTTTGAGAAACAAGTTATGGAGGCTTATAGAAAATGTCAGAGATAATATTCTACTATCCAATGGTTCGGACTTCTCATTTTATGAAACCAATAAACCCCACTGTCACTGGATTTTATGTTGCTAGGAGGTGAATGTATTCTTAACTGGTACAACTGTACTGTTTTTTTAAGGCTGAACCAAGTGTGTGCATACTTAAATTGGTAAAATTCCATAACACATAGTACTCACATAGATATTTCTATTTCTCAGTGTGGACTTTCCCCCTTTGAAATGACACCAGGTGAATACCAGATTTATGAAGTATGTAAAAGTACAAAAAAAAATTGAGAAAGAAAAAATAAGTGGCATTTAAAAATGAACCAAATAAAATGCTGAAAATTCAAAATATAATCATTAGTACAAGAATTATAGTTAAGTTAAATAGTGGACTAGACACAGCAATGGTTATTTAGAAAAGTGAGTAAAGAAAATGACCCACCACAAAAAGAGAAAGAGAATTAATGACTAAAAAAGATTTTAGCTACATGACACACAGGATGGGGAGCTTTAACATGCACTTAATTTGATTTTAAGAAAAAAAGAACAGTCAGAATGTGGGGAGGAGATATCTTTAGAATTGCAAAAAAACATATGTTCTAGTTGAAAACATACTATCTCCTGAGCAGAATTAAGCTTGTATACTTAGCTACATTGTCATGAAAATGCAAAATATCAGCAATGGAAAGAACATCTGAAGCAAAGAAGAAAATTATTTATTACAAATTCGTGGTAATGAAACTGACATCAACACCAACAAATGCCAGAATAATTTGTAATCCTATCTTCAAAGTTCAAAGGGAAAACAACTATCAAACTAGAATTTTACTCCCAGCTAAACTATCATTCCAAATTAAGGGTAAGATGAAGAGTAACAATAGCAACTATGATCAAGGCTTTCAAGGAAACAACATAAAAGACATTGGCAGTTCCAGCTGTCACTGTGCTCAGGAGACTGTGTGAGCCAACAAGGATTCTCCCAATAGAAAAGTCAGGTGTGAGGAACTAGAGATCTTGTTGATCTGATTAAGTGGGAAATCCCAGGCAAATACCACTGAAGATTTTATTAGACAGCTGAAAATAAATGGGCCTTGAAGAGCAAACATTATCTTGGCTTTAATGCTCTTCATCCATATGGAATTCCTTCATTAGTTTGAGAACTATAAAGACACACATACTTGGTATACAGAGGCCCAGCTTAAGTCTACACTGTGCTTATCCTAGAGTGAAAATATGTATAAACATCCTGGTTCAGTCTTTTAGTATGCAAAGAGCAGAAAACCTGCTTCATGATTCTCACTCTCTCTCTACCAGAATCTGCCTACTCCTCAACTAAAAATGGTTTTTGCATCCCAACCCAATTCAGTATGAATTTTTGGTTAAGTATCTACTACCACCTAAGTAGAATTCATGTTTCTCTTAGTTTAAATTATTCTCAAGAGAGAAAATCTGATTGACCACTAACCAATGAATAATTGTCACCCTTCTGGGAAGTGTCCATCTCTGATCCTAATCAGTTTTGTCCCTGTGTAGCAAGAACTGTGGCTTGTCTATTCTACATCTATTCTAATATCATCACTTTTTCTTGCTACAGAAGTGTGTTCAGTCCTCCCTCCTATGACCCTATCCTTAGTTCAAGGGATATATTCTGCTGGAGTAAATCAATCATACTGACTCAATCTCCTTCTGAGTGATTGGTTTAGGGGATAGAGCATATGACCCAGTTTTAACTAGTGATTCATAAAGGAAAGTCTGTTGGAAGTTTCTAAGAAAGATTTCTTCACTCTTAATGAGAATACAGCAAAACAGACAGCCCCACCCCCAACACACACACACACACACACACACACACACACACACACACCTTCTTCTTTTTCCTCCATCTAAGCATAATCATGACTACATGTGATGATTTAAAGTACTGACATGGGGTTGCTACCAGCCTGAAGATGAAGCCAACACATGGAGGAGAGTAGAAGAGGAGAAGCCTAGGGAAGTAAAGGAAGAGTTCTAATTTATGTTCCTCACCTGCAGATATCCCATCTATGAACTTTTTGTAATATATGATTATTAACTTCTTTATTGCTTAATGCAATTTCAGTTTGGATTTACTATTACTTAAAGCCAATCCATCCTAATCAAAACAAAATTAGATGCCCAAGCCAGGCTTTCATCAGAGACTATGGATGTGTACAACTCATCCACAGAAATATGCACTGTGCCAAATAGGTTTGGGGGACTTGGGGAGCGTGAGGACTAAAGAATGTCTGTCTCACAAGACGAAAAGTGATAAAGAGTAAGTCTACTTCAAGGATGAGTAGGGGTGATTCTGGATACAGTGTGATGGTTGTCATTTTGATTGTCTTCTAATCTAGTGTACACACATTTGTATCTTAAGTCTAGGGCAAATGCATTGCAAAAAAAAAAAAAACAGTGAAAAATATTAACAACTACTTCACTAAAATCTCCATAGCGAACTGAGAGGTGTTAGTAGCTTTGGTGCCATGGCCTGTGTCAGGAGACAGACTGAAGCTTCCTATGAGGGAGGAGGGGTCTTTGAATCTTGTGTACTAAATGGTCACAAAGGTCCCTGTTTGGAGCCAAGGACAAGTGACTGATTCCAACTGACTGTTAGAAGGCCTCAGGCATGAAGGAAAGCCCTGAGCAATGAGCAATGTCTGTCAGGAACTGACTACGGAATGGCAGTACACATGGCACACACTTGCCCTCCTGAATCCCTTCTGAGCTAGACCTCAGTCAATGACTCCCTGCATCACAGTGCGGATGCACGCTCCCATCAACACTCCATGTTATACATTCAAAAATCTTATATTTTATTTTTTATTTACTGCTAAGCAAGGATACACTTACAAAAAGTGCACTGTCTCCAGCCAATCCTGTCATTGTTAAACAATCCACCAACCCAAGAGCCATTCTTGTCACATTTATTGTCCCTGATGCTTCAGAGTACTTGACAATCCTCAACTATTGCTATTTCTTGAAGAACAACAGCACTCCACCTAGTGAATTTCACTTCAGAATTTTAGTACTTTTGTTGTTTTTAGCATTATTCTTGTTTCCATCCTAAAGATTTTAACCATGAGTAGCTCTGACATGCTTCAAAACTTCTTTTGTTCTTTCAGGGAGCTTTTGGAAAGGGTCCAACTTCACAATGTCCCTGTGAAACAAGGCCATGAAGAATCCTTTGAATTTACTTCCACAAATATTTCTTGAGTACCTACTTTGTACCAGGTGCCATGACAGGTACAGAGATAAATAAAGAAGGAAGAGAAAGCATCATTTGTTGAGATTCTGCTGTGCTATGCAATGTGCCTGTACCATGCTGGGGACTTTGAAGTGTTTCAGCTCATTTTATTCCCATAACAACTTCCCAAAGCATCATTATCACAATTGCAGCTGAGGAAACTGAGGCTTAGGGAGATTACATGCCCTGCCCAGTCACTCATCTACTGATTAGTGGAACTGGGATTTGAATCGTGTCCGACTCAAAGCCCATGATATTTCAATGGGACCAAATGAGAAGTACAGCTCACAGAAAAAATTGAGCTACTTACTAACTTCTTTTAGCTTCAGCAGCCCAGCCAATGTGGGCTAATACCTACCTTACGAGGTTGTTGTAAGGATTAAAGATAATATGTGTAAAGCACCTGGCACATGGTAAGTATTCTATGAAGAATAGCTATTGTTATTCACAGCTATGGAAAGTTCCATTTCTCAAAGGGACAGAAGCCATTTTTCTACACATTGAATTCTCAGAACTTAAGATAGGTACGAATTATGAAATCTAGGACCTAAATTACCAAGACTTTGCTATATGACTTGGGAAAGTATATGGTTGTCTGAAGAACCCCAGGAGAGTCTACAAAAAGAGAAAATCCCAAATCAGAGGCAAGTTCAAAGATTTGCATTCCTCCTCCCAAGTCATTCAGCAGAGCTACTAGCCAGGAATGACAAGAGGACTCGCCATTGTTGAGCCTGCTCATGAATTTGCATGAAAAGTGAAAAGCAACATAACAACTGGTCTCATCCCCTGGAATAGCCACAGCATCTACAGTGAGAGGCCATTATCTACACTGCCTGGAATCCCACTGCAAATCTTTGCAGAAAGGCACAAACTTGCATTGGATCAGGTTTTGGTTGGCCCCCAAGGAATGCTGACTTTCTTTGTTAATGCCACGACAAATGTGTCCCTGAATAAGGGAATTGATAGGATACCTGTCTCTGCATTGAAACCTGATTAAAAGCAAGTCCAGTTCCTTCTATTCTCTCAGGAGTTTTCACAGTTTCTAAGCTGTTTAGTTCTTTGTGATTCAGTAATTTCTATGGCAAGAAGACCCCATCCTTGTTTCTTCTAGTGATAATCCATCCACCGTGCAGCAGAAATGCTCAAGGAACAGGCTGCCTTCCCAGTAGAGAGAAGGATCATTGTCTAAGTGGATGGACGTGAATAGGAACTGAAAATACATCCCCATGACACCCAACGCTCCCTCTCAAAAATACTTTCCCTGTCTCCTGTCACTGATACTGCAAATTCTCAGCCTTTCTAAAATTTTCATTGAAAAAACCCTTGCGGGAAATAGTGGGGATGGTTGTATAGCATTGTGAATATATTGAAAACAAATGGGTTATATATGAGGGCTGTCCAGAAAAAATCCAGCCGTCGTCAACATAACAAGAATAGTTACACTTTAAAGTGATGAACTTTGTGTTACATAAATTAAATCTCGGACCCCTAAAATCATGCTAACGTGCTGGTTAGGGGTGACACTCACTCATATTTTTCACAGAATAAGTTCAGGCCTCTGAACTACCAGAAGCCCATTGCCACATATCTGGGCCCAAGCGTCAACTCTCACCTTTCCATGTTCTATCCTCAGTGCCACCTCAGGTCTACAACATTGTATAGCAACCAGTGTCATGTATCCTCTGTGTCCCCCACTCCTGGCACCCAGGGCAATCTCGCAAGCCCTCATAGACTCCATACCTTATGCCCAGCAGTCACCTATCTCCTCTCAAGACTTCCAAGTCTCTTGCTCTGCCACACATACTGGCCCTTTCGATTGATGTCCTCTCTTGTCTCCAATCATTGTGATGACATCGTGCTCTCCCAGGTCAGTCTTAAGCCATGCTGGAGACTATGCGGACCTGCCTGGCACAATGGACATGCCTTACTCCTCTCACCCTACCTACAGGCCCCTTGCCTATGCCCCGTGCAGGTAAGGGTGTGGCCAACATTTAAAGAGATCGCATTCTAGGAATGCAGCGACAAAAGCTTTAAAAGTTTAAGAGAAAACATGGTCAGAAGACATGTCATTCTACATTTATGCTACAAAATTCCAAATAGTAGCAAGACCAGAAAATTATCATTCTCATTTTCCTATACATGTCCACTCTGGATAAGATTTGTGTTAGTCATCAACAAGGAAGCACTGCAACATTTGAGAGAATCCCTGGAAGCCAGTATTCACAGGTGGCATGATGCACACGCAGCATCGTACGGGTAAGTAATGGTGTCACCAGCACTAAATGAAGGGAATCGGGGGATCACAGAGACAAGGACATCTACGTCACGTTCCAACACAAACAGCCACAACGTTGGGAGAAATAACAGTGCTGCTGCTTTTTCCTCATGGTGAGGGATATAAAATTAACCAGGAACGGTGCGTTTGATAACACAGAACCCAAAAGCTGATTCCTGGACTTTAACAACATGAGATGGTACCAGGACACCACAAAGAGTTCTCACAGGCACTGATTAGACAATAAACAAATCTCTAAGTACCTCTTCTCCATCCATTTTTCTATGTTGCCATCAATACATCATATCACACATGAGCCCATGAAATCTGTAATTCTTTGTTTTTGTCACATTGTTTATACAGACAGCCCCATGAAAAATATTTACCCACGACCTGCACCCTCTAGAGGCTGCCTGGGCAGGAGCGCATCTTTCTGAGGCAGAGGAATGGGGTTGTGGGAAAGAGCCGGGCACACGCACGCTTGAGAAAGTGCATTCAAACCTGAGGATGAGGGAACCTGGTTACCAGTGCAGGCTGGTCTTCCCTTCCAATAATCTTCACCAGCCCCACCCCCAAGAGCCTCCTCAAATATAACATAATAAAACAAATTATAAAAAAGAAAAACAAAGAGCAATCAAAAGGTTTGAAAACTTTAAGCTAATGTCAAGAGGAAGTTTAACAAAACAGTTAAGAACAGTAGCTGCTAAAGCTGATTGCCCTGGGTTCCAATTTTGCCCTTATCATTTATAGTCATGTGGCCTTGTACCTTCCTGAGCCTCAGTATTTCACCCTGTAAAATGAGGGGGAAATAGTCTCAAAATGTACTCAATCAGGATAAGCTGCTATTATTTGTTTGTGGAGAGAACCATATGCAGAAAAAACATGTATTACATCTGCTTCTAGAAAATTCAATTAATTATTCCATCTATTTTTATATTAAGTTTACTTTAATTTTTTAAAAAGTTTTTTAAAAGATATGATTCCTTCAATTTATTTTTTATAAAATTTTTTTTTATTGTTAGGCTTATTGGGGTGACATTGGGTAGCGAGAATTACATAGGTCCCAGGTGTACGATTCTACAGTGCATCGTCTGTGTGTTGCATTGTGTGCTCACCACCCAGTGTGAGCTCTCCTTCCATCACTATGTATCTGGCTCCCACTCCCTCTGCCCCACCTCTTCTCCTACACCCTCCTCCCTTGTCTTCAAATAACCATTAAATGAATGAAGCCTTAAATTTAAAATTGCACTACATAGCAGTAAGAATAGACAAAAATAAATCAATCCATACTTAGAAACACTGCCATGAAATTGTAGAATTGCAGAGGTAAAAATAACATCTTAAACTTAAATCAAGAAAAGAGATTGACTACAAAGCACAACAAACAGCATTTGGGGTGATAATAGACTTTTCCAGAACACAGTGGAATTATATCTTTAATGTAATAATGGAAAGCAATTACCATCCTAATATTCTATACTTAAATATTCTAGCATTTAAGAAATGAGAGCGAAATCTTTGTATTTTCTATTTCCACTTACTCTAATGGCAAACAATCCAAGTAAAAGCATGGATTATCCCTAAGTTCATGCAACTTCAAGACAGGTTCTCCAGTGCCTTACCCCCCAATCAGATTGTCACCTCAACCTTTTCCATATGGAAATTCACAACCACCTATGTGGCTGAAGACAATATTGAGAATACCTGAACCACACTCTAGAATGACAAAAATATACAAGTTTGTGGGGTATTAAACCTAAGTATATTTGCCACCTAGCCTGCAGCAGCTAATTAATAAAAAAATCTGTGATCAGTTATATATAGCCACACTCCAAATATTTACCTTCTAAGCCCCTGTACCCTGGACTAATAGGATATCCCATTTTTGCTGAAGTATCCTTCCCCAAACTTTTTGATCCCTCAGAATTTACATGTGAAACCCAAATGTACCTAGATCTACCCATCCGTGGGTCCTGAGTAAGATCACATTCCTCTCCAGAGAGCCCAGCATGCCCACGTATACACAGAACCTCCACCTGCTCTCACCCACCCTGTGACCTGCCGCCTTCTGCCCATCTCACTTATACACCTTCTCCCCTCCCCTCTGGTGTCCAGACTACCATTTTCTGGCTTCTTCGAGGCCACCCTCAAACTACTGTCTACATCACTGTAGATCTGTCTCTGACCTCAGTTGTTCCTTTCCCTCCCCAGAATGGGGTCTCAGAAGGGACCCTCAGACAACCGGGTCCCTTCTGAGACCCAGTTGTCTTGTAGAGCTGGTGTGGGTCCCTAGTGATAGAGCTGTGAACCCCATAATTCCTGAAGGGTTCTTTCAAAAGCCATTTTGTTTCTGCTTTACATTAACCACAGAAGAACTAATTCTAAAGCAAAATTTTTAAAAAGACAATTATGTGAAAAACGACTGAGAACCATGAAATAGATGCTGATTATAAATACAGGCTTTAGGCATTATGAAATGAGGCAGGTCTAAATTTTCAAAGAACAAAGAGAAAGCAAGAGGATTTTTTAAATATCAAAAGGACTTTCGGGTTATAATTAGTAAATTGACTAACCTTTTTAAAAGTAAAAGTGAATTTCTAAAGCCTAAGGCATTCATGGGATTCTAGAATACTGCAAGTCTAGGAGATGGTCTCTGCCAGTCTCCTCATTTCACAGGTGAGAAAGCAAAAGTTTACGTGGCTCTCCCAAGGTCACAAAACAGGTTTTCATGGCTGTCAGGATTTGAATCGGAGCTCCTGACTCCTTTCTTCCGGTCCTTTCTCCTCGCCCTATACTAGAAGCTGCTTTCACAAATGGGCAACAATCCCAGAATTGCACAGATAAATAAAGGGGGGGGGTTGTGGAGGCGGTGATGGTGCTGGTGGTGATGGTGAAGGTAGAGGTGATCGTGGTGTAGGAAGTGGCGGTGATGGTAGTACGTGCATGCTGCAAAGTTGAAGAGTAAGGGACAGTTCCAGAGCAACTTAAGGGCCCGTCAGACAAAGATGAGATTCAGTTATGACTGGGTATATCTAAGAAATTGATGGAATGAGGAACAGGATGCAGCGGGTAGAGACGAACCAATTATATGTATCTATAAACAAAATGAGAGAAATAGTACAGCTGAGGAAGCAACAGGGTCATGAGGATTTTTCAGTGTAGGATTGCTGTGCATGTTGGGTATTTCCAGGACAGAGAAAACCTAACAGTGAGACTCCTTGAGCGCACAGGATGTGGAAACCTGTCGATATTTATTAATTGTCTTTTCCATGGAAGACACTCCACCAGGCCTTGGCAAACAAAGGTAAGCAAGCAGGAAATCAAGACAAGTCTCTGTTCTGTAGCCTATCTTTAAAGGTTTTCGTTTTGTTTTGTTTTGTTTTGTTTTTAATCATAGGGGAGTTGCCTGGCTGAATAAGATGATGTGTCAATCCCTGCCCAGCTGTCTTGGAGTGGCCGTGCAGGCTGGAAGAACCCTGGGTATCTCTTGCAGAGAAGTCCCTATCGTTCACAAGTCCTTATGTAGACATCCACTTTGTGGTCCACAGCGCCACCGTGTGGTAGGAACTAGTTGGCACAAAATAAAACTGAAGCAGTTAAGCCACTACTCTAATCACTTCTGGTCTGGGAACTCAAAGCAATTTCTCTACACGGCTATCGTGTTGATGCAATGCAAAGAAAAGGCTGTTGAATCTTAAGATGCAAGGGACCCTTAGTCATCGCTTTCAGGTCTGAGTTCTCACCCATCTCCTCTGTAAGATCTCTATGGCCAGAATCGTGGAATCAATGAGCTGTGGGCAGTTCCCTACTCCTTCCCACCACCCATTTGATCCATTCCACTGATGGCTCTGTTGAGTAGCTTCATTTTCCACAAGAGCCTAATAATGACTAGCTATGGCAGTGGCAGAACAATCCAGATCTTGATTTCATCTTGAATCAGGTCCTTCCATTCACTACCCTCTGACCTTTATTTTGAGTCCTCCCTACCAACTTAGAAATATTTTTTTCCTGGCTCCTTGCTTAGGCTAGTTCTCCTCTGCTGGTTTTTATGGGGAATAATGTATGAAGACACTCCTGGCACAATAACTGACTTGGAATTGCCCCAGTTTAGCCTATCAGATGGCAAGTGTCTGCTCCATGCATACACAAGTGATACAAGGGTCAGCGACATATCCTCTTTCCTACAGAGCTTAGCACATGTTCATGCCTGGCAGCTCTGTTTTCTGTCTGTCATTCTAAATGTTGAGCCTGCACTGTACCTCCAGCAGGGAGGAAGGCTTGTAACCATTTATAGCAGATGTAGAACAGACCATGCAGGTGCTGGATGATTCCTCCACATCCTTTCCTCTTAAGACCAGAGAAAGCCTGATGGATCTTTGTAGTTCACCTCAGACACTTGGCAGGACGGACCCAGGGAAGAGAAAAAAGTACAGAATCACACTTGAGGTTCTGTTGACTTTAGAGTTTGCTTTACTTGGATTCCTTATCAATAGAGTTAAATGATAGTATGTAAATCGACTTACAATATGTATTTCCCTTTAGATTTTCCAAAGCTGAAAATGGTCTTATTCTTTCTATCTCAGCCACATACCACCACCAGGTTCCAGCCATGAGACCAAAGCATCTTCTACTCCCTAAATTGTGAGTTCAGATTTTTACGTAGTGTAAACCTTTTTCAGGTTTCAACCATAAACACATTACAAACTTCCAATCATTGTCATCCCTGTGTGTATAAGTTAAGTTCATTTTTGAAGTTACCTCAGAAGATACAACTAATTCAATTCTCTCTTCTTATTGAATTATGCAAACATGAAAAGTAAGAGCTGGCATGGTCCATAGATACAAGCCAGTGTAGTGGTTCCCAAGTGCCAGGCTGTGGACCAGCGCTGGTCCATACCACGTTTTCATTTGTCCAAGATGAAATGAGGAGACTGGGAGGAGGAAGTTCATTGTGAGGGATCAACTGTCTGTTCTTAGAAAGTTCTGTCTTTTATTCTAAGATTAACTCAAATTATTCTTCTGGTATCAAAATGTCTATAAAATAATGGTGCTAGTAGGTGGTAACTGTTGCAATATTTTACGTTCTTAGTTAGTAACCTTGGATCACTGGGAAAACTTTTCCTTGAGGACCTACCATGCACTGCAACTCTGTGCCACCAGGAATTTACACTTCCATTTTGCAAAGAACCAGTCTGATGAGAATCCAGACCAGGAAGAATTGTGAGGACTGGGACATTCTACTTGGAAGTATTCAAAAAATACTCGGATTAAGGTCCAAGATAGACCTTTGCCAAGACCCAACTTTAAATAAGTGTTCTAATTAGGATTCCATGAAGACACAAGTCAGAGCCACCCGTATTTATTTGTTCATCTATACATGGGGATTAGGATGCCTTCATGAGATTATGACATAATTTCCACTTTGATAAATAGCCAATATAAAAATTCCAAAATATAAAAATAATCAGGGTATTTGAGACTTGCAAGATGATGAAATTTCAATGATTAAAAACACTGAAATACTAGTGCCAGAACAGTCAGATTAATGGAATACAAAGTCCAGAAAACGACACAAGCACAAATAATAATTTGTATTTGATAAAGGGAATATTTTTTAAAGTGAAGAAACGATGAATCATCCAGTAATGATGTTGAGACAACTGACTATTCGGAAAAAAAAAAATAGATCCCTAATTCACAGCTAGCATATCCCATAAAAGTCTAACTATATTAAGTATTCAAATTGTAAAACATTTAATAGAAGTCAAAGAAAACGTAGATGAGCATGTATTAATATTGGAATAAAGAAAACTTCCCTAATTCTGACACCAAAGGCAGAAATTATAAATTAAAACATTGATTAGTTACACATATAAAAACTTAAAACCTTTCTATAGAAAGTAATCCATAAACAAAATTAAAAAAACAAATGACCACTAAGAAGGAAAAACCAAAAACAATAATAATAATAATAATAAAGATTGTGAGGGGAAAAAAAGAGGAAGGAAGGCAGGGAGAACACAGTGGAAAAGCAAGTTATAGGTTATAAGAGACTTAAACATGTGTAGGAAAATAGAGGAGATGTGAACACTATTTAGAAGATATTACTGATTTTCGTTTTAGTGTGGTAGTGGTGGTATGATGATTATTTTTAAAGGGAAGTATATTTTAGAGATACACAGGGAAGTATTAGTAGAAGTTGATGGGAAATAAGAGTCACCATGTGTTGACAATTAATAAAGCCGAACCATGAGAACTTCAAGGCTGCTCTACAGCGTCCCAATTTTTATATGTGCTTGACATTTCCCATAATAAAAAGGTAAAGAAAACAGCAACAAGGAGAAGTAAATTATATCAGTTGAAAAAACAAGGACTGAGAACATGATCAGGCAATTTGTAAGAGAAGAAATAGAATAGTCAGTAAGAAAAGGAAAAAGAATTCAACATTAGAAGAAAACTAAAACACGTAAATCAGTTAGAAGGTGAGATTTCCTTTTTTTACTTACCATACTGTATGAACATTTAGAGGTGATCAATACCCTCTGGTGGCGAGGAACTGCGAAAATGGACACTGCCAACACCAGATGAAATTGGCTCAGGTGTCCTGGAGAGCATTTGGGAACAAGTAACAAAAATCCCCAAAACTGCATGTTAGGAGTCGGGGGCCCAGGGCCTGCCAGCCCAGACCAGATCCCAGAGGTACTGCTGACTGGACTCAAAGCAAGTTTCTTAACTGCTCCGGGTCCAGTTCCTTGTCATATAACAGAAGGATTGCTACAGTGGCACCACTTCCAAAGTTTGCTGTGAGGTTCAATCAGTGAATAGTCATAGGAAACTTGGACCAAAGCCTGGCCGAGTGCTGGCTTTCATTATTATGTTGGTGCAGCCACCTCACTTCTAAGAAGATCTTAATTAAGTGCACACATATGTATCCACATATTTGTTTATCATTTCATGATTTACCAAAGGCCCAAAGTGGAAATGCCTGGTTAGGTAAATTTTTGTAATCTTTACCTTGTAATACTATGCGACCATTAAATATAATTATAGTAAAACATATGTATAAGGACATTTATAATCTATTTTCAAGAAGGAAAATCAAGCTAAAGAATAAATAGAGTTTAACCCTAGGAAGGAGATGTATGTCTTTTTTAATCAATGCATGTATGTCGATGGTAGTTGATCCTTGATGTGGGAGTTATTCAGATTTATTTTTCTTTTTGATTATCTATGTTTTCTAATTTTTCCACATCAATCTTCTTGTTTATATAATTTTTAAATAATTTATTATATATTGTGATGGTCAATTTTATAAGTCAACTGGACTGGGCTAAGAGATGCCCAGATAGTTGGTAAAACATTATTTCTGGGTGAGTCTATCAGGCTGTTTTCAGAAGAAATTAGCTATTGATTCAGTAGACTAAGTAAAGAAATCCGCCCTTATCAATGTGGGTGGGCATCATTCAGTCCACGGAGGGCCTGAGACAGAACCAATTAGCTCCCTCTCCTGGAGCTGGGACACCCATCTTCTCCTGCCCTTGAACATCAGAGCTCCTCGTTCTCAGACCCATGGACTCCAGGGGCTTTCCTGGTTCTACAGAGGGTAGATCTTGAAACACATCAGTCTCTATAACCACATGAACCCATTCCATATATACATCCTATTGCTCTGTTTCTCTGGAGAACCCTGACTCACACACTTATGTTCCAAAGTCCCAATAAATCTTTGCCAAACAATTTTAAAATGTATCTGAAAGTGGGAGGAGTAAACAGCATAGAAATCCAAAATTAATATGTTGGGCTCCAAAGTAGCTAGAAAAACACATTTGGAATCACACAACGTCATAATAACATTCAGGAGCAGAGCCATTCTCGTTGGTAATCATCACCAGTGTATGCGTGCATGTGCAAACACACGGCCACACACGTCTGTGGCACTTGGGTCCCCCCTGAGAGCAGAGCCTGAGGCAAGGACCTGGGTACAGGTTAATTTATTTCAAGGTGCTCCCAAGAAGCAGAAGTGAGAAACATGAAGCAGGAGGGAGAAAGGCCAGTAACGTGTGTATTAATGAGAAGTAACTGGGATTTGCTCCCACTGGGGACGCCGCGAGGGACTGCAGAACCAATCAGAATTGAACCACCAAAGCACCGGAAGGCTGGCTCAATCGCTCAGCACCGCCCCGGACTCCCTTGGCTGTGGGCAGCCCTGGTGGTGTCAGCTCTCCTGCACTCGCAGGTTGCACCTGCAGGGAGACCGTGCAGCCTCCCACAGCATCAGAGGACAAAAAGCCAAGACTCCGGGCGTGTGCCCAATGTGAGGGGCTGCCATTGGAAGCTTGCTCAGAGCTGCGGGAAACCAGGATGTGGCCAGGGGCACCACGGACATCTTTACACCTCCCTTGCCCAAAACAAGCAAGACTTTGTTGGCAGAATCCTGAGAGGTGGGTGAACCCCCACCACCAGTCCCCACTCACTGACCTCCTCACAAAGCCACCAAGATCTTCCATCGTACACATTCTCAACTGCTCACAGGTGAGATATACAAAGGGACTTGCCCCCCAGCCAGCCAGGGCTGTGCTGGCCCCAAGCCCCACATATGGCCCTTTGTGAGCTGTGTGTTCTGGCCTCACGGGACAGCCTCATGCCATGACACCCCCAAACCTTCCCCAGCCCAGGACCCCTCTGCCCTCTGCAATGCCTTTCCTCCCTCAATTCCCCTGGTGCCCCCTACAAGAGTTTCAGGCCCTGTCCCAGGCGTCAGGACCAACCACCCAGAGGTCAAAAGACGCCTGAATGGAGAACTGAGAGGGAGACAGAGGAAGCAAGATCGGCCATTAATTTGACTTAATAACAGTTAAATGCAGGTGTTAGGGACTTGGGGTCCTCACGCTATTCCCTCTGCTTGCGAGGCATGGATGTGCATGGCTGGATGTCCCTTCAGGGAAAAACTGCTGTTCAACCATGAAGAATGAAGTTGGCTGATCTGAGCTTTCAAAGTAAAGTCTCACTTAGTCTGAGCCGCCCCTGCCAATAGCCGAGCAGGACAGGGACACGAGGGCTGGGCCACTGCTGCCCAACGGGGACTCCTCAGTGGGCAGCTCCAGCCCTGGAGTACCTATGGCCTGCACTGGCACAGCTGGGGCGCAGGCTGCTTCACCCGCCTCCCCGCCCCTGCGGAAGCTCCAAAAATAACGAATACCGAAGAGTTATGTCTTATATTTAAATGTTTACATATAATAAATTAACGCTTTTCGCATTAAAAAAAATACAGGGGTTGCACATATCCTAATTTTGGAAATAATATCAAAAATTGAATTTGTGGTCCCTCGGGGACAGGAGGCCCTAGTGGGGGCACCTGCCCCCCTTCCTCCTGCCATGAACAAGCCCTGCCAGACATCAGCTATGGGGTGGCCTCCGAGGCTGCGCCGGGCCCTCTGCTCCCATAGCACCCCAAGCTCTATCAGTAGATTACTACCCCGAACTTTATGCCTCACTCACCTTGGCCTGCACCCCAACTCGGCAGCGGAGGACCCGGCACAGAGCAGTTACCCAGCAAATGACTTTGGATCACTCCCTGAACGACTGACGGAGATGTATGGTCCCAAGAGGACCCCACCTAAGCCCCCGCCCCGCCCCCGCAGAGTGCCCGCAGGTCTACAAGCGCCTGCGAACAGGGGCCCACCGGCTCCTTTCCGACCACAGTGAGCAGGGCCGCGGGGAAGGGAACCGCTCAGAGGTCCCGTCATAACCCGCCCTGCAGCGGGGGACCCCGGGGGCACCCGCCAGGCCTCCCTGGCACTGGGGCAGGGTCCCTCACAGGACGGAGGGGAGAGAGCCCATCATCCTCTGCTCCACTTCTCTCCAAGGGAGAAGACGTCTTGGTGACTGGTGAGGACAGGAGCCCCAGCAGCCTCTCCTGGTGTGGTGGGAGTTGGGGTGGGACCTCAGCCGGCCCACGCCCAGGGCCAGGACCAGCCCTCCAGCCGGCCAGGCTCTGGGGTCACCAGCCGGGGACCCTGGGTCGGCGGGGGCTCCAAGCACTGGAACCAAACGTCTCTGGGAGCTGCGAGCGAGACAGGGGCCTCGGTTTCTCTCTCTGGTCCAGGTCCTGGCGGAGGTCTTCCAAGGAAGAGATCTCCAAGTCGCTCTCGTCATCGGAGAGCTGCAGGGAGGTGAGGGGGAGAAGGAAACGAGTGCTGACAAGCGAGGACAGGAACACAGGACGGACCAGGGGCAAAAATGCTGCTGAAAGGAAGCAGGCCGGTGCCTCCCCTCCTGCTTTCTCAGAGACACGGCAACAGGGGGCCGTGAACACTCCTGAAATTGCAGTGGCCAAATCAAAGGCAAGCTCCTCGGAG
>PVJL010000055.1:0-23597 GCA_004026885.1 Lyroderma lyra
CTGGGGTGCGTTTCCCTCCCGCTGGGGTGCGTTTCCCTCCCGCTGGGGTGCGTTTCCCTTCCCCTGGGGTGCGTTTCCCTCCCGCTGGGGTGCGTTTCCCTCCCGCTGGGGTGCGTTTCCCTCCCGCTGGGGTGCGTTTCCTTCCCCTTGGGGTGGTGCGTTTCCCTCCTGCTGGGGTGCGTTTCCCTCCCTCTGGGGTGTGTTCCCCATTTGGATCCCCACCAGTAGTTCCTTGGTGCGTGGCTGCCTGGACCAGTTCCTGATGTCTCGGTCTGGTTGGCGAAGGCAATCCCATAAACTCTTCTTTAGGTTTCAAAAATACTTCTTCACTGAACTATCGGTCTCTGATTGACAAGGTTAACAAGATGACGAATAAGCCTAAGTTAACATTAAGTGCTATTTTTTTTTTTTTTTATGTATAAACTTGGACCTTGATCCTTCTTCTGCTTCATCTAAGTCTGGTTTACTTGCCTTGAGGACAGACACACACTTTCTCTCCTGGTCGCTCTTTCAGGTGTTGAAGAACTGTTGGGTGCAGAGATGCGCTCAGCTCCTGTAAGGGGCAGAGGCCTGAGCTGACTGGCAGGAGGTGCAGAGGAGTCCCCATGGGGACCCTGAGTGTCATGCCCTCAGAACGCCCCAGCTCTGATTGTGGTGAGCCGGAAGCTTTTCCCTCGGGCACGGTGTCCAGTGCTCACTACTGCTGTGCCCTGCCCTGCCTGCTGGGTGCATCACCTGTCTCCCCCGGTCTCTGTGCAGTGCTGCTATTGTCGGTCTTGCAAGGCCTCTGCCTGCTCAGTTCCTGCCGCGTCATGGATTCTTCCTCCTGACTGTGGGTGTCCAGTGTCCACTCTCACTGAGCCCCAGCTCGGTCCACATCTGGCGTTCACATCTGCCACGGAGAGCATGCTGTTAGACCAGCTTGTCACTTCGCTGCAGTGAGTGCCTCTGTCGCATGACCCCTCATGCCAGGCCAACCTCAGGGGCCTTTGGTCACCGTGTTCCTTTGAGCCAAATAGTCACCTGTAATTAGAACAGCAGCAGAAACCGCAATAGCACCAAGGCCGTCGCTGGCTCGTTGCTGGACTTACCCGATGTCAGGAGCTCAGGTGACTGTCAGCTCAGCTCTGGAAGGCAGGTGGGATTCTCTGGCCTGCCCTTGGGAAACAAAGACCCAGAGCAGTTAAATGCTGTCAGAGCTAGGACTCAAACTCAGCCCTGCCTTCCAAAGACACTAGCTTCCAAAGCCACTAGCACATGGCAGAGCCAGGCCACAGGGTCATGTTATTCAAAGCCCAAGGGACTGTGCCAGTGGGCGCCTCAGAGGGGCCCGTAGGCATGACTGATGCCTGGTGGCTTGTGGAGAGGGGCATTTTCACCCACAGGGAGCTCCCAGCACACAGAATTTCCTGGCAGCACAGTGAAAACTAGCCCGTCCATCCCATTAAACACAATTTCTTGGTGGATTGAAGATAAGAAGCAAAACTCTACACTTCAAACGTCAAAGCACTCGTAGCGAGGGAAGCGGTCCTGGGGTTGGAATAGTGGGACCTGATGCTTGTACCCCAGTCCTGGAACTTACTCACCTTGATATTTTGGACAAATTACTCAATCTCTCATCTTATTAGATCTTTGAAACTGGGTTGATCTTAATTTTACAAAGGTCAATTGCATGGACTTCATTTTTTGAAAGATTAGATTATTTTGATAAAGGCTTGGTATTTGATAGGAGTTGAGTATGTTAATAGCTTGTTTCTTATTTCTCCAAAGGAAGACTGTATTTGGCCACTAAAAAAAAGAAAGAAAGAAAAAGCAAGCCTTTTAATTGAAGTATCACACAGAAAAGTGCAGCAATAATGAAGTGCTCAGCTGAATTAATTATCTCCAAGTAAACTCCCTTGTGAACCCACAAGCAAAACACTGCCGGTGCCCTAGGAGCCCCGCCCATGTCCCCTGCTGCCCACTGTCCCCCTCCTCCCCCAGGCGTAGCCGCGCTGTGACTTCTAGCCCCACAGGTTGACTTTGCCTTTGGGTCTCTTCAGCCTTGTGTCAGCGAAGTTGTCCAGAAGGTAGTATTTTGTGCCTGGCTTCTTCCGCTACGTTACGTTTGTAAGATTCATTGCTGTAACTCCACGTGGGTGTCGTTTGTTTATTTTGAAGGCTGTAGTGTATTTCATTGTGTGACTGTATCACAGTTTGTTTATTGTACAGCGGATGTGCACTTGGGTGGTTTCCCCGTCGGCAGGTACGAATAACGTTGCCGTCTACGTTCTTGCGCGTGGCTTTTGGTTACTGTGCGCGTGTTGAGTTGCTGGGTCACTCGGTTTGCTATCTTTGGCCTGAGTAGATCATTCCAAGAAGATATTTCTGCTCCTAAGATTAGCCACCCCTTAGTATTTTCAGTCATTTGAGCTGTGCTGAGTTTGCAGGGTTCTGTCGTTACCTTTCCTTGACTGCTAATGGAGCTGAGCCTCCTTTCCTGTGTTTGCCTCTTGCATAACATTTTTGTCCACTGTCTCTAGTCCATCTTTGCTATTGAGTTCTGGATTTTTCTTATTGACAGTTTGAATTTATTTATTCTCTGTAATAACCCTTGGTTGATTATATGTGTTGCAAATATTACCTCCCAGCTTTGGCTTGACTTTTTACTTTCTTAATACGGTAGACTCTCAGTTAACCGGAACTCAGGCAACTGGCACTCTCCACCAACCAGCACAAAAGAAATCTTTGATTTTTGTGCTGGTTGCTGGAGAGTGCCAGGTTCATTTATCCAGCGTCTACCAATCCCCGTGGGTGATTGGGAATTACTTTTCCTTAACCGATATTACAGTAACACCTTTTAGGGAAAGTAAGTTCCCAATTTTAGCATAGTCCAGTTTATTAAAGTTTTTTCTTTGGTTGGTACCTTTCGTTCTCTGTTTAGGAAATGTTTTGTAACTTTACAGTCATCTAGAGAATATTCACTTGCTTCATCTTCTATAAGCTTTATTGTTTTTATTTTCGTATTTACCACTACAGTCCTGGCACCGATTTTCACATATGGTGTGAGATAGGCGTCTACTACATTTTTCTATGCTTCTTTGATTCCATGTCCTCTCTCCTTAAAGGAAAACAAATGAGATAATGGCCTGAGGAAGATATCACTGTTTTTTAATACATTTGTGTTCTCTCTGACTGCCCTTGCATCCAGTACCACGTTTTCCCCAGCTTATACCCTATTTCTCGTGACAATATGTGAGACTTAGGATGAGTTTCTTAAATACCTTTTTAGTACTGCTGCTTCTTAAGGAGATTAGGACATGAACGTTCTACAATACCCTTGAACAGAACAGAACAGCTACAGAAGCTATAGAGAGTTACTTATTCACAGAGATGCAGGTTACTCCTTCTTCTCAAAATTCCTCCTACCGTTCTCTGACATTCACTCTCAACCCCAGTATCTGAACTTCATCAGCAATGATACCCTTCTGGGTGGAGGGTGTGCAGCATGCAGAAGGAGGGAAGTTTCTGCCTGTTTTATAGCAGACCTCAATGGGCATTGTGAGGACACAGTGATGCTTTCCTGTGTAGAGGAAAGCATGTGGCTCCTGCAGTGCTTGTTGGCATCTTTTGTTTAGTGAAGAGCTTTTCCATGGCTAGTTAAAGCGTAATCACATGAGACGAAGGTTGAATTAGTGGTGGGTGCTCCACGATGGAATAGACATCCGGTGGATTTATTTTGGTGCTGCTCTTCCACTTTCCAAACCAACCACTTTTCTGAAGTCCTCAAACCTTTGGTGCCACAATGAAAGTGTATTAGAGGATGCACAACCGATAGCTTGTACCGACACTCTCAGGCCACGTGGCCGTTTCGGCCATCTTCTGGGCCCCGGTGTGGTGATTTCAGTGCTCATGATTCTGTGTTTCCCTGAACAGAGGCACTTCTTTTGAAAATTGTAGGTCAAAATTATAAAAAATTTTTCTTTATTACTCTGCTTCCCAGTGTTGACAAACAAGGAAGAGCTATCCAAGGAACAAGTTATGAGCGAGTTGGCCAGAGGCTAGAGCCTTCGATGAGTCCCATCCTGCTTTGTTTCGGAGGGCCCTGTTTTCACATCGCTGTAAAGTCTGCAGTTTTTGAAGGGCATGTTAATAAAGGTACATTCTAAGGAAGATAGGAAAAGGTCAACTAGTGCTTCCTAACTAGTTTTAAAAAGCTTCTGACTTCTAGACTTGTGTGGGTATGGGTAGAGTCATAATTGTTAAGAACTCACCCTGCAACTTAGTTGAAAATAATGTGCTTTTCCTCTAGCATTGGCCTTTTAAAATGTCAGTAACTTTAATTCCGAACCAATTATTTTCACACTCTTCAAAGCATAAACTTACACTGGTCATATATATCTTTAATATTGGGATACGATAAAAAACATCTATGTGTATACACTCACATGTGCACACGTTCACCTAATACTTTCATTTCTAGGGATGATACCATTGGTCTCTCTACTTCAACGTGTTTAAGATTGGTCACTGTTAAATGCTGGCGATAAAAGGGCAAGTAAGACAGGGATTCTTCCCTGGTGGAACATGTATGCCAATCAAAGGGTAAGCTATGGCCTACGGTATTTTTACTACAGATATTCAGAAAATACTATGTAGGATCTGAAAATTATGGTGAGGGTGTTCTGAAAAATCCCCCAGTTCCAACTCTTTATGGCCGTGTTCTGGGCATAAATTTGTGAAAGAATAAAGAGAAGATCTCTGCTCTCACATTACTCACAAGTCAGAACACTAACACTTTCTCGTTTTGTGTAGGTTCAAATTATGAGGCAAAGGCTGAGCCTGCAGTTTTTATTCTTATCTGCCTCTGCTTAATCTCACTGGTTTGATTTATTTTCCTTTATAACTTCTCGAAGTTTAAACACCACTGTGCCCAGGACTTTAAACATTTTCTATTCTGGTTTTAAAGAGGTAGACGGTCTTTGCTGGGATGGGGAGGAAAGTGCTCGTAAACAATCTCTCTTTCATTGAAAGAATCCCAGGTGGAAAGTTCTCGCTTCCGTTGAATTCCGTGTTAAGTATGGCTTCCTCTGGCCAGTGAACTGCATTAAATACCCAACACCACTGTACTGGTGTGGCTTTTGATGTCGTGGTGGAAAATTAAACTTGTGCGTTACTTTAACAGTGTGATTTTTTTCATTTTCTTTGTTTTTCGGCTAACCAGTGATCAAACAGATGGATTATTCATATTAATATTTCATAGGATATGGCGATTTAAATACACTAACAATAAGCATGGGCAACAACAGAATATCCCTGATCATCATTTATTAGGGGTCTCATGGGTTACTCTGTATGGTCAAAGGTGCCAATTCTTTGCAAATCGATTAATGATTGATTAACGGGCTTGGTGTAGTTCTCAAAATCTCAACATGTTTATCTGGAACTTTTCACAATCATAATTCACACAGAGAGGGAAAAGGCAAGAAGAACTAAGAAAATATTGGCAAAAGAAGTAATGGATGGAAAGGCTGCCCATGAGTTATTAAAAACTAGATTAATTCAATGGTTAAAAACTATGTTGTAATTCAATCTAATTTATGTATAAGTATGTGAGATTTTAATAAGTATGTATATGGGTATAATATTTAATTATGTATCTACCTATTTACCTACCTAAGTTTGAATCTGAATATTCAAATCTATCTATCTCTCTCTCTTCTATGTATATATGGAACATTTATCAAGGAACTATGCAGAAAGAATCAACAGAATTGTACTGACTGGTATAAAACATTAAGTTATGTACCTAAATGAGAAAAGACTTGTGGGACAATATAAATTTCTGTTATGTACCTTGTAGTACTCTGTCTAGCACTAAAGTAAGTATCTGATGAATGTTTCTTAAATGAATGAATATAAAAATATTTGTGGTGGTTTGTAATCAGTTATTAATTATATGGGTTATATATATACACAGATATATATAGATTAGATATAATCTAAGTGTTAATACAGTAGATTCTCAATTAATGACACCCATGAGGATTAGTAGATGCTGGATAAATATAAGTAGGCTCTCCATTAACTGTCACCCCTGCTGGATAATGTAATATTACTTAATTTATTTTTATTTTTTTTGTCAGTTGATTGAGAGTGCTGGTTGCTTTAGGTCTGGTTAATGAAGAGACTACTATATTTAGAAAGTAATGTTCAGGATAATTGGGGAAAACATTTTATCTTAGTTACTGGTGAAAGTTGATTTGGAGGAGATATGGAAATATGGATGAGAAAACACTTTGAAGTTTGCCACCTGGCATCTTGGTGACTGAGTAGAAAAGAAAACTGTCAGAAAATGGTAGCTCAGGGAAAGAGACAAGGTTACTCTCTTCAGGGCCTGAAGTAGGTAGTTTTTGTATATTCTCATTGTGTGGTAGGAAGGCATTGTGAGCTAGGAAAAGACTGGCATATCAGGTATGACATTCAAAGCAATAGGAAATTGGGAAGACAAGCAGATTTCTATGGGTGGGAGAAACTTAGAGTGGGATTTAATGACTGCTCCCCTGATGTATGACTCATCAAAATTCTTCCCAGTTTGTTCCCAGGAATCAATCAGTGCTTTTCCTGCTAGATCGATCCCTCATGGGTTTCTGACCACTGTGTCAGAATTTGGACCAGTGATGCAGAGTGTGCTCATTATTCATTCATGTATTCCTTCATGAATATTTATTCAATATTTATGAAATGCCTACTAAGTGACACAGTAGTGATAAGTGCTGCTGATTTAACAGGAAACAGGATCTGGTTTCTGCTCCCTTAAGACAAGACGATGGGAACTCCTGGTGGAACACAGTTTGGTGTGTCCAGAGAATATGGTCTAAGGGCTGTAGAGTAGCTGCAGAAGTTGTGTGTAGATCACAAAATGTATATAGACTACATACAATTTAAGTCACAATGAGGAGTTGAGAATAAATCCTGCGAGAAACATGGCACCACCGGAGGCTTTTAAGCAATGGAAGAACTTGGTCAAATTTGTGTTTTAGAAAGAACACTTCATGTGCAGTGTTCATGTGCAGTGGAGAGAGGGTGGCACAAGATGGGAAGCTGGCTGATCAGTGGGGGCTTCTGCAGTAATTCATACAGTGGCAGATATAGTTGTAGTAGGGCCCACAGGTTATTTATTTTGGGATCCTCTTTAAGAAAAAAGTAGAAAATTTTGAATACAAAATTAGATACAAGGGTCTAGAAGGGGGCTTACGACTCATGCATTTTCCCCTAGATTCACTTCTAGATCCAGAGAGGTGAATGATCTTGGTGGCCTGAACTATGGTGGTGGCAGTGGGGAAGAAGAATGAATGAATGTGGACATTTGAGAGACTGGTGATTGCATGTTCAAGGTGAAAAGAGGCAACTCAGAAGGTGATGCTTAGTTTTCTGGCTTGAGCTATCAACTGGGTGGGTAGAAGGTCTATTCACTGAGACAGGAAAGAGGAGTAGGTGTGAGTTGGCAAGATGCTGAGTTTCGTAGCCATGTCAGGTTGAAGTGATTGTGAAACATTTGGGTGTGAAGCTCAAGATAGTTGGCATTATTCTCCTTCTGATTTGGCTCCATTAATTTTGGCAACTGGCGTGTTTAGTATCCTGAAAATGAAAATAATGTCCCATCAAATGTGGTTCCTAAAGTGGGTGTAGATTTAAACCTGCCTCGTAAATAGTTCAATGCTCCTCGCCTGGCAGCTCTGTCCTTTGGGTCTGAAAAGCAACTGCTGGGCTCTGCAGGACTCCTGCTGTTTTTCTCACCTTTACTGCATGCCTTTCAGGGTGATTTTTTCTCGGTCCCTGGCACTGTAATGCTGGGACATGTGCTGCTTAGCTAGCGGATTCCCCGGAAGGCTTCAGTTCCTCTGGGGAGGATGGATCTTTGGTTGTGTGTGGAGGGTTTCTCTAATGTAGGTCAGAGTCTGAGCTTCCTTTGACTGTTAATCCATAGTCTTGAACTGATTATGCAACCCACTGAGGACCTGCTGAATATAATGTTTTCAAAGTTCAATGGCACATTTTCTTCTCCATTGTCCTTTAATTTGAAAATGGCTGAACACATTTTTCTTAGACTTTTCATGAAAATAAAGAAAAAATACAGGTTCCAAAGCATAGAGACATGACCCGACTAGGAAAGTTTTGGACAGTTTTCAAATAAGTATCCTGTATCAGATAAGTTGACACAGGAGATAATAATGGAGATTGTTTTGCCACTTAAAATACTGCATTTTCTACTGTGAACACTGTAATCACTATTTATAGCTAGACGACAGGACGATCTGTGGGTACCATGGAATTCAGTTTCAGAATTATGGAAACTTTATTTGCATAATTAAAGGGCTAGTTAGGAAATTCCTTCCTATTTTCTAACCTATTTAAGCAGATCATATGTGTGCCAGTATTTCTTTGCTAACTATGGTGAAGGGGACAACCAACTTTAAATCTTCTATTGCTGAGTAATACCCATAATAACTGTGTATAATATATGGTTCATAATTAGTGACTATGCCGAGGATTTTCAAGAAGTGCATTAGATATGGCATAGATACAAATTTCTGCTTCATTAAATGACTTTATAGACTATATTTTGCTGCTTTTGCATATGTGATTTTTCCCCCTGTTTGATAGCAGGATTACTTTACAGCTTCTTAATGAGAATACGTTTTTTATTTTTTATTAGAACCTTTTCTGAAGTTTTGTGGAAGCTCTTGGTGACCTATTTCTAATGATTTTAGAGCTCTAAAATTTGCTCTCTTATTTAAGTAGCTTTAACTTATGTTTGATTAGTGGCTTTGGAAGTAGCTTCACAATCTAATTTTAGGAAGGAAATCTTTTCTTGCAGGAGAAACAAATTCAAAAATAACCCTGCACATGACAGGGTGCCTATAAATTTATGGAAATGGCTCCTACTCTCGCACCCTGTATTAGGGGAAGAGAGAGGGCTAAAGTCAGAGAAGACTCCTCAGTTGCATTTTGTTCTTAGTTGCATTTGCGCAGGAAAATGTCCCTGAATACCTTCTTTAACAAACACTGGGAACTTAGTAAGTTCACTGAGCCTCTGAGATTGTCCTGTCATGTAAAGTGCTCTAATTTTGCAGTCCTGTAAAAGCAGAGATGAGATGCTGGTTGAGGGTGTTTGTGGAATGGGTGGGAAGTTTGCAGGCATCCAAGTGCCCTATACTGAAGGAAGTTCAGACTTCTTATCTAAACTTTGGAGTGGCCATAGCACAAGCCAATATGCCTTATCGACCCTGTCGTGTTAGGGCTCTTCAATCTACCCTACGCATTTTAACTGCCTATCTCTCTACTGTGAATGTGTTATAATTCATTTAACCGTGACCATCTGTAGACCATTGACAGTTTTTCTACATTATAAACAGTGCTGCAACAAACAGAGATATATCCAGTGTTCTTATCTATTCCTCTAGTGTCCTGTCCTCTCCCCCTCTTCCCCCATCCTGTCCCGTCCCCTCGCCGCTTCCCATCTGTCTTCTAAACTATATCTTAGTGTGCATGTGTATTTCTGTAGGATAGATCTTGGAAGTGGACTGGTTTTATCATTTTGAATACTGACATATAGTCCCAAATTTTCCTCCCCCAAATTGTACCGGTAATTTAGTGGTGTTTATTTAATCATTAGGCACAGACACATTTTTTGCCTATTTGATTGGATTACCGGTGACTCGTCTTTCAGTGGTTCTGTTTTTGTTGTTCCTGAGATGGTGAACATCTATATCTGTCCACGTGTTTATTGGTCTGGTGGATGGCCTCTATTTTTCTTGTTAGTTTTTGTAATGGATTATATTTTTCAATGATTTGTAGAGTCTTTTTATACAGTTGGGCTATTATGTTTTTGTCTATTTTATGGTTTGTAAATTTTTCTTCCAAGGATACCTCTTATTTTTTAAATTTGCCTTATGTGACAGAAAAATATTTAAGTTTTGATGTAGTTAAATCTGTCATTCTTCTCCTTTTTGGTTTCTGCATTCTGTCTCTTGTCCAAGAAGGCCTTTGCCAGATCAAGGCTATAAAAATATTCTTTTAAAATCTCTTTTGGTACTTTCATAGGTTTTTTAATATTAAAATTCTTAATACTTAGAAATTTTCATTTCATATAAGATGTAGGTTGTGGCTGAGATTTCTGGGCAATCACTATACCTATGTTACCTTTTAATTTACATTGTTTAATTTCCCAGCCTCCAGTGTAGCTGGGTGAAGCCGTATGACTGAATTGCAGCCAATAGAGTAAGAGTAGAAGTGATGTAGATCACTACCAGTCTTGGCCTGTATCAACCTTCCTAGAGAGATCCTCGTCCAAAATGACCTTGGAGGATGTGTTGAAGATGGTGAAGTCAATCTGAAAAGTGTTTAAATCCAAGAATCACCTCTTAGAGGAGAGCCACTCACTGATCAGAAACATCCATTTTGGGTCTGTGTGAGCAAGAAATTACAGTCTTGCTATAGATTTAAGCCACTGAGATTTTAGGGTTTATCTCTTACAGCAGCTGTATAATCAATACACAGAGTAAGGTCACGACTTAACGTTTTGCTAACAGTAAGATAAATAGTTCCAACAAACTTTATTCGACAATCTATCCTTTATCCTCTAATTGGAAATTCTATTCTTAGCATGTTCTAAATTACCATCACTGTAAGAATGATTCTGGACTCTCTTTGGTTTTATTAAGCTACTTGTACGTTACAGAAACAATGCCGTGATGTATCATTTACCTTAGCTCGTAACTGCTCTTGGTGTCTGGTAAAATTCAGTTTCTGTCTTATTCACCCCAAGTCTTTCTGGGACTCGTGGGATAGAACACACCTCTAACGCGGGCTGTAAAACCCTGGTGATTTGGCAGTTGTCCGTCCTCCTACCTGTACCCTTCCTTCCATGCTGCTCACTAAGCTTCTGCTGCTTTAATTGTTTTGAAAATGCAAAACAGCTGATCACCTCTGGACATTCATAAATGTTACTCCATTTGCCTGGGTAGGGCCCCTGTTCATCTTATATGTCTTAGATTTAAGAATGAGAACTTTCTTCTATTTAAGAATGAGAATTTCTCTTTCAGAGAGAATTTTATTGACCTTTCATCAAGACAAGCTCATGTGGTTATACAGTTTTAGAGCATCTTGCATTAAAGTTATTATAATTTAGATATTTACTTATGGTATTATTATGATTTTAATATTTTCTCCTTTTCTGGAGAAATCTAGGAAGTCAGAATAGCATTTTTCATTAGTATGTATCCTTAACACGTAGCATACATAATACTTGACACGTACTGAATGCCTGATAAATATTTCTTGAATAACTTAAGAATCTGAGGAATAATTTGACAAGCATGTCCAAACATTATAGATTTGTGACTGGAACTGGTTTAAGTGTATGCAGATAAACTGTTGTCCCCTTATGACATTGGTTTGTTATGTAAATAGAGAGAAGTCATCACTGATTTCATTTAGATGTGAAGACATTTCTAAATATAAATAATGTAGGGACATGTTAAGTCACTTGGAAGGGAAGAACTTGGAGGTTTTTTCCCCCCTTATTTGACACATAGATGAATCAGTGCTCCACTGGCATCACATGATTCTCATCATGCAAATAATGAAATGGTGACAATCAGAGTTTTCTTTACTAACCCTGGAGACCTTGGTTGTACTCTGTTGTATAGAAGGTAAATATGAAATTTAATGGACTTGTGAAGAGGATGCCTTACAAATAAATATTACTGTGTTGTTCACATACTATTTCATTAACTGTAGAGCTCTTCAAGAGCAAGGATGATATTGTGGGCAAGTTTTGTATAAAACTGCAGACCTTTTCTATCTCAGGGAAGTGACTATCCAAAGCTCCTATATACTTCTGCAACAGAGGACTCGCATAGTTGTAGTAGACTATTGAAGTGGTGAAGGTAGGCTTAAAAGAAACTAATGAGGGATGGTGACATGGCCTAGGGTTAGTGCCAATGGAGTCCTGTCACCAGCCCCAGATGTGAGGGGGTAAGTAGAGAAAAGTTATGGGAACATGAAAGATCGGGCCACCTGACAGGAGTGATGCTTTTGGAGGAAGGGCATAACTAACGGGTGGTGATATGACAGAGAGAGAGAGACCTAGTGGCATAAATTCTTCCTCTAGTTTTCTTCTTATTCCTAGATCTACTGGAATCTTTCATTAGTTCAATCCAACTAGAAGCTAGAGCAGGAGATGACTTTTTGATGTTGTTCCTAGAGGTCATAAATATCTTGAGGCCCAAGATAAGGTGGTGAAAGGTAGAGAGGAGATTTGGAAGATGAACAGAAAACATTTAGCACGTTATGATGCAGCTAGAATTTATTTTTAGGGTATCTATGGAGAGTAAATATTAATTTTACATATTTCAAGTTCTGTGCCAATACTTCTAGCATCATCTGTAGAACCTTGACTTTCTCCACTTCTTTGTGAATCCATTTAAATTATTGTGTATAATAAAGTCTGTTCTGGGATATGTATTCTGGATGATGTCCTTCACTGTTAATAGTAGTTTTGTAAAATGTTTGCTATTGGATTGGACAAGCCTTTTCTTATACTTTTTCAGAGTTAAGACTTTCTTGTTGAGCATTTGTGGATTCAAACAAAATTTTAAAATACATCTAAGACCACTGAAAAATTTCCATCTGTATAGGGGGAAAATAACATTTCTTCCATTATATGTAACATCTTTTAAAAATATGTGGAATAACGTATCTAATATATTATAGGTGTGCATAAGATAAAGAGTAGCTGAATACATTAATATAAATATTTAACGATATACTGGAGCATATGAGGGAAGTCTGAAAAATATTCAGCCATTGTCAGCATAAAGGGAGAATGTTTTGTGGCTAGATACTTTCTGGACAGCCCTTGTATATGTCCTGAAATAACAGAATAAAGCACTGTGTACAATAGGTAAGGCTTTAATGACATTTGCTTAAATAGGAAAAGACAGATTTATATTTTTAGATATTAGGCCAAGTAGATTTTATGTGAATAGGAAAGGCCAAACAAATCATAATGTCGGTCACTTTGACATTATTAAATTGATCATGCAAAAGATTCTCACCAGAATATGAGGGCTGTCTGGAACGTACCCAGCCATGTCATATAAAAAATAGAGGCGTTATGACTGGAGTTTTTTCCCAGACAGCCCTCATATAAGAGGATGGAAATCTAGGGACACATGTAGATTGGATCCTGTGTCCAGATAGAAGGATCCCTCATATATTTGGGGACCTCCCTGGACATCACATCAGGGAGGATTCAGATACTTGCTGTTTGGTCCAGGGCTGTTCCAAGACTCAGAGAGGACCTCAAATTGCTCAGGGGAGTGGGTGAAGCCTTGGCGCTTCCATTTTATCTCTCTAGGACATTTTTATTTCTTCCCTAACTCTACCTTATTGAGTTATTTTTATTATTCAGCTTTAAAAATTTAGCTCAGATTTATACTTCTCTTCATTCTGTGTCTTTAATGTGCCCTTAGATTCTTGGGATGGTGGCGTCATTCTATTACCATCGTCAACATCATCATCATCACCACCATCATAGTTGTCATCATCATCTGATGCTGATATTTATTTAAATTACTATGTGCCAGGAATTTTGCTGAGTAATTTATATGGATCTCATTTAATTCTTACAATGAAATAGATGATACATCTGTAAGTATTTCTATATTAGAGATGCACATAGTATATTATTTATAATCTTTTTATCTTGTTTTCTCTACATTGTGAGTTCACTGAGGGCTTAGACAGTATCTTTTATCTTATATCTCTGCATCCCTGGCACTAATAATAGTGATCAGTACCTGTTGGTATACTTCAAATATTTGAAATGAATCTTGGTTGCGTCTAGGTTGATCTAATTTCTAGATGTCACTCTGATATCATCATTTTTAAATCAAGTGACACTTCAATTCTTACCATGCAAAACCAGTGCATTTCTGAAACAATAATTTATTTTATTAAATCCACTAAAATATTTGTCAAATTAAAATAAAATCTCCCTGGGGTTTTAGTTCTCTGTTCTGTATGTGCGTTTAATTCAAATTGGATGAAAGACTGATATTCATGAATTTCTGCTGTTGAAGAAAATGGGATAAAAAGTCTTCTTGGCAAAACAGTCACAGTTTCTCAACTTGCAAATTAAATTATAGTGTAGATGTGCTATCTTGCCCCCATTAACTTCCTGCCCTCTTTGGCTCTTCGGATACCCTGGGGATCAGATTTCTCGTGGCTCCATATAACAGGCTATTGATCATTCCTTCTGCCTTACCACCCTTACCTCTCAGTGCAAATTGGCCTGTGTCAATTGGCAGGGGGAAATAATTAATTTACAGTCACATTGAAATTAGATGCATTCTAAAAGGAAGCAATCGCCTGGGCTTAGGTCCCCAAGCTCTACTAATTTTGGAATGTGAATTCCTGGGCTAGCATTCTGAAGTAGTAGAAATGTAGGTACACACACACACACACACACACACACACACACACACACACAGAGGCTGTTGGGAAAGTATCCAGCCACGTAATATGAAAAGTAGAGGCATTTATGGCTGGATTTTTCTCCAGACAGCCCTCGTATTTTTGTATATCTGTGTCTACTCGGGTGAGAAGGATTGGAAGGTACCCTAAAATTAATTCTAGCCATGACTTTTCTAAACCTTTTCCACACTTTTAATCCCAGAGTCCCAATGTTGAAATGATACACCCTTAAAATTTTGGAAACTTCTTCAAAACCATGGAGACAATGCATGAGAGGTGAGGTTACTGGACAGAATACATCTTTTCTATTATGACTGTATGTTGCTCTTTCCCAGACAATATCTAAACGTGTGTGTTCATAAGTCACTTCTAGTTATAGTCTCGAGGACATCACTACTTTGGAATCAAAGATATTATTATGAAATAAAGGGCAAGTCATGGAACTATTTATAATATACTTATAAACAAGTGTTTTTTTCTACTTCTTGTAGTTCTCCTGTCATGCTAAATAATGTATTTGAAGCAGAGTCAGTAATCTAAGCAGAGTGACAGGAGCCTCCAAGAAATAGGCAAGATCATCCCAACTCCTCTGCTGGCCTTCCGGAATGCTTGTCACGTACCACAATATAGATAAATTAACATGCAGTGAAGCATCCAGGGGAAGTGATATTCATTCCCAACACTAATAGAGAAGAAGTGAATAATTGTAATTCTTCCAGTGGGTTTACTTCTTAATTCATTCTGATTACAACAGTGAAAATATTTTTAGAGGGTAATGGATATACCATTTCCCAGAACCCAGTAGCAATCCTCTACACATTATGCTTGTGGTGAATCCCTAATATTTAAAATACTCCCTAAGAGTGATGTAGTGGAGGATTTAGGCTCATTACTGAAAAGCAATAACTTGTGTATCAGGCATCCTCAGTGGGTTTGGTCTTATACTTCACTTATGTGCATACAGCAAATTCTTGGCTAAATGATGTCTCCATTCCTCAACTAACATGAATAGTAAGGATTATAGTATTGTTCAATTATTTCTGAAGGGAAGAAAATGAAATGGATAGATGAAGTTGCCAGAGATGGTTGGCTTTTTAATTTGGAGTAAATAATATGTCACTGGTAATTCTAGAACTTTTCCATTGCTGACACTCATATATTATTTAAAGTTGCTAAACAACATATTTTAAATGTGAAATATCTTACATTAAGGTCTGAATTAGTTCAGATGATCTTCATAAATTGATTACTTTAGGTCAGATTTCTCCCTAGACATGATAAAACAAATCTGCACATAATGGGCAAATGCAATCACCAATTCAGATTTTTTTTTTAACCATATGAATCAATTCAGCAGAGTCATTGAGCACTTGCTGTGTGCCCGACACACTGAGGGTAATTGAAATAAAGAAAATGTGGTACCTAACCTTCAGTATTACTATTCACGTACACAAATTGTATACATCTCGCTTGAAGGAGAGGATTCTAGGTAAGACTCTTAATTTTTTTTAAATAGAAAGACCAGGGACAGAAGGAAGCTTATACATGAAGAGATTGTTACTGACTTTGTGGCTGCCAGAAAAAAGAAAAGTAAGTGGTGATTTTGTGCACTACTCCTGTGATAGGTGAGTTGAGTTTGAGTAGGCTAACGCTGTCTGAGAAGTACTGGGTGGTATATTCTGATCAGTTTAATAAGTAGCAATGTTATAAAGAGGCTCTTAGTCCTCATGTGTAAGTTTCATTTTCTTTGAACCCTTGTCATCTTTTCTGTGGGGCCCATGTAGCCTGGCAGTGATGGGACACAGCAGACTAAAACCTGCCCTTGTGCCTAAATGTGGAAGTAAAGAAATACTTTTTTTCAAAACCCAGATGGGAAGTTTTCGCTTTCACAGTTTGTAGAGAAAGATGTCAACTCATACTCTGAAACTACTCCCTCTGTTTAGGTATTCTTTTGATTCTGGATTTTCTTAATGCTTTAGATAACCACATTAAACAATACAGAACATCTCCAGCCATATGGGGATGCTAAAATGAGAAAGGTCATTCAGGACCAACTAATGTAGGTTGATATCAGGTCCTTCTTGAAGCTCCCTTCAATGTAGTTGATTCACGTTGACTTTTTGGCTAACAGTGTATTAAGAGGACAATCTTTAGAAGTCTGGATTTCAAGAGAAAAATAAGGAATGTAAATCTAACCACTCTTATGCGGAAGTTTAAACTGTAAAGAAGCTTAATTTTTTTGTATAAGGGAAAGAATTTTTAGATGTCATAATCTGTACAAATGTGTGGGTTTATGAGTCCACTGTGTAATATATTGAGTATTTATCAGTACGTTTACATGTATAAGTATCCCCAAATGGTGAGGGAAGAAACATTGTCACTTTGCCTTCTTTGCCAGCACTTGGCGGAGTACCAGGCCCATGGATGTACTTAGTAACTGTTGAAAGGTTAGATGGATGGATGAATGAATGAATGAATGAATGAAGCCTGGTTTGATTTAAGCTCCTCTCCATTCCGTATAGTATAATAAAAGATTAGCTATTGTCCGGCAAGAGGAAAGACCAGGGGACCCACTAATTAATGGAACTTGTCTTTGTTTGCCAACTTTTTAATTCATTGAAACCAGACTAATTCCTTGTCTCCCCAGTACTGTGATCAATCACTGGCATATAACAGTGCTAATTACTTGTATAGGTGAATGGATGTTCTGGGGAGATTGGACATTTTCACCATTTGCATTCACAATACTCTAATCAGGCAGGTCCAACCTGCGGCACAGGGCAAATTTGAATGCAGCCTAACAAATACTTAAAATATTATCATATTTTTTTGCAACTATTTTTTTTAACTCATCAGCTCTCGTTAGTATGAGTGTATTGTATGGGTGGCCCAAGACAAATTCTTCCATTGTGGCCCAGGGAAGCCCAAAAGGCTTCTATATTCAAGTCCCTCATTTTCTGTGAAGGCGTATTTCATCTGATCATTTAATTCACAGTGGTTTTCTTTTTCTGAACCTTGGTGTATACTATCTTTACAACTTATCTGGATTTATGTTTTTAACTGACATCTAAAAATGACAGTAGTTTACCTTTATCTGTTTCTGGGAATTTGTCATGAAGGCAGATTTTAAAATACTGGGAAAACTCTTGCGGAAGATGTCGACCTCATGGCCGTTTTGAAGAGGGAGGCTGCTGCAACCGCTTTCCCGGCTGAACAGTACGAAGCACGGTCCCATCCAGTGAATCGGAGCCGCTGTCCGCGTTGCTTGTCCCAGAGTTCCTCTCCCACGTCACGGTCTCCAGGACTATTTCATTCGAAAGAATTTATTGTAACATCACTGAAAAAGACATGTAAAAAGAAATCCGTTGACCTTAGGAAAGGACTTGTTTTCTGAGCCTGGTACCGCTGCTCTGTGATACGGCGTTACATCTGAAAATAGGTCAGAAATCAGGGTCTCCAACACTGCTGGAATCACAATGGCAAAGGGGCAGAGCTGTTGCCGATTTTGCAGTTGTTTCTTTGTATGCAGGCAGAGAAGACCCTTTTTCCTGTACATTTGCTTCACATCAAAGTAGATAGATATTGGCGCCCAGAGGCTGCAGTTTGGGTGATTGGCTCACTCAGTGCAGACACCCAGCTATTATGCCCAAGGCGCATCATAATGACTCCAGGGTTGGCCATACAGTGTTTCGACATTGCAGAGCTTGTGGTTGGGCCCATTTGCCAGTCCAGGGCATTATGTATTTTTTCTATGGGGTTTTCTCCTGGGGCACTCGTACTTTCCCGTGATCTGGCATTAGGTAGGATCCAATAGTGCTAAACATAAACATCCTAGGAGATAAATTCTTCCTGTGGAAGACTGGCTGGTCCTTCACACAATGTTATAGCACCTGGCTTTGTGGGCGAGGAATGCTGCCTGATTCCACCACTTATTTGTGTTTTAAGTCCTAGAGACATATATGTTTAAAAATTTGCTATATTCTTGTGTGCATGCTTACTGCTTTATATTATAAACCAACATGTCATTCATTTTAACCTCCCCAAACTAAGGTTCCCTTTAAGATAACTGACGTCTTCACCCAGGAACTGCTAGAAATTTATACAGGATATGTCTCTCTCTTAAAAATTAGAGTCTGATTCACTGGGCACATTGCTACACAGAGTATACAAGATGGAAATAATTCAAAAGTCCAAAAATAGAAAAATGACTAAGTAAACTGGTTCATATACTTATTCAATTGGATCTTATACAGGTATTAAAATTGAGGTTATAAATATATAATAATATTCAATATGCTTATGGGTTTCTAAATGACATAAGCAGAGGCAGATCACAAATTTGGACATACATCCCTATGTTTATTATACGAGGGCTATCTGAGAAAAACCCAACCATAGATGCCTCTACTTTTCATATTACATGGCTGGATATTTTCTGAACAGCCCTCGTGTATGTCTATACCTGTATCTAGTCTCCAAGACATGTTATATAACCACTTTGCCATGCCCTTAAGTTTTGGAAGGGCACATGGTCCATTACTGAAAAGTCTAGGTGATCGAATGGACACACAGTGGCCAGAGCATGGTGCACTGTTGTTTGCTTTTTGCCTCCTGAAGTAACATTTAAGTCCATTATGAGTCCATTTGGATGGAAATCAAGGAGTCTCTTCTGTCTGATCAGTTCTCTCCCTCCCTTAAAGTCCCTTCGTCTTTATCCGTTAGTTTTTCCCTAGAGTTGGGCTTCTTTTTGCTCATGCTCCTTAGATTCCATTCAGTTTGTGTTCCATAAAGCGGGTGTGTGCGCATGCGTGCGCATGTGTGTGTGTGCACGCGCGTGTGAGCGTGCATGTGTAGATGGCACATCTCAGTCCTTTCTCATGAATCAGCATCCATAAGATAAACAAACCTCCTAAATCCTCAAGTGAAGGGACCTCTTAGAATGTAATTGTTGTCTTTGCTTTTCTTCTCCTTCTATTTTGCTAACATGATGTGGGTCCCCTAATGGTTCAGCTGCTCTCCTTTCTCCAAAAATGAGTGGGACAAGAAGGCAACTCTACCTCCTTGGGTTTAGGGAGATGGCATCAGAGAGGAGTCTCACCAGATGAGGTGTGGTGCTCTTATTAGAGTGGCATACTGCATTTAGTTATTTTCATTCTCCCCCCTCCCCCATTTCTAGTGTGTATAATGAGTTATGTTACTTTTACAATAAGGAAAATTATGTAATGGAAAATTATGGAATATTAGCCGATGAAGAGACTTCTTAATTTATTGACTAGGCAGTTGATTTTCAGGTCAGTTCAATGAGGTGCCCAAGCACACTGTATAGGGAAGCCTTTCCCACTCCTTGAGTGTCAGTTCCCTCATTTATAAAATGGAGGTAACTGATCAGTTGTGATTTCCTTGTGCTTTATACATAACAATGTGCAGAGTATCTACCACCAATACTGTCACTGGAGGGTAATCAATAAATGTCATTCCCCTTCCTGTCTGGGTATTCTGATACCTGACACAGAGCCTTAACCAGCATACCAGCTGGTAGCTTCTCCTGAGTTACTGTAATATATTAGGCTACGTCCTACTTATACACAATGCTTTGGGTTGTGGGCTGAATTGTGTCTCCCAACGAAATTCGTATGTTGAAGCTCTAATTGCTGGGACCTCAGAATGTGACTTTATTTGGAGCTAGCCAGAGACTTTAAAGAGATAATTAAGTGAAAATAAAACCTTTAGGGTGGGCCTTAATCCGGTCTGACTTAAGAGAAGAGGAAATTGGGCCATGTGGGTGACACAAAGGATTCATACACAGAGGACAGACTTTGTGAGAACCCAGAGAGAATGTGGCCATCTGGAAGCCAAGGGGAGAGGCTCCAGGAAAAATCAAACCTGCCAACACCTTGATATTGAACTTATAGCCTCCAAAACGCTGAGGAAACAAATTTCTGTTGTTTAAGCCACCCCGTCTGTGGTATTTTGTCAAGGCAGCTCTAGCGAAGTCATGAGTCTTGAAAGACACGCTTAGCTGTTTGAGGGAACATTGCATTGCATTCCTTTGTAATTCGCAGGTGATTAGTAATTTCTTGGTGAATTCTATGAATTTTATTAAAGGCAGAAACTTTGTTTTATATTTCTTTTATGTATTCCACAAAGGTCCATCTCTTGAGGTTACTGACAACTATAATGTGATGAAGATTATATATGATCTTCTTTTCACTTTTGCAAATAGCAACAAGAGTTGTACTTTTTATGAAGTCATTGGAGTAAATGCAATTAAAGCCAAAAAGATGATTCCTCACTGCCTGTCTAGACATAGGAAGAGAGAATTAAATCTTCAAATGTAATTTCTGGAATTAAGATTAATGACCAGGAGTATATGATTCCCTCATATGCTGATGACCTCATGTTGCTTGAGACCACATGTGGGGCTTCTCACTATCTTTGTATTTATATAATGGGTGTGATTAAGTTATTTTAAATATAGTCAGTATATAACATTAACATGTCTATGTTGGAAGTTTGCCTTGTGTTTTTCAGAGAATCAAAAACAGACGATCGTAAGGGAGAAAGTCAAAGGATATTTTACTGAGTTTTAAAAATTACATTTGATTCTCATTTTCTGGGTTATGGAAAATGTGGGAGAAAATGAGCTATCTTAATTAATTTATGGAAGGGATATCAAGAGATTTAAAAAAAATTGCAGGCTTTTCAATGTTTGCCAAGTCTAAGAGCTCAAGAGAATTTAGAGGTAAATGAGAAATGCTCTGAACATTAAGATAGTAAGTTTATTACTGGGGAAAATACAGAAAATAGTTTTTAGGGTAGCAGGAGCATCAATTCTTTTTGAGCCAACATGGTTTTTGCATGTCCCCTAGCACATCCAGGGACACACACATACAAGGAATATTTTTCTGATGTCTTGTCATGATCATAACTTGCTGAATAATCTTTGGATGTTAATTAAAACTTCCTGCCCTTGTTCACACATTTGTAAATGAAAAGCATTAGAGTAGATAATCTAGATGAACTCTAATATACCTTCCAATTCTAGCATTCTATATGATTCTGTTGTAACTGTGGGTAGGCAAAAACATGATAGGGAATGAAAGGGATGTCACTTAGGGAGGCTAATGGTCACACTGGTTTGGCTCGTCTCCTAAAGATAATCTCTGTAGTGGGAGCAGTGATGAGCCCTTGAGCTCAACGCTAAGCATCATGCTTCAAGATAACGGGATGCTGATTCTCCAGAATAAGCATGTCTGCAGCATAGGGAGCAGTCCCTGCATTTGTTGGGTGAGGGAGCGGGTTAATGTTTTCAGGGCTGTTTTGAATCTTTGTGATCTATTATGGTGTAACCTATTCATATTTTTTAGGGTCATGTTGACATTTATCTACTCAATTATTAGACACATGATTAGACCATTAGAGAATTAGAGAGTCATAAACACATGTTGCTGCTAAACTGGACGGAATGACCTAAAGCAGCAGCAACATTTTGAAGACGATATTGATTTCTTCCGATACAGAAATACAAAAACTTTTGATTTGCCCCTCCTTTCTATCCCTTCCTCTTTCTTTTGATTTTCTTTTATTTTTATCACAACCTCCTGGCATTAGGGAAAAGATACATTTTCTGAATGTAAATTTCATGAGAGTGGGACACTGTCTTTTTCAGGCACCTAACAGTAATGACACACAGAAGTATTTATTAAATGAATGAATGAATGCTGAAATTTATAACCATAGAAAGGTCAAATATTCATCAGTAGTGGGAAAGATAGCCCAGAAAGCATGTATGTGTACGAGGGCCACAAGTACCTCTGTTTTTCATATTACATGGCTGGATACTTTCTCTCGATGTGTTATGTTTATAACACATGGAGAGAAAAATACTGATGCTTGTGACAGATAAAAGCTCTGTGTATCTAATGATTTTCTTGGCCAAGTTCAAGGGAAGGTGCTAATGAGTGAAAAAAGACAGAGTTAATATTATTTGAATTGCTAGCCATTTTTTGGAACAGACTGGTTGATTTAAAAAAGAGAGACAATGCCAGATTAGCCACGTGTCGAGAAAGGATTGGCGACAGCAGCGTTCCCCCGGAGGATGGGGTGCCTCCTGCCTCCTGCAGGGGACTTCCGGCGGAGAGCCCTGCGTTGCCCTTGCCCTCTGGGTCCGCATTTGGCGCACACTTTCTGTGACTCAGGGGCCTGATGGAGCCGAAAAAGCTATGTAAGAAGCGCCCTCCGAACGAGAACCAGCCCCCCATTCTGATTCAACAGGGGAAAAGGACCTCCGCTCTTTGTCTGCCCGCCGCCATCGCGAGTCACGGAGGCTACGCGAATGTCGGTGCTCCGCTTCTCACCCTCCTTCGGTGGGAAGGTCACAGGCGGTGTCACCCTCAGAGCGTGTTCCTTTGCTCACGCCTTCTGCTCTCGCCTCTGCGCAGACATCCCCCCAGCTCTGCGCTTCACGTTGCGTCTCTCTCAGCCCTTTCTGTCATCCTGCATCTCATCGAAACGTTTTTATGTTGTAATTTTGCCTATTTTAACTTATACGATTGAACATTTTTGGAGAACCAAAGTCATATACACCATTTCATTCTGTTTTATTTTTTTCCCTCAACAATCAAATTGTTAAACTTTTCTTGACGTGTTTGCAGGGCACTAAGGGAAGCTTGTCCAACTCACGGCCTGCAGGCCGCATGCCGCCCAGGATGGCTTTGAATGCAGCCCAACACACGTTTGTAAACTTTCTTAAAACATTTCGAAAATTACGTACAGGCTTTTTTTTTTTTCCTCATCAGCTGTCATTAGTGTTAGTGTCTTTTATGTGTGACCCAAGACAATTCTTCTTCGAATATGGCCCAGGGAAGCCATAAGATTGGACATCCCGGGTAAGGCACATTTTTAGTAGAGCATATCAGAGCCTTTTTTCTGGTTTCCTTTTTAATTTCCTGAATAAAAGCACTGAGTAAGTGTGACATGGACATCACTTCAATGTTGAGACTGCAGAGCAAAACTGAAGAGATTGATTGTCTCCTTGCATAGGAGTCTGCAAATGACCTGCACTGCTATCAGGG